>OY757936.1:17464505-17569505 GCA_963585895.1 Sepioteuthis lessoniana
GCTCAGCATTCCCCAAAGCCATAGCATCACTGGAACCTCACAATCAGGTTGTTAAGTGTGATATCGAGGACACTCATGGGGGGGTCTTACCCCTCTGCAGAGGTGCAGTCGGTGTATTCTACACCCCCCCACACAGCCGACTGGACATACTAGGAAGAATAACAAAAAAAGATTAAAACATTATAGTTACAAGTAGAGATTAGTGATATTAGGATTTGCTACTTGGAAAAACATGAGAGGCGATGTAACTTCATCCTCATCATCATCATCATGTCGTGCGGCCAGCACGGATATCCCTGACCCTCTCTCCCCACGTCTCCCTATCATTCATCGCCCCTGGCAGGTCTTCAGGGTTACATCCCGTATCATCACATAGCTGCTGTATGTATGTTCGAGCTGGTCGTCCTGCTTTTGATTGGCCATATGCGGGGGTCCACAGGAGTACATCACTTACGAGCTCGTCCGTGCTTCTCCAGCAGTGTCCGGCATGTCTAGTTCGTCTAGCTTGGATAGTTTTCGTGAAAGGTGGTAGGTGACCGTTGGACGCTGACTAAACGGCTGGAGAAGCTAGACGGCAATTATACAAGAATGCTGAGAGCAATATTGAACAAGTCCTGGCAGCAACACTCCACAAGGCACCAACTATACAGTCACCTACCACCTATCACGATGTAACTTAAACTTAACTTAAACTAAGTAAAAAGCGGAATTAACTCAAACTAAGTAATAACTGGATTTATCTTAGCTTAAACTAAGTCGAAACCTGTCTTATCCTACTCAGAAAAGATGGTTGGTTGGTTGGTTGTACAAATATACAGTTATACTTCAAACAATTCAGTTTAGCATGAGTACACAGTTTAATTGTCAAAAACATTTTTATTTCAAGCTATTCAGTTTATTCCAACAGTTCTAATTAAGCTAAGCACAGATTTTGTTTACACTGTTAAATGTCAAAAATGTTCTATATTATCAATTCTGTTTAGCGTAAGTACAGTTTCAATGTCAAAAACAGTTCCATTTCGAACAATTCAGTTTAGCATAAACATGCAGTTTAAATGTAAGTACAGTTTAATAGTCAAAAACATTTCTATTTCAAGCTATTCAGTTTAGTCAAACAGATCTAATTCAAAAAATTCAGTTTAGCATAAATATGCATTTTAGTTCTTTTTAACCCATAGATAGAGCCCTATCAGGTGCTACCATTCCGGAACTGAGTGGACTTGGGAGTGATAACAATGAACGGGTGCTCCGAAATCCCCAAAGGTCCAACATCATTGGAACTTCAGCATCAGATTGTTTAGTGTCATAACCAGGACACTCATGAGTGGGGGGTTCTTACCCCTCTGCAGATGTGCAGTCGGTGACTCAGAGAAGTGTAATTGCTGTAGTAACTACACTACCACTTCAAATAAAACTTATAAAACTTTTTTCTCTTAATTTTCCTGCAAGTGAGACCATTACAAATGTTAGAGGTGTGCAAGAAATCTAAAATCTTGGTGAGGCGAAGAACTTTTTTAACGAATCCCTCTCTTTATAGATATACACGTACACACAGAAAGGCATCAATAGGAACGTGGATAATTCTTTGTGAAGAAGGTCGTCGCACTCAGAGTAAAAAATTAACTGACAGAATAATTTTCATATTTCTATGATTAATGATAATTTAAGTGATGTTTATCAAATCAAGTCCCTGAAAAAGATTTCGGAAGTCCTAAATTAGTGGTAGATGAGGAAATGGTCGAGAAATTCTTTTCCTTTTTTCTTGAGATATTTTTTTCTGGATGGCGGAAAGAAAATTATCTGAGGTGGAACGGGTAAATTATTTTAGATATAAAGAATAAAGAATAAAAAATTCGGATAAAAAAAATTGTGTTCGTTCTTGGTAATCCTATCCCAATTATATATACGTGGGTTGGTCAATAAATGAGGTGATTTTTGCCTAAGGATTTGGCAGTAGAAAGCATTGTTTATGGTTGCAACTTTTTCAAGGAAATCAATAAATATGGGTCTTTTCAGGCCCTAGAAGGCAACCAGTAAGACCTCCTTTATTGACCTCTATGTACGGAACATTTTTTTATCGTAGACTCATTACATTTCAACTCCATGAAAAGTCTTATTGACTTGGGCTCGAAGTGGGAAATCAAAGTTAAGCCATTTTAAAAACAATTATTTAGACTAAAGCATTCTTCAGAAAATTTCATATGATTTGTTTATATTTGTCATCCAAAAGATTAGCTACAAATCTCTGTTCAAATCAGACTGTTTGATTTGCAACCATTTTGAATAGCCTCTAAAAAAATATTTCTGCGAGATTAGAATGATTTTTACTATAATCAATCTTAAATAATACTGGGTTAACATCTATGTAAAAAGAAATTTGAAAAAACAGTTTTCCTTTGCAAAAATCACCATATTTATTTTATAACCTTATACACACACACACACACACACACACACACACAGGCACACACACACACATATATATATATATATTTATTTATTTCTGATGTGGACCTAGTTTGGGACCACGAAAAGATAACTTGGAACCCGGTATAAGTTTAAGGATATATTGAAGTCACAAGATACTGACAAAAGTGGCGGCGTAAGCTAGGCTTACTTGTCAGTCAAATATCCCGTCTCTATTCAATCTCATGACACAACCGACCGACGAGAGTACTTGGCTATCGATTAATATAGGATTTGGAAGAGTCCATAGATGCGTAGGGAACAGTCCCATAACAATTTCCAACGTAGGAAATAGACACAGTGACACTAGTTCAACTTGGACGAGGCTGTTTACATATTACCACTGTTTAACATAGCGGTAATATACTCTCCCTCCGGCTATGACTAAATAATAGTGAAGGCTGTTTTTAACCATGGTGTAGCAACCAGTCTAGGAGATCGAAAATTCTGATTCAAACCTCTTAAACTGCGCTTAAAAATTTACCTTGCCAGTCCAAATGGGTATATATATATATATATATATTCTTTTTGTTTTCGAGGGTTTTACAATGGCCAAATCACTTATATGAGAATCTACTCGCAACTATACTTTCTCAATATGGGAGAGAGAGGTAACTTTATTTAACCATCGCTAGCTGGGCAGCCTAACTCAGACTAATGATTGTGAACTGGCTAGGTACTCGTCGTTTTCGGGCAGATTTCTTTTTGCAGTTGAAACTTCTGTTATACCTTTGCAAGATTGGCTCAAGGATTGCTGACTTTAGGAAATGGAAACACCTAATAGAGTCCTATCTTTGGGACAAATAGAACTAAACTGTGTATTTATGCTAGACTGAATTGATTGAAATAAGACTGTTTCGACATTTAAACTGCGTACTTTGAAGAACTGAATTGTTTGAAATAGAACTGTTTTGACATTTAACTGAACTGTCTTTAGATTTAACTGTGTGTAAACAAAAAAACTATACTTATACTAAATTGAATTGTTTGAAATTTAATTCGGCGTTAAATGACCCGAAAAGGGTTGATACGCTGTAGAACCAACTAACCAACCAACCAACTTAAACATAATTAATGCATGTCTACATTTTGATATACATATGTATAAAAAAATGATGACTATATACAAAATATTTCTGAAAGGAGACTGACCTTTTTTTTCGTTATTTAGTTTATCAATGTTAAAGAAACTTATGGACCACTGTTTCAAACGTTTGAACGGATGGATCTAGGTTAATATTTTATTAGTTACGCCGCGAACTTTTCAGCCAATCCTCTTCATATAGTTTCTAACAATCGGCAATGGCAAACTTCCGAATGAAAACATTGGAATGGCGTTGGTTATACGCCTGAATGATGAGACTAAAGAGATAATTTAAAAAATAAACAAAGAAATTTACTAGAAAGAAAGAAAGAAAAAAAGAAAGAAATGCAGAAAAGAACAAGAAGAAGAAGAAGAAAAACAAGAGGAGAAGAAAGAGGAGGAGGAAGTTGTGGTTATGGTTGTTTAAGAAGATTGGGAAAAAGAAAAACACGTTGAGGTGTTCACGAAGAGATAAGAAGAATTATAAAGAGAAAGAGTAGGATGACAGAAAGAAGAAGAAGAAGAAGAAGAAGAAGAAGAAGAAGAAGAAGAAGAAGAAGAAGAAGAAGAAGAAGGAGGAGTGTAAGTGTGACGAAGGATTAGAGCAATAAAGGACACCTCGGCTGGTGCAATGGTTAGTAAGCTTGACAAAGAAACCTACACGAGTGAGTTCGAGTCTCATTGAGTGCCCCATTCATGCCGCCTTTTGCCACATCTATGCAAAGAACTTCGTAAATGAACAAAAGGAAACGAAAAAAAAAAAAAAAAAAAAGAAAAAATCATAAAGCAGTTTAAAAAAAGAAGAAAAAAAGAAAAGAATGAAATAATAAAAAGAAGAAAGAAAAAAAAAAGAAAAATCTAAAAAAAAGCGTTTGGATCCAAATAGAGAAGCAATGAAAGAAAACGAAAAAGAAAACATCTCTTAAGAAAAAAATCTTCAGAAAAGTAAAGAAAGCGTTTATACCCAAATAGAGAAGCAATGAAAAAAAAAAAAGAAAAAAAAGAAAAATCCTGAGAAAAGAAAAAAAGCGTTTGGACCAAAATAGAGAAGATATGAAAGAAAACGAAAAAAAAAAAAAGAAAAAGAAAAGAAAAAACTTAAAAAAAGAAAAAAAAGCATTTGGACCAAAATAGACAAGATATGAAAGAAAACGAAAAAAAAAAAAGAAAAAGAAAAAGAAAAGAAAAATCCTAAGAAAAGAAAAAAAAGCGTTCGGACCAAAATAGAGAAGATATAAAAGAAAACGAAAAAAAAGAAAAAAAAAAGGAAAAGAAAAATCCCAAGAAAAGAAAAGAAAAGGCGTTTGGACCAAAATAGAGAAGATATGAAAGAAAACGAAAAAAAAAAAAGAAAAGAAAAATACTAAGAAAAATACTAAGAAAAGAAAAAAAAAGCGTTTGGACCAAAATAGAGATATGAAAGAAACATATAAGAATATGTTTTTGATGGAGGAAAAGCAAGTGTCTCTCAGATTAAATAAATGCGAAGGCATTTGAAATGTTTAAATTAATAGATTAACTTGTCAACGGGTGACTGTCTTCCGCTTTTGTGAGTCGCTCTGGCGTGTCCGGCAAATTCCGACATGCAACGTACTCTCGGGAAATTTTGAACAAAAATAAGCAACAGACGGTGACGACAGTGAACACCATACCCCAACACGCCCAGCGGTACATTCACTATTTGGGTAAAGGACAATGTACACATAATTACCCAGTAAAACAAATATTGAAGCACATAACCTAATATAAAGAGATAATTGAAACACACACACACACACACACATACACACACACATACACACACACACACACACATACACACATACACATCTGTGCCTTATACATATATATATATATATATATATATATATGTGTCAACAAGGCGTGTTTTCCTCAGTCGGCTCTGGTTGTTGAATACACCGACTGCATCTCTGCAAAGGGGTAAGACCACCCCACCAACAAGTGTCCTGGATATGACACTAAACAATCTGTTGGTGAAGTTCCAGTAATGTTGAAATGGGACTATTTTTGCTTGCTAAAGTGAGTTGTTTGAAATAGAACTGTTTTTTACGTTGAAACTGTACTTATGCTCGACTGAAATGTTTGAAATAGAACTGTTTTGACATTAAATTGTGTGTAAATAAAAACTATACTTATGCTGAATTAAATTATTTGAATTAGAACTGTTTGACTAAACTAAATAGCTTGAAACAGAAATTTACTTAAATATACATAAGCTAAACTGAATTAATTGAAATAGAACTGTTTATTTGTATAAAAATGGGTATGGCATTAAATAACCTACAACCACATATATCATTTTATATTTAAAGTCTTTGGTATAACGCAACCCGGGTCATTGGCAAATATTCTATCCACAAGACCAATGTAGAAAGCGATCATTGAAACTACTTAACTGTGCGCAATCAAACAGAATTATTCATGTTAGATAGAAATACTTGAAACCCTTTAACATTGCGCAAAAACAATGAGCTCAGGTTCATTTTTAAAAGTTTTTAACAAAATTTGAAAATTTGATATTTTTATTAGATATATAAGAATAAAGAGGATCTGACATTAAATAACCTGCAAATGTTAATATGCCATAAAACCTAACCAAACAAAATCATATCTTTATACACACGTGTATGTATATAAACACACACACACACACACACACACACACCTGCAAAGGTTAATATGCCATAAAACCTAACCAAACCAAATCATATGTTTACACACACTCACACACACACACACACATACACACACACACACACACACACATATATATATATATATATATATATATATAAAGACGATATATATATATATATATAAGAATAAGGAGGGTCTGGCATTAAATAACCTACAAAGGTAAATATGCCATAAAACCTCACCAAACCAAATCATATGTTTATAAACACACACACAGAGACATATATATAAAGACGATATATATATATATGTAAAGACGATATATATATATGTAAAGACGATATATATATATATGTAAAGACGATTTCGCATGTAAAAACCTATGATGGTTAATAAGCCATAAAACCCAACTAAACCAAATAACTTGGTGCCTTTTCTGTATTTTGGTTAAGCTAAACTCAGTTTAATTAATAACAAATGATTGTCTCTATTTAAAGCGAATGTAAGTAGTGGTCGTGTCAATTCTACTATATGGATGCACCACGTGGACGCTGACGAAGCGTATGAAGAAAAGGCTAAAGGGGAATTGCACAAGAATGCTATGAGCTATATTGAACAAGTGCTGGAAGCACCATCCCATAAAACAGCAGCCGTAAGGCCCCCAACCTCCCATCTCTAAAACCATTAAAAAAGATGGACAAAACATGTGGGACACTGCTGGAGAAGTAAGAATGTACTCATAAGTGAAGATATCCTATAGACTCCTTCACACGAACACGCAAGTGTTGGACAATAGGCTTTCGATCATATGGAAATCAGACCTGACCGATAAAATAAAACGCAGTTTCTTCCAGGCAGCGGTCGTATCGATACTGCTATGTGGATGCACTACTTGGACGCTAACAAAACGGCTGGAGAAGAAGCTAGACGGCAATTACACAAGAATGCTGCGAGCAATCTTGAACAAGTCCTGGCGGCAACACCCCACAAGGCACCAACTATACGGCCACCTGCCTCCCATCACGAAAACTATCCAAGTTAGACGAACCAGACATGCAGGACACTGCTGGAGAAGCAGGGACGAGCTCATAAGTGATGTACTCCTATGTACTCCCGCATATGGCCAAGCAAAAGAAGGACGACCAGCTCGAACATACATACAGCAGCTCTGTGAGGATATGGTTTGTAGCCCTGAAGACCTGCCGGAGGCGATGAACGATAGGGAGAAGTTGCGAGAGAGGGTCAGGGATATCCGTGCTAGCGACACGAGATGATACTGCTGCTGATGATGATATGTATAAAAATGGATTTGGCATTAAATAACCTACAATGGTTATTTTGCTATAAAAACCAAACCAAACCAAATTTACTATCTGTTGCTGGAAAGTGTTTTAAAATATCATGGCACAACTACGACATAATTCGATTTTCTTTATTCAAACTTTATCTACGCCTAAACCATCAGATGAAGAGCCCTAGTTTGGTAGGTCTGAGGAGTGACGTGTATTCTTCATTGCCTCGGACTGCAGAATGTATCAACTGCATCTCTGCAGAGAGGTAAAACATACCCAACGAGTGTCCTGGATATGACACAAAACAATCTGATGGTGGGACTTCAGTAATGTTGGAGCTTTGAGGAATGCGGAGAACCTCTTTATTGACATCGCTCCCATGTCTACTTCTGAGAGGTTGCAACTGATTGGGTCTTATCTATGGGTTAAAAGAAAAATGTGTACTTCTGCTAAAATGAATTGCTTGAAATAGAACTGTTTTGACAAACTCTTCCCACCGTACAGTTTATCTTATTTTCTTTTTTTTTCTGCTAAAACGTGGGTGCTTTTTTTTTAATCTTTTCATCATTTATAAAAAAGATCCCTTCCCCAATATTGTTTCCATCCTTTTTTTTTTTAATTTAGCGAAAAAATCCACACCCCAAATAAGCTTAAGTTAACACCTCCACCCACTCCATCTGATTTCCCTACAAAAACGTTTTTTTTTTAATTGCTTAAACGTCCCTTTGCTGCTATCAGTGGTCTTCAGTATTGCTTGCTGGTCTGGAAGTCGGTGATCATTTTATGTTAAATTTGTATAACAAAGTGATCCTCCCCTAATTTCTAGAATAATGGGGTTTTCTTCAAAATTTTTTTCTTTGCATATATTTTTTTAGGTTTTTTTACATGTATTCACCAAAAAAAAGTAGAATCTGATTTTTAGTTTTCGCTAAAATCCGATGGGTTAATTGGTAAAAAATTAGCGGATTATTCAACTCGGATGATTTAACCTATTGCTAGGATTATTTAACCCATAGCTGGGAAGATAAGGGTTTTCTTACATTTCCCCATGGGTATTAGTCCGAATGTGAACGTTATGGCCGGACTAGAATTCGAACTTGCTTACTACGATATTACAGTCCAGCACGTTAGCCACTACGCCACTGGAGTTTACCATTCTGTGCGCGTTGAACCGAGAAAATTCACATGACATTTCTGATTGGTATTATTTATTTCCAAATGAGAATACGGGCACCAACTGCTATGGATATACCGATGGTTTGTCACATTCATTAACGTTGAATTTCTCTTTCGACCATTTTATATCTATATAACTTTTTAAGTGTTTTCGTAGCAACTTTGTTACCTGACTGACAAGATATGTCAATGATTTAACCAAGTTTCTTTTTCTTCTATTTAACCATAACATCCGTCCGATTTCTATGTAGTTTCCGCCCTGTTCCTGTAATCTAGGTTGGCTGGCTTTTTGGTTGGGTTTTATGGCATATCAATCATTGTTGGTTATTTAATGCCAAATCCTTTATATATATATATATATATATATATATATATATATATATACATTAAATATATAGGATTTGCTCTGGTCGGATTTTATGACATATCAACCATTGTAAGTAAACGCTAAATGATCTGCTGGTGAGGAACCAGTGATGCTGAAGCCTTGGGGAATGTGGAGCACACCTTTATTGTCATTACTCCCAGGTCCACTCTGGCCCGGAAAGAAATTCGAAAGTATTGTGCCTTTCTAGTAGTCACAGAATTAAGACGGTTTGTGCCAATTATAAAGTTTTCAGGCTTCGAAATTGTTCAATTATTATTGTTTTGAAAAGCTTTCTTGAGTCAAACTGTGAATAAATTGATTGGAGGCGCTTGTGGATCAATGGTTATCGTCTTCAGAAGTTAACACTCAACACGTGGAGTACCCTTTTTATATATTTATGTTTATTTCCGAAAGAAACTAAATATTTGTGATTTTTTTTCTCGCAAAGTAAGTTTTCTGCTTCGTAAATATACTGTTTATCAGCATAGTTAAATTTTAATCTCTTGCACAATTACCAGTGGATCAACTTTCCTTACTAGTCATGCTAATTTTTGTATTCTTTTATCTATGTAAGACTTAATTAAGTCGAACGTTTCGCGTAGATTTAGATGAAATACTGTAAACAATAGGATAAACAGTGGACATATGTTTACATGATAAAATCTAACCAGAAATCACATAATGACCTCTAAATATCCGTCTACTGGAAAAGAAATTCGTATCTATTGAACTTTAGACATATACATAATACGTGGTGTAATGGTTATCGTCGCTGGAATTGGATACGGCGACACGAGTTCAAATCCTGGACTGATTGCATTTCACATAGCATTAATACCCTTGGGAAAGGTATGAATCCAATTATTCTCCCTCCAGCTATGGGTAAATAGTAGGGAGACTAGGTTCTTCAGCCTTGGTGAGGCAACTAGTCTAGGAGAAGGAAAACTCTGAATTCAAACCTGTTAAAAATCCGCTTAAAAAAATTGACCTTGTGTCATATCCTGCCAAAGCTGAGGGGTTGGGTAAATATGATAAAAGCAGAGTATTACACTAAATGAATAAGCAAAATTTAACTGAGATTGTTCCATAGCCACAATTAACGCCATACGCGAAATAGACATATAATGTCCATAACGCTAGAACATAGGAATCTCGAAATTCGAAAACACGTAACGACTTCTCGTTCAGGTACGAAACCTTTTTATTAACTTTGAGTTAAAAGTTTCGACATAAGGAGGAAAGGCACAATCTTCTACGCTGTCTTATTCATTTGGCCTCCATCTCGAGCGGCCCCCATAGGGCGCAAGTTTGCCTACTTTGGCGAGCTCCAAAAGTCGATCCTCCACGTTTGGCGTCTAGTACTCAACTCTCTAACTTTCTTCAAATCTCCCACAAACCTCTGCAGACTTCCGATACGTGACGTCACCCGCACCCTGTCACCCCATTTCGTCTCGGACTATTGTGACATCTTAGTGACACCTCCATCCGCCCGCGTTAACACCTGCCTCAATGTTGCACCTAAATCACCCATGTACTGAGCCGAAAAGTTCTCACCCTAACTAAACTCAAAGGCATGAACCGACATCCCTCGGCCGTTATGTTACAAGATTTCTTCCTCTAACGAGGGAAATATACATTTTATGTAACTTATATTTATTACGGAAAATAAACATTGGGAACGAAATAAAAGCAACTGAAAGAAACTTTTCGATATATATCTTCTCCAAATAGCTGAGGCAGAACAGTTAAAATCACTTCAAAATGATAACATTTACGCTCATATTTTTGAATATATATATATATATATATATATATATATATATATATATATTTGTCGTCAACAGACAGACTGTTCCTGGTATCACAACTCATCACTATGGCTTGACACGTTGGACACTTCACGCCGGGATTGAAACCTGCTCACCTTTACGCTATTTAGTATCATACCGCTCAGTCATCTTATGTATGAGTTGTGAATTTTTCTTCCATCTTCAAATGTACAGAAGTATTTCGGTCTTTATTATCCCAAAGTTGGTTCGTTGGTTGTTTGATTTGGTTTGGTTTTATGGCATATTAACCATTGCAGGTTATTTAATGCTAAATTCTGTTTTTGCATATATTAAACCTTATATTTCTAAGCAAGTAATTTAGATTTGGTCTAGATTAGTTTTATTCGGTTTTATGGTACATCAACCATTGGAGGTTATTATACCAAATCCATTTATATATAGATATATACGAGGATCATTAAATAAGTTTCCAGACTTTTTTCGTATGGGCACTTTCATTGATAGTCCACACATGAAACTCTAGTCCCCTTCGAGGTAATCTCCTCCGGCTGCAATGCACTTGTTGTACCGTTCCAACAACTTCTCGAAGGCCGCATGGAATTCTTCTCGTGTGAGCGTGTCAGTGACCTTCGTCACAGCCTCTTTCATCTCCTCAATTGTCTCATAACGACAGCCTCTGAGCCCAGGGAATAACCAAAAGTCACAGGGAGCAAGGTCTGGACTATAGGGAGGGTGAAGAACTGTCTTGATGCCCATCTTCGTCAAATAGTCTGTCACTAGGATGGAGTTGTGGACTGGTGCATTGTCCTGGTGGAAATGCCACTGACCCGATTTGAAGAGTGCTGACCTCTTCGGACGGAATCTCTTCCTAAACTCTCTTAAAACCTCAACATAGTAACCCTAACCCTAACCCTTTGGCCAATCAACTCTGATGTTCTGACTTCCTTACCACTCATTATCCCTCACAGACTCACTGCCTTCCTTCAATCTGTTATGCCACTAAAAAACTGATGCTCGATTTATGCAAGATATTCAAAAAGCAGTCTGAAGCATTCCATACGTTTCTGTGGCATTTTTTTCCAAGTTTAAAAAATAATTTTATTGCATATCGTTCTTCTAAAGTGTCCTCACGTCCAGATTGCATTTTTGAAATTCACCAGCTGTGACATCAGGCTTTAGTAGGGTGTGTTACAATTGCTGCTGTAGGTGTTCATTTAAACCTGAAATCTTAAAAATTGGTCAATCATCTCATAAGATGTATACCAATAAGACACTTAATTTTCAAGAGTCTACGACAATTTTAAATGTCTGTACAAAAAAGTCTGGAAACTTATTGAATGCACCACGTACATATATATATATATATATATATATATATATATATATATGAACAGCTTTATTTCAAACTATTCAGTTTAGTATACGTATAGTTTCAATGTCAAAAACAGTTCTATTTAAAACAATTTAGTTTGGTATAAGTACACAGATTGAATATCAAGAACAGTTTTATTTCAAACAATTTAGTTTGGCATAAGTACAGAGTTTCAATGTCAAAAACAGCTCTATTTCAAACAATTCATTTTAGAATAAGTACACTGTTTACTTCTATTTAACTCATAGATAGGAACCTATCAGGTGCTGAAAATTCATCATCAGATTATTTAGTGTTGCAAAGCAGCATTACCTTAAAATCTGCTCATACAAACTAAACTTTTAATCATGTCGTCATAATTAGACAACCTTTCAATCCAAAAAATCAGAACATTTGGTCCTAGATTAGAATATACCTCAGTTATTAAGTCATTTTAAAGATTTCAATAATAGATTTGTATGAACAAATGTTACCTTTAATTTTTCGATAAAACTGTCTTAGATTAGAATATACCTCAGTAAATCATTTTAAAGATTTCTATAATATATTTGTATGAACAAATGTTACCTTATTTTTTTTATGAAACTGTCCAGTTTAAAACACTGACCCTTCAATAAAAATGATGTATACAAAATTTTTTTAAAAATTGTGAAGTCCTTAAAATCCAAAATTAAGAATCTGAACCTGTCTTGTTACATGAACAGTCTTCAGAAATAGATAATGTCTGACACAAGACCCATTTGTAGGCGGGGAATAAGGGCAGCTGCCGTAATGTGCCTGTTATTGTAATCAGTTTATGCTGGGACACAACCCCCTTCTCGTTTGCGCATATACCAGTTGTTATTACGTTCAAATTTGAAATACTTAAACAGTTGCCAAATAAAGGATCTTTCCCGCTCATTCCTTGTTAGTCTCGCATTATTTTTATCAAAGTTTACAGCATTCGCTTATAATGTGATTAACCGTTTCATCTCCGTCTCCACATAACGTACACTTAGTATTCTGTTGCGTATCATCAAGTTTCGCTTTGATATCATCATCATCATCGTCGTCATGTCGCACCGACAGTACGGATTTCCCTGACCATTTCTCGCCACCCCTCCCTATCGTCCATTGCTTCCGGCAGGTCCTCAGGGCTACATCCCGTATCTACACAGAGCTACTGTATGTAGTTTCGAGCTGGTCACCCTGCCTTTGCTCGGCCGTGTGAAGGGGTCCACAAGAGTACATCACTTATGAGCTCGTCCCTACTTCTCCAGCAGTGTCTCGCATGTCTTGTTCGTCTAATTTTTATAGTTTTCGTGATGGGTGGTCGGTGGCCGAATAGCAGCTGCTTTGTTGGGTGTTGCCTCCAGTATATGCTCGATATTGCTCGCAGCATTCTTGTGTGGTTGCCATCTAGCTTTTTCTTCAGCCGTTTGGTTAGCGTCTGCTGCCATTAAAAGAAATTCAGTTTTCATCTAAGCTATATTCAGTTTAATATAAGTACACAGTTTAGTTCCATTTGACACACAAACAGGGCCCTATCAAATGCTACCACTCCAGGACAGAGTGGATCTGGCAGTGATGGAAATGAAAGCGTACTCTGCATTCCCCAAAGCTGCAGCATTAATGTAACCTCACCATCAGATTGTTTAGTATCATATCCAGGACGCTCGTTGAGGGGGTCTTACCCTTCCGTAGAGAAGCAGTTGGTGTATTTTACAGCACCAGCCGACTGGGCAATCTGTGTTTAGTAAACAGAAATATAAGCAGGTTCATACCTTTCTCAAAGATATTATTCAGAAAATGGACTTGAGTACGATGTCGTGGGCGAGCACTTAACTCCACCACAGGAACTCGCCTCTAAAACCTTCTTCGCTATATTCATGTCATCTCTTGTGAAGTTTTCTCTAGTTTGACGCTTGAAGTATCCACAAACCTATATTTCCTCTTTGCTTGATTTTCTTTTTGTTATTTTTAAACTTGTCATGTAGTTAATTCTATTGATATTGCTGTTGCTGGCAAATGAAATCAGTATCTATTCGCTCTTTATTGTATATTTCTCAAATTCCTAGATTCTTGTGTCTACATGGTCTTCAATGCCGATGAGTTCTCATTCTACTTTTTGACATACAAAAATGGTTAATGTCATCTCCCGGGTGTAAGGCATACCGTTAATGTCTTTCTGTGTTTTTTCAATACTTCTTCTATGTCGAGCCGCTGGTCAAACAGCAAAAAACTCATAAATAAATAAACATAAAATTAATATCTTTATTCTTCGACGGTGACTCGTGCGACGTAGGAATACAGTCAGAGAGAGTTCGCACACACCTTTCTTCTGTGGCGGGTACCCATTGTGTGTATTAGAGCTACGGCCGGAGAATACAGATGACACGATTTCTTGAGTGACCCGCATGTCTCTCCCTTCGCTTGAGAGACCCACGGACCTCTCCCCTTCGCTTGAGCGACCAGCGGATCTCTCCCCTTCGCTTGAGAGTTCAGAGGACTTCTCCCCTCCGTTTGAGCTACCAGCAGATCTCTACCTTCAGTCCAAATTTACAGACCTCATATTGTCTTTTTAAGTCCCATGCGGAAGTATGAACATCCTCTTCGCCTCACGTATTTTTCTGTTTGTGGCTGGTTATCAAATCTTACATACTTCCTTTTTTCCAGTAATTTGTTGATCTTATCTGCGAACGGAAATATTTGTCACTCTATCCATAGGCAATAAATTATATTCTCTTTCCTGTGAAACCACTTTGTTGATGTTATCTTGCGACCGTATTGAATCTGTTAAGTTCATCGTCGCCAGCTAAGCTAGTATATCACACTGCCCATCTTCCTCATTTCTCTCGCTAAGTCATCATTATCACAATCTCTCTCGCCATCCGTCCCTATCAGCTCTCGCACTTGATAGGTCCTTTAAATTGCATCCAATGTTGGCACTAAACTGTGAGTTTTTCCAGATCGACCAAAACTGGAATGTCTCGTGTATAAGAGTTCACTGGGGAACGTCACTGATGAGTTCTTTCTTTCTTCTCTAACTGGCGCCAGAATGTCTTATTCGGCTTTCCAGAGATGTTTGTGAGATAGGAGGTAAGTGGTCGTACATCTGAGGTTGGTATGAAGCTGGTTCACACCCACACAGGTCTTCCTTTCTTTTCATACACATACAGACTGTAATCTACATTTAGTGTTTTGCAACCTCAAGTCTAACATGTAAAGTCATCTGAGGTGACGGAGAGTATTAATAATATTCTCCGGCGAAATAAATTTATACTGACAATTTAACCAGGTTTGAGCTTCCTTCTAATTGCACTATATACGCTCTGTATATAAATTTTGATATATAAACCTGGAAGGAAAAAGAGATGTAATAATATCCATACATCGAGCACTCACATAGATTTATATGATATTCCAAATATATTCTATACACGAATAATCCACACCTACTGTCTTCGAACGCTGACTGGATATTACATACATACATACATACTTATGTTTTTTGTTTAATGGCATATCAACCTTCCTAGCTTATTCAATTCAAAAGATATCCTTGTAGAAGAAAACGCTAAGGGAATATATATATATATATATATATATATATATATATATACGTTATAATTATCATCCAGGCATGCCAACAGCAACCATTCTCTTGACTCTTTTCAGCTATTCGTCCTTATCGGCTATCACTTTTGATAGGTCCCCCCAGCGGCCCCCAGTGTCTGCACAGAGCTGATTAATTAAAGTTATTCCTGGTCACCCAGAACTGGTATAGACATGTGTTAAATTTCACAGGATAATGTTGCTCATGAGTTCGTCCTTTCTTTTCAAGCAGAGACCCGCGTGTCGATCTCGGCTTTCTTGGGTAGTTTGTTTAATGGGTGGTAAGTGGCCGTACAGCTGCTATTTATAGGGTGTTGCTTTCATGATTTGTTCTAGACAGCACGCAACATCCTTGCGTAGTTCGTATCTAGCTTTTTCTCTAAGCGTTTCGTTAAATTTCAGGTGGTGAAACCATAGAGTAGTTCTTACACGGCTACAGCTAAGAAAAAGTCCTGCTATAAATCTAAGTGAAAAATAACTCTAAAGTCAAAGCGCAGTAATGGCATCAGGATTACTTTCATGAATAGTTATTGTAAAAGAGAGTTTAATGATAAAGTTTCGTTAGAATCCAAATGATGCAACCATATGGTAGTACTTACACGGCTATATAATGGAAAACCAAATCATTCGCTGTTTAATGGTGCCAAAGTCTTTGTATTGGTTCTGTACATCTTTCAATCTCTCTTTCTTCCCCCCACCTCTCTCTCTCTCTCTCTCTCTCTCTCTCAAGCACACAAATACACTCTCTTTCTCTCTCTCATACTAACAATAGAAGAAAAGCAAAATCATTCTCAGTTAGAATTGTTGTTAGAATTTCAGTTCCCCAAACAATGAAAATAAAAGAAACTCGTCTGCTACTAATCAAAATCGTCACAAACCAGCAAATGGTATTTATCGTTTCATGCTTTCTTTCGCTTTTTACGACCAAGTGTCAAGTCTACTGCTAATTTTTTTATCGTCCTCCATTACAATTCGTAGAAAGCAGACGACAGGAAAATTACTGTTTTATTACCGAGAAAACGTTTCTTTGTATACGTATCTGCTTCATAGGGGCGCATCTCAATGAATTGTAGCGGTTCGGATTTAAAAGAAAACCTTTGTTGAGGTAAGGTATAGAATTTCGAGTCTTTTTCCGCTTACCTGGTCATAATGCCGAAGTTTTTATTCACCTACCACTTTTTCTTTTTCTTTTTTTTTTATCTTAACCTTTCTCTTGTTAATTTTATTTTGATCTTTTTGCCGGAGAATTTATGCTCTTTAGTTTTGTTTCGCAATATTTCCACGAGAAGTAGACATGTTTTTTAAACGAGGAGGAGCTATCTCCAATCTGAGTGGCTGGCGTCTAGAATTAGTTGAGTAGTACCTATACTTCAGCAGCAGTATCTCATCTACTGAGAGTGGTATAGATATACGCCTAGAGAAGGCGTCGACTGTTATCGATAAGTTATCGATCATACAAAATCTGATCAATCAGTGGCTGTGTCAGTACTACTGAATGGATGCACCACAAGGACGCTTAAAAATGCATAGAGAAAAAAGCTAGATAGGAACTACACGAGAATGCTACTTGCTATTTTGAACAAATCTTGGAAGCAAGACACCGTGAAAAGCAACTCTACAGCCACTTGCCTCCTATCTCTAAAACCATTAGATTAGTAAAAAAGTAAGTAAAGCTGGCGACCGTAGTCAAGGGCAATCCGAAGGCTCCTTTTTCAATAGCTACTACACCGAGGTGTAGGGGAGGGCGCTACTCCTTTCCCTGGATTGCCCTTCTTTACCCTTGATACATACCTTAAATTACTGAGTATTAAGCAAGGAGGTATCGTGTTTGATAGAAATACTTGAAACTGATGACTTTAAACAATGTGATGGCGAGGTTCCAGTCTTGTAGGTTTGAGGAACGAGGAGTACCCCTTCATTGCCATTGCTCTCAGGTCCACTCTGACCCCAAAGTGGTTGCAACTGATAGGGTGCTCTCTATTGGCTTGCTATTTAAACTCTGTGCAAATAAATGATATATACTAAATTGAGGTGTTAGAAATAGAACTGTTTGTTCATTTAACTGTGTACAAAGAAATGACAGTCTAATTGAATTATTAGCGATACATAAGAATACTTGGAACCATTTAACAAATGAATGAATGAATAGTATTGAATCGAATAAGAAGAGTTAAATAGAAATACTTTTAACCACTTCACTGTCAGCAAACAAAAGATAAGTACTTCACAGAATTATTCGTGTTTGATAGAAATACTTGAAACCAATTTGCTGAGACTAAGGAATTAGTTTAGGCTCGTTTAAAAATGATATAAACGAAAGTGTTTACAAATGATCATTAGTTTAGGCTCGTCTAAAAATGATATAAACGAAAATGTTTACAAATGATCATTTGTGTTCAAATTTAAAATGTTAAGGTAGCAACCCAATTTTTTAACAAAACTATTGAGATATTCCCATGACGTTGGACTCAAACTTGAAAATTTATATATACAGTCGAACCTCGACTTTCGAAAACCTCATTAAACGAAAAATTCAGAATACGAAACGTCCCATTTAACGAAAAAATATTCAAGATACGAAAACGAAAATTGAGAGTGCCAACTGCCAGCATTCCTCCCAGAATTCATTTCGTAGCATCACGTGAGCGCTTTGTTGAACTTGTGGTTTTTGAATACAATCTAACTTTGTTGTCATTAACGAACATATTCCTTCGGGTGGATATAATATTTAAACTCTACACACTGTTTTGTGGGTCTGGAGTTAATTAGGCAAATTTGGGTCTGGCAAATCTTGTCCCATAATACGAAAATTCCAAAATACGAAATCCTCTCTGGAAGAGTTGATTTCATATCTCGAGGTATCACTTTATATATATTTGTAAACATCCATCTTTGATCTAACAACCCTCGATATGATTTTTTCTAAGTCCTGATGATGGTTTATTAAAACCGAAACGTTATAACTTAGTTGGGGTTGTTAGTTCATATCAATGCACAAAACAAGATGGAAATAAATTTATAATCCTCATGTGACCGAATTTTGTTTTTTTCTTGAAATGATATTTGTTCTGTGATATCTTTTACCCAAAATATTTAAATATTTAAATTTTGAATAATTCAATTGTCCTGACGGATTTATTGGATTGAAGAATACCTTATATATATATATATATATATATATATATATATATATATATTAGGTAGAGTGTTCGACAAGACCTGGGTTCAATCCCAAGTTGCGACATACCAAAGACTTTAAAAATGGTACTTGATACTTCCTTACTTAACACTCAGCAATATAAGGTACGTCACAAGGGTAAAGGAAAAGGAGTAGCGTCCTCCCTCAACTCCTTGGTGTAGTAGCTATTGAAAAGGGAAAGTACTGGTCGCCCTCAACTACGGTCGCCAACTTTTATATACGTATGTATATATATATATATATAAAGATTCTCTGGCAGGTGCAAAATTAAAAAAAAAAACATCTTCAAGAAAGGGGTGCATTTTAAAACTACTTTAAAATTCTAAAAAGAGGGAGCTGTTTCTTTCAATCACGTCTGATCAGAAAAAATACCGTGGTCGAAGAGTTGTGACGAGGAAACAGACTTGGGAAGTGATCGTCAAAAAGTCTGGTTGGGTGTGTGAAGAAAACAGTGTTGAAAAAATATTCACCAGATATTAGTTTCTTCGCGTACTCAGTCAGGGTTAGGTGGGTTAAGAGTTGTATAAAAAAAAATTTATGTATTAAATTTATTATGTATAGATAGGGTGGTTTGAAATTTTGAGATGAGACGTAATCAAAACGAAGCGTTCCCTTTTGTAGAATGTTAAAGTATTTTAAGATGTACACGTTTTTTAACATCGTTTAGTCTGTTCTCAAATGGCTCGGGAGACCGGGTTTCAATCCCAGGTTGAATCATACCAAAGACTCAAAAACAAAAATAGTACCCATTAACTCCTTGCTTAACACTCAGCATTATAAGGTGGGGATCAAGGGTAAAGTGAAGCAGTCCAGGGAAAGGAGTAGTACTCTCCCTTATACTTTGGTGTCGTAACTAATGTAAAAGGACCATATGGATCGACCTCGATTATGGTCGCCAACTTTATATATATATATATATATATATATATATATTGTCATCCACAAACAGACTGTTTCCATCATCAGCGTCTCAGTTTTATCCAACAGCGTAACTTCGTAATTTTATATAAAAAACTAAAAAAGACTTTTTAAAAAACTTTAAAAACACTCTTTACACATGCAAGCAACCCCTGATGATGGCCTATGAAAAGTCCGAGAGCACTCTGGATAATTTTGTTAAATTCATCCACCAATTCCCACCAGAAACAAAGACACTTATCAGGAAACCTGAAAGGATTTTAATAAAATTATATTGACAAAATGTGTCTTTATTATTTTATCAAACATGCTTAAATGAAGGACTGCTGCCCAAGTTCACACACACACACACACACACACACACACACACACATATATATATATATATATATATATATATAAACAAAACAAATGTGATACATATGCGTTAAAATTCCTTCTCTTACCCCGAGTTAATTGATGCCTGTGTGGTAGAAAATCCGGCTGGCGTGAAATCAGCCGGGGTTCAATACCAGCTTCAAACATCTCGCTTGATTGGTTGCGAAACAGTCTGTCTGTGGATGACAATATATATATATATATATATATAAGGCCTTGTTCGAAAGTATAGAAACTAAATCGCGTAAATTTTTAAGTTAGAATAGTTTTTTGGGGTACAGTTGAGAAAATTCTCTCATAAAGGATTAGTTTCAGATTCTTTGCTTAATGGCATATCAACATTTGCGGGTTATTTAATGCCAAATACATCCTTGGAGAAAAACAGTTGTTTATTACTAATCCACAACTGGGTTAAGAGGGTCCATACTTTTCCCAAGGGCATTAGTCAAAAAGTGAGAGTACTAATGAGACTGAAGTTTGAGACTGCTTACAACGATGTCACTGTTCAGTATGTTAACCACTGCGCCAAGAAGACACTTACCCCTTTTCTAAAGGGATGACATAATAATAAAATGTATAGGTATTGACGCTCAGACTTTGTCTTCTGTCATCGTCAGTTCTCGATACTTTCCAGTTGTCTTAGTGCTTTTGTCAAAGTAGAGGACTCAGAAGTCAAATGAATTTTATAAACAAACAATCAACTGATGATTGTGTATTGTCTTTCATGAAACACAAGTATTAAGAGCCTAATTCGTTTTTCTTTTTTTTTTTTTTTTTTTTGCGCTGTTCTGCACACCAGCATTTGAGCACTTTTTGATTTATCAGACGGTGATAAAATAATTTCTTAATCACCTCTCTTTCTCTCTCTCTCTCTCTCTATATATATATATATATATATGAGCCGGTTATATATATATATATATATATATATATAACCGGCTTTTTCTTTCTTTTGTCCGATGACATTTTTTCTTTTTTCCCCCGAGCGGTGATTCGAGATATTTTTATCTCTTGTTCCTGACGGTTTTTTTTTTCTTTTTTTCTTTTTTTTTTTTTGGTAACCGTGATTGCTGGTAGATAGCAGATGAGTATATATATATATATATATATATATATAACCGGCTCATTGTCATAATGGTTAGAGTGGTTGGCAATAGTCTGAGAGACTGGAGTTCAATTCCAAGTCAAGTCGTACCAAAGGCTCAAAAAATGATACTTGATGGCTCCTTGCTTAGCACTCAGCATTATAAGGTACGAATCAAGGGAAAGTGGAGCAATCCAGGGAAAGGAGTGTCACCTTCCCCGACACTACGTGGTAGTTGCTATTGAAAAAGGGAGCCCTCAACTACGGTCAGCCAACTTTATATATATCCCCCCGCCTTCACATGGACGAGCAAATGCTCGAACCTACTTACAGCAGCTCTGTGCCGATACGGGATGTGGCCCTGAGGACCAGCCGGAAGCAATGGACGATAGGGAGGGGTGGCGAGAGATGGTCAGGGATATCCGTACTGATAGCGTGACATGATGATGATGATGATGATGATGATGATGATGTGTGTGTGTGTAAAGAGAAAGATAATCAAGCAGACTGATAGCTACCAAACTACGATAGATTTATTGATCAATAGATAATCAGATACTAAAGTGATAGATAGATAGATAGATAGATAGATAGATAAGTGACTAAACATATAAACTGTAACAAAGAGTCAGCTACACAACTGTGATAGATTTATCGATCCATAATCAACGACCACACTGACATAGATCAATAGATAGATAATCAGATACCAACGATAGATAGATAGATGAATAATAAGCAATCGACATTAGACGGATAGATAAATTGAAGGATAATCAACCATAAACTGAGGTAGATCGATAGATTAATAGACAGACTGATAGACAAATTGATAATCCGTGACCAATCTTAGTAAGATCGATCAATAGATTGATAGATGAATAATCAGCTAATAAACTTAGATAGAAGGGTCGATCTATCGAAAGATCGATATATAATAAGCTACAAAACAGTGATAGATTACTCAGTCAATCTATAGATAGATAGATCCAAAATTGAGATAGATAGATAGATAGATAGATAGATAGATAGATATTAACAAAGGTACATGCATATATCTAAAGAGAGGCTGAGACTGAGAGTGATAAATAAAGAAAATAAATAATAGACTAAGATAAAAAGGTAGTAATAGATGGATATATAGAGAATGGATTAGACTGGTAGAGATATAAAAGTAAATAGGGGAAGATAGATAGATAGATCAACAGACTAAGATAGATAGAAAGATTGATAGATCAACAGACTAAGATATATATATATAGATCAACAGACTAAGATAGATAGATAGATAGATAGATAGATAGATAGGTCAACAGACTAAGATAGATAGATAGATAGATTAAGATATATATATATATATATATATAGATATAGATATAGATATAAATATATAGATAGATAGATCAACAGACTAAGATAGATAGATAGATAGATCAACAGACTAAGATATATATATATATATATAGATCAACAGACTAAGATATATAGATAGATAGATAGATAGATAGGTCAACAGACTAAGATAGATAGATAGATAGATTAAGATATATATATATATATATATATATATATAGATATAGATATATAGATAGATAGATCAACAGACTAAGATATATATATATATAGATCAACAGACTAAGATAGATAGATAGATAGATAGATAGATAGATAGATAGGTCAACAGACTAAGATAGATAGATAGATAGATTAAGATATATATATATATATATATATATATATATATATATAGATATAGATATATAGATAGATAGATCAACAGACTCAGATAGATAGATAGATAGATCAACAGACTAAGATATATATATATATAGATCAACAGACTAAGATAGATAGATAGATAGATTAAGATATATATATATATATATATATATATATATAGATAGATAGATAGATCAACAGACTAAGATAGATAGATAGATAGATCAACAGACTAAGATATATAGATAGATAGATAGATAAATCTGAAGAGACTGAGATAGATAGATAGATAGATAATGTGTGAAATCAGATGAGAGTCAGATGATCTACTTATAACTTGACCAAAAATAAAAAGAATAAAAAAAGAAAAAAGACAAAAAAAAAACAACAGAAATACACAAAATCGATGAAATATTTCTTTGCTGAAGTTGTCGAAATTGTTTGCTAACGTAATAAAGTAATCCGACCCCAAAATCGTTTCACACTTCAAAAGAGATAAAAAGCTTTTCACTGCTCTTCAGATTTATAACTGAAAGGGAAAAAAATCTTTTGGGAATAAGGAAAATTGCAAAGGAAAGCGGTAGACTGTGAAAAACGTAATAAGAAGCTCTTTTAAGTAAAACTATTTCAGTAATAATAATAATGATGATGATAATAAGGATAATAAGAATAGTAATAATGATAATAATAGTAATAACGAATGACAAACTATATGTGTCAAGAAAAAAAGGAGGAAGAGGACTTGCCAGCATTGAGGACAGCATTGACGCATCAATACAATGACTTGAAGACTACTTAGAAAAGCGCCGAGAAAGACGGATTACAAGCACCAGAAACAATACTGACAACACGATGACCAACAGATCGGCAATAACCAGGAAATAAAAATGGGAAGAAAAACAATTCGATGGATGTTTTTAGCAACTAATAAACAACATCCCACACGAGGAAACATGGACGTAGCTAAGAAAGGGAAACCTTAAAAGAGAAACTGAATCTCTCCTTATAGCAACACAAAACAATGCTATGAAAGAACCAATCATATCAAGGCAAGAATACATAAAACGCAACAAAACAGTAAATATAGACTATATGATAATCAAGACGAAACAATCAATCCCATTATAAGCGCATGCAGCGAATTAACATAGAAAGAATATAAGACTAGACACGACTGTGTGGGCAAAGTGATCCACTGGCAGTTGTGCAAAAAATTTATATTTGACCAGACGAATAAATTGTATATGTACAAGCCAACTTCAGTCCTGGAGAATAAGGCATTCAAATTCCGATGGGATTTTGACATACAAATGGATCATCTAATCTCGACCACACGACAAGATCTTAAATAAACAAAAAAAAAAAAAATAGAACTTGCAAAATTGTGAGCTTTTAGGGGAATAGAAAAAACTGTGGTACATGAAAGTGACGATTATACCAACTGTAATTGGTGCTCTCGGTAAAGACACCAAATGACTGGTACTAGGACTCGAGGACTTGGAAATAAGAGGACGAGTGGAGACCATCCAAACTACAGCATTATTGAGAGAGGCCAGAATACTGAGAAGAGTCCTGGAGACTTGAGTCTTGTTATCACTCAAACTCCAATAAAAGACCATCAGCTAACGTTGATGTGAAAAACTCTAGGAATAAATAATAATAAGAAAAAACAGCAAAAACCGGGATGGGAAATTAGACTGGAATCGCAAATAAAAAAAAATACGCAAACAAGCCCGAATAATAAGAAAGAGAGGCGCTGAAATAAGCGGGGGAAGAAGGAACAGGCAACATGGGAAAAAACAACAGTACAACTAGAAATAAACCAGAAAATACTGGCCAAAGAAGGTAGATTAAAGAGATATCGACAAAGGGTAAAACAATACAGACAAAACAGGACATTCCAAAACAACGAAAGGAAATTCTATCAACAATTGGGTGGGAGTGACACGAAAACATACCAACAACCGGATGCAAAAGAAACCGAGCGATTTTGGACTAAAATATGGAAACCAAAGAAACATAACGAAAATGCTGAATGGATAAACAACATTACAAGAGAGCTAAGAGAAACCAAACAAAACGAAGACCTTGCAACAAACAAACTTTCATCGAAATAACATGTTTCAGCGTTAAATGACCCGAAAAGGTTGATACACTGTAAAACAAAATAACCAACCAACCCGGGGATTTGAGGAAACTTACTGTTATTCAGAATTCAGCATGTGCATTCATTGGTTTTGTCTCCACAGGTTCGCATATGATGTGAGGCCCTTTTTTGGAGCTCACCCCAAAATAGGGACCGCAATTTTCGTCTGTCTTCACATCATCCGAGCTGGTGTTCAACTGACTATATTTACCTCGTCACGTCTTCCGGCCAACTAACATTCAAACCCGAGTTGTCCCTTACTTCCGCCTGGTGCCAGCGGGCGGAACATCCTTTTTCCGCTGGTCCCACACCTGTGCAGAAGATTTGGGACATCCGGTGTTTTGTTTTTTTTCAAGTTTTTTTTTATTTATGTTGTCATTCACCTGTGACTGGCTGACTTAAACAAATGCCTGGGTCACTAAGAGGTCAGTCAGCTGCTTCCGTAGACTTACTGTCTGCTTTTTTGTCTTGTTATATTTCCCCTATTTCTCCTTCCACAGAAATTAGCTTCTCGTTCTCCTTATGACTTGGACCTACCATATCACGTTACATTTGTTCTTGTACGTTTTTTATTCTTCATTTCTTAATGTTGTATACTATGCGTATACATATGCAAACCACACAAAACAAATACACAAGCGGGGCTCAAATACACAGGCGACTCCATTGTTTAAGTACGAACCGTTTATTAATTTCTGAGTTCGGTTCTTCGACACGAGGAAAGAGACAATTCTTTAAAGTCTTTTGTATCATACTATGTTAACAATACCCCCAACGTTTGGCACATCACGTGGGGTTTTAGATCTCAATTCATTTTTGCTCGTCGGGACCCGAAAAACTTAACCGTTTCCGCAACGGTAGACAACTCAATTCTCTATGCGCTTATAGCAGACTCAATCGTCAGTCTGCATGGTCCAATCTCAAATCCTCAACTGCATGGTCAGACACCAACTTCTTAACACCATGGTCGGACTTCAACTTCTCAACACCCTGATTGGAACTCAACTTCTCAACATCATGGTCGGACCCCAAATTCTCAGCACCATGGTCGGACCCCAACTTCTTAACACCATGGTCGGAACTCAACTTCTCAACACCATGGTCGGAACTCAACTGAATCTTTTTTTTAAATTTTCCAAATTCTCAGCCTATGTCTTCTGGGCATGACGTCATCCACACTCCAGCTCAATTTCCTTGTCTGGGGTTTATCAAGACAATGGTAATTGTCATATCCTTTACGCGCGAACGTAAACTGCACCAATTGACTACACACCTGAACTTTTAATCCGAATAGTTCAAAGCCCAACCAAACTTAAAGATAGAATATAATTAATGAAAAATGATTAAAATAAAAAAAATCATTCCTTAATTATATAATATCAAGATGATTTCAATCGATATTTTTTAGCGGGTATAAGTCGAGCTAAGGCTCTTTGGTTTATTGAGAAAAGGCCTAAGTCACAGCAAGGAATCTAGTAGCTTCCCTATTGTATCTGGGTTGGGAGCATGAGAAAGAACATAAGTCTGAAGGTTGAAATATGGAAAGTTACATAAAAGCAAAAATATTTTTGCTTTCTTTCTTGTAATGATCAGAAAAGGCTGTGGCGTTTGTCTTCTCTTTTTTATTATACATTTCAAGCTGGGTGCTTGAAAAAGAGAGATAGGACATTATAGCCATTATGTTAAAGAGACATGGACATAGAAAAGCATATATATTTCTGCTTGCGTCCGAATCATGTTCAGAAAAGACCGTGGCTATCTTTCCTCCTTTAATATTCACTTCAAGCTGAGTGCATGAAAAAGATAGTCAGCATAATTAAGTTAGCGGGTGATCACTAAGGAAAATGCCACCGAAAAGCAGAAATTATTTTCCTAGCTTTCTAGTCTATTAAGCAAGAAGACACCCTCTTGTGAAGTGATGATGTTTTTATTGCCTCGTGGGTTTAAAATCAAAGACTTGCGTATTCAATGAACTGATAGTCGGACAGATTTAAACGAAAAATGTGTATGATTCAGGTCAGAACGTTAAATTCGATAAAGATATTATTCACGTTGATTTAAAACAATGTGAGAGTTCAGATTTGTTGAATTATAAAATCCGAAGCTTACGAGAAAAAAAATCCGATGAAAGCGTTTTTAACTTTGGATGCATATAAAAACATATTGGATTTGGATGGATTGAAATACAAGCAGAAATCAGTTTATGCTGCAGATTTTCTTATCATATAATTTCCATATTATATATACAGGATGCAGCAGAAATAGCTCCTACATTTAAAACTGCTAATTGTATGGGACACATGAACTTAGGCAACTGGCAATAGTAGCTCCATCAAGCTAATATCTAAATATTTATTTTTATGATCTTGGTTTGCATTCGCATTTTAAAGGTAATTTCTATATCGAGAGCTCGTTCTATCAATTTCATGTTAAATCGGAATAATGCTGTTCCGGATAGAAAATTGATGCAAAAATGAGTTGGAAATTTCCGAACCGTAGATTCAACTATTAAAAGAAAAATGTACCCCTTTGTTTAACGAACGGTGCAATAATTTGAAAAAAATCTCTTACCCCGAATTTATTGTAAAACTTTAAAACTTGGCTGATTAAAACCATGACGTAACTTGTCGTATCTAAGAAAGAATGGTGAAAGACTAGATGTTGCTACCATTTCTACTTGACTTAGTTCACTCCCATCTCGCAGTTGACAGTTTAAAATGTCGGAAGTATTTCTGCTACACACACACACACTCTCTCTCTCTCTCTATATATATATATATATATATGTGTGTGTGTGTGTGTGTGTGTGTGTGGCCCAGATAGTTTTTATTCTACTTAATATATCTGTGTCCGTGTATTATGTTTACATATGTTTTTATATGTACGTATATATATGTACATATATATATATATATATATAAAAGTAAGTAAACTTGGCGACCATAGTCGAGGGCGACCCGAAGGCCCCCTTTTCAATAGCTACTACACCGAGGTGTAGGGGAGGGCGCTACACTTCTCCCTGGATTGTTCCCCTTTACCCTTGATACGTACCTTATACTGCTGAGTGTTAAGCAAGGTGGTATCAAGTACCATTTTTAAAGTCTTTGGTATGACGCGACCTTCGATTAAACCCAGATCTCCCGGACCAGTGCTAAACACTCTACCCACTAAACAAATGTGCCAGTTACACACACACACTCACACACACACACACACACACACACACACACATATATATATATATATATATATATATATATATATGTTGGACCAAATAATAGCAACACCTGTAAATTTCAAATTTATTTTACTATGCTTTTCTGATTGCAGCCCTCCCGTGAAATCCAATTTTGTGCAGTTCCCTTCTTACATTTTTTGATGAAACTCGAGATGGTCATTTAGCTCTGTTGTAATTTTCAGAGCTATATTCTTGTGATCTTTCTTGAAAATCTGCATAAGAGTCCGAAGGTCAATATCAGACAGCTTTCACTTTCTTCCAGAGTTTTGCATCAGTGAGGAGGTTTTTTCCTTCTTTCTCAAATGCTGTCGTTACTTTTGTGACTACTACTTTCTACATCATATAATTCAGCAGTTTTTGTTACACTAGCTCCTGACATACGAGCACCAACAATGTGACCACATTTAAATTCTAATAGATGGGCCATTTTAATGAATTTTGATTAACTTCCGATGATGATATCAATAAAAAAACAATAATTTTTGGAAAGAGAAAGATCATCATCATCATCATGTCGTGCCACCAGCACTGATATCCCTGACCCTCTCTCGCCACTTCTCCCTATCGTTCATCGCCTCTGGCAAGTCTTCATGGCTACATCCTGTATCCTCACAGTGCTGCTGTATGCATGTTCGAGCTAGTTGTCCTGCTTTTGCTCGGCCATATGTAGGGGTCTATTGGAGTACATCACTTCTGAGCTACCGGACATTGGCCTAGCGGTTAGAGTGTTCGCCAGTGGCCCGGGAGACCTGGGTTTAATCCCAGGTCGAGTCATACCAAAGACTCAAAAAATGGTACTTGATGCCTCCTTGCTTAACACTCAGCATTATAAGGTACGGATCAAGGGTAAAGTGGAGCAATCCAGGGAAAGGAGTCGCGCCCTCCCCTACACCTTGGTGTAGTAAGCTATCGAAAAGGGAGCCTTCGGGTCACCCTCGACTATGGTCGCCAACTTTACTTTTACTTACTTATGAGCTCGTCCCTGCTTCTCCAGCAGTGCCCTGCATGTCTGGCATGCAGGACACTGCTGGAGAAGCAGAAAGATTAACAATAACCCCCAAAACATAAAAATAAATATTTGATAGTTTTATAAGAGTCTCAAAATTATTATAAGCAAGATTCTAGTTACCATTATTTTGTCCAACCCCTGTATATTAGTAAGTTAACCAACCTCAGTCGAGGGCTACCTGAGGGCTCCTCTTTCAATAGCTACTACACTGAGATGTAAGAGAGGGCACTACTCCTTTCCCTTGGTTTCTCCACTTACCCTTGATCCGTACCTTTTAATGCTGAGTGTTAAGCAAGGGGACATTAAGTACAATTGACGAACAAAAGCGAGTCTGTGGCTTTCATTATTTGTGTATTCAAGCAAAGGTATACAGATAATTCTCATTTTTATGCACATACGTACAAGTAGGCATGCCTAACAAACAATATATATATATATATATATATGTGTGTGTGTGTGTGTGTATGTGTGCATGTGTGTGTGTGTGTGTGTGTGTGCTTTAATCAAACAGGCAACAGCTCCACACTAAACGGTAGCTCTCTGAAACTAGTTGACAAGTTCACCTACCTAGGAAGCAGTGTCTCATTAACCGAGACGGACATCAGCACGTGACTAGCAAATGCATGGACAACTAGCGATAGGCTAACAGTGATATGGAAGTCAGAACTGACCGATAAAATGAAACGCAATTTCTTCCAAGCAGCGGTCGTGTCGATACTGCTATATGGATGGTCTAAATGGACGCTCAAAAAACGTATGGAGGAAAAGCTTGACGGCAACTACACAAGAATGCTGCATGCAATATTGAACAAGTACTGGAGGCAGCACCCAAAAAAGCAGCAGCTGTATGGCCACTTACTACCTATCACGAAGACTATCAAAATTAGACGAATCAGACATGGGGGACACTGCTGGAGAAGTCGGGACAAGCTCATATGTGATGTATTCCTGTGGACCTCTTCATATGGACGAGCAAAGGCAGGACGATCAACTCGAACCTACATACAGCAGCTCTGTGCCGATAAGAGATGTAGCACAAAAGAACTGCCGGAAAAAATAGACGATACGGAGGGGTGACGATAGAGGTCAGGGATAGACGCGCTGATGGCTCGACAAGATGATATATATATATATATGTGTGTGAACTGACCAACCCCACCTGGCTTGCATGAACGGTATGGAATATAAAGTCCTTCTTTAGACAGAGTTAAACAAGTTTGTATTCAAAGTTTTCTTTCTCCTAGATTGGTTGCCCTACTAAAGCTAAAGAACTCAGAATAGTACAAGCGTATTAGCGTTATGCAAAATGCAAACAGTATCGTCTAGGGTTTGAAATCGCGTCGCTGTGTCTATATCCTAGGTTGACGATCATTAGTTACTCCACAAGCGTCTCTGTATGTATGTATGTATATATGTATGTACAGCGGTCTATTTGCTAGAGTTTATAGCTATGTCTATATAGGTTTGGGATTTTAAGGGGGTAAATGTTCTAATCGATTACAAGCTCGGTATTTCAAAGACCAAGTTGCAGCAAAAGGCAAAATGAAGGTCTCTGACAGTGTGTCATTAATTTTTCAGAAAGGCAGATCTGAATGCCTTGAAAATCAGTATCCGAAATTCTAACCTTTACCTGGGTCCCAACACAGATTCAGGCGGTAGTCGTAACTATTACAGGCCCTAATACAGAACTCTCTCTCTCTCTCTCTCTCTCTCTCTCTCTCTCTCTCTCTCTCTCTCACGTACACACATGCACGTGCAAGCAAACACACACACACACACACACACACATATATATATATATATATATATATATATATATATATATATCAGAGGGGAGAGAAAGTGAGAGATATACATTCTACTCATATAAAGAGTTCTAAACCATGATATTTAATTATAAACACAGTAGGTTTATAACCCCATTTGAACCCTAGAAGGAATTTTGCTGGGCCCGCCTCTTGACCCCCACTTCCCCAAGACTGTGATCAATCTGATTAGTCATAAACCCAACAGCCATTAATCGAAGCAACAGATCAATTATTAATAAGGGTAGAGCCAGGCTCAAAAGGAATCGACTTAATCGCCAATTTACTGTAATTGATCTTGGTTCATAGTGCAGAGAGTAAGATGGAAGCCATGATGGAAGGCGGTTGGTGGAAAGGGACTATAGAACTCAGAAGAAAAGAGGAAACGGAAGAGTAGGAAGGGAAGGAAACGGTGAAGGAGGTGAAAGAATTAAGGAAATACGGATTCGGGTAAATTTAGAAAGAAAGAAAGGAAGAAAGAAAGAGTATTTCAAAAGAAAAAAGAAAGTACAAAAAAGTATGAAGAAAGAAAGAAAGAAAGAAAGAAAGAAAGAAAGAAAGAAAGAAAGAGTATTTCAAAAGAAAAAAAAAAGTACAAAAAAGTATGAAGAAAGGTAGAAAGAAAGATATCTTGAAAGAAAGAAAAAAAGAAAGAAAGAAGGAAAGAAAGAAAGAAAGAAAGAAAGAAAGAGTATTTCAAAAGAAAAAAGAAAGTACAAAAAAGTATGAAGAAAGGTAGAAAGAAAGATATCTTGAAAGAAAGAAAGAAAGAAAGAAAGAAAGAAAGAAAGAGTATTTCAAAAGAAAAAAGAAAGTACAAAAAAGTATGACGAACGGTAGAAAGAAAGATATCTTGAAAGAAAGAAAGAAAGAAAGACAGAAAGAAGGGAAGAATATCTTGATAGAAATAAGGAAAGAAAAAAGAGAGAAGGGGTATATCGAAAGAAAAAAAAGGAGGGGGAAAGAAAGAAATTAAGAAATAAATCTACATAGATTGATATAAAAGAAAGAAAGAAAGAAAGAGAGAAAGAGTTATATTGAAATTAAAAAGGAAAAAAGAGTGTGAGGAAAAAAAAAAGAAAGAGTATGTAGAAAGAAAAAAGAAAAATAGAGCGTGAAGAAAGAAAGAAAGAAAGAAAGAAAGAATGAAAGAAAGAAACAAGTAAACAAATAAACAAACAAACAAACATACAAACAAAAGAAAGAACGAAAGAAAGAAAAAAAGAAAAAAGTGAGTGTAAAGGAAGAAAGAATGTTTGGATTAAATAGGAACCTAAAAAAGAAGGTATCAGAACAAAAAAAAACAGAAAAAGAAATATTGATACATTGATAGAAAGAAAGAAAGAAAGAAAGAAAGAAAGAATTTAGAAGGCAAAGGTGAAGAAATCAAAAGTGTTGGAAAGAATATATATATATATATATATATATATATATATATATATATATATATATATATATATATATATATATGGCAACTACACAAGAATGTTGAGAGCAATATTGAACAAGTCCTGGCGACAACACCCCACAAGACGCCAACTGTAAGGCCACTTGCCTCCCATAACGAAAACTATACAGGTTAGACGAGCCAGACACGCCGGACACTACTGGAGAAGCAAGGACGAGCTCGTAAGTGACGTACTCCTATGGACCCCCACATATGGCCAAGCAAAAGCAGGACGACCAGCCCGAACTTACATACAGCAACTATGTGAGGACACAGGATGTAACCCAGAAGACCTGCCGGAGGCGATGAAGGATAGGGAGAAGTGGCGAGAGATGGTCAATGATATCCGTGCTGGCGGCACGACATGATGATGATGATGATATATATATATATTCTTTCCGGCACTTTTTGTTTTTTTATACATGTGTGTGTGGGAGTGTGTGCAAGTGTGTGTATGTATATATATATATATATATATATATATATATATATATATGGGGAGAGAGAGACAGAGACAGAGACAGAGATTGATAGAGGAATAGAAAAGAAAGAAGAAAGAAAAACTGATGGATTGATGCTTGTCAAAGAAAGAAAGAAAGAAAGAAAAAAGAAAGAAAGATGTTAAAAAAAGATATATGAAATAGTTTGAGAAGAACGGAATAATAATCCTGTAAACAAGAAAGGGAACGAAGGATGAGGAGAAAAGAAAGAAATCCAAAACAATGATTTACGCGCATTTGACAAACGAACGAAAAAAAAAAAAAAGAAAAAAAGAAAAAGATCCCTTACAAAAAAAGGGATGGAACATTAAAAAAGAAAGAAAGAAAAAATGAAAAAAAAAAAAAAGAAAAGAAAACATGGGAGGCAAACAGTAATTAGGGAGTAAGTGAAGTGGAACTGAAAATCATAAGGAGTTATCAATACCGGAGGCCAAGAAAAAAAAAGGTCGGGGGGGGGATTCTGAATTGGTAATGAAAATTAGTAAGAGAAAAAGAATTGACAGTTCAGTCGGAAGTGAAAATGTATTCATGAGTAAATTGCTCACTCATTCGTTAATAATAGGTACAGATATGTTTGTCACCAGAGATTGGGTATTTGTCAGCCAAGGTGGCTGAAGGTCAGGGAATGTCCTTTACTTGACCAACAACATCACTTTAATTTTCTAAGTCGAACGAAAGAACAAAAGATACAATATGAATTAAAGTCCCGTTGGATGTTTAAATTACTGATATATTCATTAATTTATTTCCTATAAATTCAATATTTCGTGTCGGGATATGAGATATGGGCGTTACTAGTCGCCGGTTGATTAGCATATTTGTTGGGGAGTTGGATCCTTGTGAAAAGTAAGAATCTAGGGGTGTAATTTAAGGGCGGGGTTTAGCTTTATCTCTTAGCTAAAGGATTAAGATTGGTTGCTTGTTGTTTTTGGTGGCTATTTTTTCTCTAGTTTTCTTTAAGCTGGAAGAACAAAATATAAATCTCTTGTTGAGCTTACAGTTTATTTGGATGTATGTCAAGTTTATTAGACTGCCACATCTTCATTAGCGACAGGAACCATTCACGCTTTTACGTTCACTTTCGGGCTAATACTGTTGGCACAAGGATATGAAGCTCCCTAATCCTCCAAGTTATGTGTTAAATATCAGCACTACAGTCATTCTATAAAGATTATTTTTGCCTTAAATAACCTAAGAATGCTGATATGCCATCAAAACAAATAAACAGAACTAAAACCTAATATATATATATATATATATATATATGTATATATATATATATAATTATTATATATGTCTGTATATATATATATATATATATATATATATATATATAAACAAGGGCTGGACAAAATAATGACTCATAATTTAAATTCGTCATGTCAACCACTCTAGGAGAAGGAAAACTCCGATTTCAAACCTTTAAAATTGACCTTGTGATACATTCTACTCGAGCGTGTCTTCATTTATATATATATATATATATATATATATATATATATATATATATATATATATATACACAAAGCTTTTAAAAGCGTATTCCTGTTTAAGATTGATAAAATATTTTACAAACGATTGAAATATGTTATATACTGATTCTTTTTTGCAATCCCTTTGGACCACGGGATCTCAATACTATTGCCCGAGCCAATTCTGCAGGCTTACGGCAATTTCTTTTTCATTTGTATTTATTTTTATTTTTCAAATTTCCTTTCCTTTCCTTGCTTTTGTCGGTCACTGCCCAAAATTTGGATTCCTCATGTACAAACTTAAATATTTCGGTTACAATTCTCTAAAGGGACGTGATCGAAGTAAAAGGTCTCTCTGTTAGAATTTTAAAATATTTTAATCGTTTTTAAGATATTTGATCAATCTTATAAATGAATACGCTTTTAAAAGCATTATTTAAATTTTGTATGTACCATAAGATATATATATATATATATATATATATATATATATATATATATATATATATATATATATATTTCAATCTTAGGTGCATCAGGGAGGTCTTCAGTGATGCGCTGTCTTCATTGCCGATTTCGGGTTATTTCTGCATCATATCAGCTCCGACAGTAACCCCGGCTTGACTCTGAAAGAGCCAAGCCGTCTCCGTGATCGCGACGTGCTACGCTCGTGCCTCTACCAAAGCAAAGATATATATATATATATATATATATATATATCAAGAAGAGGGAGAACGTTGGTTGGTTATTTGGTTGATTGGTGATGTTTTACCACATATCAACCCTTGTAGGTTATTTAATGCCAAATTCTCTTTATACATATATATTAAATATTAAATATATATGATTTGGTTGGGTTGGGTTTGATGGCATATCAAACTATTCAATGTCCATTCCTGTTTATGCATATACATTAAATATATATGTTTTAATTTGGTCGGGTTTTATGGCATATCAACCATTGTAGGCTATTTAATGCCCATTCCTCTTTATACATATACATTATATATATATATATATATATATATATATATATATATATATATATATAATTTATAAACGAACATTATTTTTGTAAGAATTTTTAAACGAATCAGAGCTCATTTGTTTACATAGTTGAATGGTTTCAAATATAGCCATCAAACACAAATAGTTCTATTTGGCACTGTTCATGTTTGTTTGTTTGGTCGGTTGGTTGGTTGGTTTGTTGGTTTTTATGGCTTATCAACCTTTCTAGGATATTTAATGCCAAATCTGTTTTTTATACAAATAAACAATTATATTTCAAACGATTCAGTTTAACATAGATACACAGTTCAATTGAAAAAAAAATTCTATTTACAGTTATTCAGTTTAGTCAAACAGTTCTAATTCAATCAATTTAGTTTAGTGTTGGTACAATTTTTGTTTACTCAGAGTTAAATGTCAAAACATTTCTATTTCAAACAATTCAGTTTAGCGTAAGTACAGTTTCAATGTCAAAAACAGTTTTGTTTCAAACAAATCTGTTCAGCCTATAAAACCAGTTCCATTTTAAACTATTCACTTTAGCATAAGTACATAGTTTAAATATGAAAACAGCTCTATTTCAAGCAATCCAGTTTAGCATAAGTACGCAGTTTAGTTCTATTTGGCCCTAGATAGGAATCTGTCAGTTGTTACCACTCTAGGTCAATGTGGCCCTGGGAGCGATAGCAATAAAGAGTTACTCGGCATTCCCCAAAGCTCCAGCATCACTGGAATCTCATCATCAGATTCTTTAGTGTCATATCCAGGACACTAGTTGGAGGGAGTCTTACTCCTCTGCAGTACCTCCCCTTTTTAAGGTGGAGTTACCCTCGAAAGAGGAGGTAATTAGCATATCCTTAGCCCGACTGAAATAATGTTTGAGGGGATTTAGACGTCAGATGGTTTAGTGTCATATCAGGACATTCATTTGGGGAGGGGATCTTACCTCTCTGAAGAGTTGCTGTTGGCCTATTCTACAGCTCAAGCCGACCGGGCTGGAGAGACACAGACAGACATATAGATAAAAAGATTGTTAAGTCTTAACTTTGAAATAATATACTTTGGAAAATTTATACTCAAACACAGTGTCAATAAAACTGCCATAACGAAGGAAACATTATACTTACATATTTCTAACTGTATATCAGATATTTTCCTTAGATCTCTATACATATTTTTTAATCTCTTTGTCATTTTCCGGTTTCCCGTGATTTTACATTCTCTTTTTCCTTGATTTCTTTAGAATTTCACGCAGCAAGGAAAGAAAGAAAGAAAACAGAAAAAGGTAATAATCGTTGGCTGTTCAGTCGTAAAGACAAAATATTCTGACAAATGTTGGCATTCGGGATTCCTTTAAATGTCATAGCGTATCTTCAGTATTCCTCAGTCATAAAACAACATTGCATTCGTGTCTTCACGCAAATAAGACTGGGCATATCAAAATTCTTATAAATTTTATGTATTAACTTCTGTATCAAGATACAAATGTTGATTTTAAGTGGGGACAAGTCACTTGTATAGTTGAAAATAGATGCCTATTTTTATTAGAATTTTATTAGACTCTATCAAGTTAATTTTCTTCTAAACCAAAGTTGCCAGAATTCTACCATATCAAGAGAAATGTTATGCAATCAAACTGGATATTGTTAGTTTTTAAACATCGTTCACTTATGGACTCTTACACATGAACTAGCCAGTGTCGCCTGACTAGCAAGGATTTATATAAATCAGCTCCGTGTGAACACTGGATGAGGACCTACAAGGAGTGGTGTATGAGACGGACGGGGCGAGAGAGAGAGAGAGAGAGAGAGAGTGAGAAAGAGAGAGAGAGAGTCAGGGAAATGCATTGCATTTAGCGTGATTTGATGTTGGTGATGATGCTGCATTGCAATTCTGCGAACAAAAAGTAAGAATCAGTAGCAATATCACCTATAAGTAGATTAAACTCTATCTACCTATCTATCTATCTATCTATCTATCTAAGTCCGTTTCAGTCTATCTATCTATCTATTTATCTATCTATCTATCTATCTATCTATCTAAGTCTGTTTCAATCTATCTATCTATCTATCTATCTATCTGCAATATTACCTATAAGTAAGCTAATTGCTACCAACGCATTTTTGATAAAAGTTTGTTTTTTACTAAACTGAAGATAGAAGGGTTTTACGATTTTTAGTGGAATATTATACAATAAAAACGGATTTTATTAGTTGTTAGTTATGACTATAATTACTAATTACTATAATTACTAATTAGTATAGCACTGGAAACTAGGGAACAAAAATATGAATACTTAGTAGTATCACCTATAACTAAGTTGATATCTGTCTACCTATCTGTCTGTCTACAGTATAGCCCATAAGTAAATAGTAATTTACTAAGCTTTTTGTTTAGATGTGTTACAAGGCCGACTGAATGGAGCACCCAGTGAGAATGGAACTTACTCATGAAGGCTGGCCAATCAAGTTTACTCACCATGGCAACACCTGTAGTGCCACGCCCATAAGTTAATAGAAACCCATCCATCTTTAATAAAAAGTTATTTTCGAAAGAGATGATACCAAATTTTACCATTTCTTGTGTAATATCATACAATCAATATGGATATTATTAAGTATCACCTGTCTCTATGATTGCTTTGTTGTGTAACATTTAAAATCTGGTTTGGTTTGTTTGGTTTTATGGCATATCAACCTTTGTAGGTTATTTAACGCCAAATCCATTTTTATGTAAATAATCTGTTCTATTGAAAACAGTTCAGTTTAGCATAAGTACACAGTTTAATTGTCAAAAACATTTCCATTTCAAACTATTTAAGCAGTTATATGTAATAATTCAGTTAAGTGTAAATACAGTTTTAATGTCGAAAAACAGTTCTATTTGAAATAATTCAGTTAAGCATAAGCACGCAGTTTAAGTGTAAGTACGGTTTAATTGTCAAAAAAATTTCTATTTCAAGCTATTCAGTTTACTCAATTCCTTTTAGCATAAGTATGCTGTTAATTCTATTTAACCCATAGATAGGGCCCTATCAGGTGCTACCACTCCGGGCCAGAGTGGACCTAGGAGCGATGGCAATGAAGGGGTACTCCGCACTCCACAAAGCTCCAGCACTGCTGGAACCTCACCATCAGATTGTTTAGTGTCATATACCGGGACACTCGTTACGGGTGTGGGTCTTACCCCTCTGCAGAGGTGCAGTCAGTGTATTCTTCAGCCCCAGGTGACTGGGCAAATTTAAAATCTGTGAACAAAAAAAAAATATGTAGTAATTTTAAAATAAGTGAATATCTGCTCGCATTTGATATTGTAATTTTATTCATACAGAACTATATTGTTTAAATTTTGGTTACTCTGCTGAACAGTTGGTTGGTTGGTTGGTTGGTTGGGTTTTGTGGCATATCAACCCTTGTAGTTTATGTAATGTCACATACTGTTTATACATATACATTGAATATATACGATTTGTACACGCATATTTTGGAGATAACATTTTTTTAAAAGCCAGAACTCACAGCTAAATGGTTTCAAGTATTTTTATCTAACACTAATAATACTACTGTTGGATATTGACTTGAAGGCACCTTTGATATCTGTCGATGCAGCGGCGGAATTCGGATCTTGGTTGAACGAAAAAAACAGTAAATGGATCTGCACCCTAAAGTAAACGGGACGCAGGAGTTCTGCACGGACATACGGCGTAAATTGTGAGAGTAGCATGCTTGAAAGGAAGCGTGACCACGTGAATTGTGTAGAGGGGGATGTCCACGATAACTTACGTGAGTGGCATGCTAGACGGAGGCGTATCCATGTTCATTGTGTAGGTGGCAGTCAAGAGTGGGTATGACCACGATAATTTACGTGGATGGTATGCTAGACGGAGGCGTATCCATGTTCATTGTGTAGGTGGCAGTCAAGAGTGGGTATGACCACGATAATTTACGTGGATGGTATGCTAGATGAAGGCGTGCCCATGTACATTGTGAAGACGGTAGACTTGAGTAGGTGTGACCACGAGAATTTACGTGGGTGGAATGCTTGAAGGCGGGTGTCCATCTGAAGCGTGGAAGTGGCAGGCTGGTGGACATGTGATCACGAGAATTTACGTGGCGTTCGAGATGTTATATAACCTGGAATAAAGGGGTTCATTGAAGATTCGTACCTTAGCCACTGCGTGTGCGACTAAGCCGGTTTCGACCCTCTCTTACTTTAACCATCTGTATATTTGGGTAATAAAGGTTTGGTTTGGTTTGGTTTCTTTGTTTAATGGCATATCAACTCTTTTTTGGTTATTTAATGTCAAAGCCATTCTTCTAGAAGAACAGTAGTGGTACTATTTAACCCATAGCTGGGAGGATAAGGGGGTTCATACCTTTCCCGAGGGTATTTGATCGAAAGTGAACGTAATAGCGCGACTGGAGTACGAACTCGCGTACTACGATTCCGCAGTCCATCGCTTTAACCATTACACCACGAGGACGCCCCGGGTAATAAAGGGAAAATAAATGAAGTAGATAACATTTTTATTCGTAAGTGTTATCTTTCTACTGACTATAAATCATTTTTTTACTCGTCAGTCATTTGTTTGCACATTGATGGTTAAACGATTCTATTCAACCAATAGATTCGACCCTATTGTGTACTTCCATTCCGAATCAGAGTGAACCTGGGAGTAATGGCAAAGAAAATTTCCCAAACCCCTCACACTAAAGCCACATTTTTTGATTGTTTAATGTCATATCTAGGACACTCTTTAAGTGGGATGGCGTCTCACTCGTCTGGAGAGATGCAGTCAGCGAATTCTGTAGCTCCCAACCGACTGAGCTAAGTGTTTGTTAATAGATAAAGCGAATAATATCCATTCTGATTGAATAATATTCAAGCAGAAATTATAAAATCCTGGTATCTTTGTTAAAAAAAATATTATGTCAAAATTTGTTGGGTATACTTATTCATGGGATATACTGTAAAATTTATTATATCCGTTTGGATTGTATAATCTTCAAGAAAAAAATAGAAAATCCCGTTATCTTTGATTTTTGTTTAGTTGGTTGTGTTTCATAGCATATCAACCCTTGTGGGTTATTCAATTCTAAATCTTGCTTTTACTGATATATATATAACCGGCTCATTGGCCTAGTGGGTAGAGTGTTCGCCAATAGTCCGAGGGAACTGGGTTCAATCCCAATTGGCGTCATACCAAAGACTTTAAAAATGGTACTTGATATCGCTTTGTTTAACACTCAGCAATATAAGGCACGTATCAAGGGTAAAGTGGAGCAATCCAGAGAAAGGAGTAGCACTCTCCACTACACAATGTAGTAGCTGTTGAAAAGGGAGCCTTCTGGTCACCCTCGACTACGGTCGCCAACTTTACTTTTTATAATATATATGTATATACATATATATATATATGTATGTGTGTGTGTGTGTGTAAGTGATTTGCCAATGGATAGTCCATAGGCAACAATATATTTCAACGAGCCAGATCTTATTTGTTTGCAAACAGTTGAATATGTTTCAGGTATTGCTATCAAACACTAATGATTCTATCTAACCTTTATTCATTCATTTTTATACAGTTAAACAGTCCAGAGTGTTGTCTTTTTATATCAATAATTCAATTCAACATCGGTCTAATGTTGGAAAACGGTTTAATAATTTCAAGTATAGAAAATGCTAAAGTATTTCTATTTGACCGAATGAAGAGATCCAAGCAGATACTCCCATTTTGGATCAGAGTGGGCCTGGAAATAATTCCAATGAAAGGGTACTCCAAATTCCCCAGATCTCTAGGACTGGAGTGTTGCCCTCAGATGGTTCAGTATCATATTTAGGACACTCTTCTGGAGGAGTGTCTTATTTCTCTTCTGAGATTCAGTCGCCATAGTCTAAAGTCGACTGTTTTTGTTTTTCTTTAAAGTTAGAAAAAAAATTCATTTATAATTGTAAAACTATTTAGAGCATATTTATCTATGGGCGATAGTGTAGGTAGAAAATTACAAAATGCAGCCTCAATGTGCCAGCGTCAATGCCTGTGTGAATATAATCCTTTTTCGTAATTATAAGCTTTTTTCTCATCTTTTTCTCTTTTCCAATTCGTCGACAGTCCTCTTAGCCAGTTTATCTTTCTTAGCCTTGTCTCAGTTAAGTACATACATAACTTCTTTCCCGATACATATATATATATATATATATATATTTGTGTGTGTGTATGTGTGTGTGTGTGTGTGTGTGTGTGATAGTATCTACTTCTTTATCCTGTTGTCAAGCAAGGGGACTCTTTGTGCCATAAAGTCACGACGTTGAGGTCAACAGTATCTGGATCTATACGACATCACAAGATAACAACAGAAGACATGAAAGAAAGAAAACGAAGACATCGATTAATTGAAGATGAAAAAAAAAAAGAAATTAGGAAAGAAATAAGCGAAAAAGGTAACAGAACTAACGATGGAAAGGAATGTGAAGATAAAAAGGAGAACAAAACGGAGAATGAGAGAAAAAAAAAAGGAAAAATATAAAAGGAAAAAAACGAAAAAGCTTTAGAATCATACTGAAAGAAAATAAAAATAAGGGAGGTAATCCTACAATCACGTTGTACAAAAGCCTAACGCATATTACGTTTTGTCAGCCATATGCTGTTTTCTGATTCTCCCAGTGAAGACACGAATATAACAACCTTCATATTTGAATTGTCTGTTGAGAAAATCTAGCTTCATATTTTTTTATTTTAATTGCAAATTTCCTAAGAACTGGTATTATTGAAAATGGTGTAATGGTCATTATCGTAGGAAAATGACATCGACACGATTTCAAACCCTAGATGAGGTTGTCTGCGATTAATATAGCGCTAATGTCCTAGGAAAAGTCATGAATATCTCTCCCTCTAGCTATGGGCAAATAGGTATGAATATATTCTCTCATCGGCTACAGACAAATAGTAGGGAAGATTGATTGGTATGGCAACCGGTTGAAGAAAATAACTCCGAATTCAAACTCCACGTAAAGATTGACATTGTGTCACATCTTCCTCGCTTGGAGGGGTTGGTTAATACATATATCAGTTATAAAAACGTATTCCAACAAGAAAAAAATATATTAATAAGTTATTGAACTTACGGTAACAACAGATTTAAATTAAGTATTGGTAGGCAGAAACCAGAATCTGTAGAAGAAAATAAGATTCATGATATTCTCTAGGACTTAGAGAAACCAAACAGATACTCCATTCCTGGCCAGAAAACTAAATCTAATTTTAATTAAGGGGAAAAAAATTGTCAGGCTGAGGGATTTACATTACCAGAAAACCAGTGAATGAAAAAATAGAATAAAATAAAACTGGACTAATGTCTGAACCTTGCTAGAGAGCTGAAGTAGGTGTGCAACATGAATCGTGGTTGGTGCCCTTAAAACGGTCCCCAAGAACCTCAAAGAGAGACTGAATGAGCTGGAGAGAAAGAATTGAGACTATCTAGACCACAGCACTGTTAAAATAAGCTAGAATTCTTAGCAGAGTCTTGGTTGGTTGGTTGGATTTAATGGCATATCACCCTCGATAGGTTATTTAATGCCAGAGCCTTTTTACACATATATTATAAATATGATTTGTAAATGCAAATGTTTAAGTTGGTGATGGTTGGGTTTTATGGCAAATTGACCTCTTAAGGGTCATTGAGTGTTAAATTCTCATATGTATGTGTGTGTATATATAAATGTCAAAGCTTTTTGTTTGTATAAACAGAGTCTCAGCAGAGTCTTGATATCCTATATACTTCTATGAGTAAACACCAGTTATAGTTGGTGTGAAAAACTAGCCAAGAGTTAAACTAAACGTGGATATTAAATAAAAAAAAGGTTTCTCCTCGGTGTTTGGTTTATATGTTGAACTGCAACATCGTGTTCGGTGAGCTCAAACTCCAGTCGTTCCCTTTTGGAGTTATACTCTTGGGAAAGGCATGAATCTTCTTTCTTCTAGCTATGGGTTAAATAGGCATGAATCTTCTTTCTTCTAGCTATGGGTTAAATAGTTCCATTACTATCCTCGTACAAGGATAACTTTGGCATTAAATAACCCAAGAAGGTTGATATGCCATCAAACAAAGAAACCGAACTGTGGATAAAGATAGTACGGATCTGGTTTTGAAGGTTTAATAGTGGTGTGTGCCTCAAGCATAGTAATGGCTGACCAGCTAGGCTATAAGCCATTACTGTTGAGTGCGGATCTCAGTGGTTGTCCCATGCTTTCAGCCTTGTGCCACCTCTAAACTAAGCCTAATAAATAACTGAGCATGAAAATGTTAATTTGATGATGATGATGATCATCATCATCATCAAATAGATGGATGCTTGGGCAAAATGAGACCGGTTGAAGGTTCAAGAAGATATTGATGTCCTTGTTGACAAAGACGACTCAGCTCGAAATACGCTGATTCGAAAAATAAAAGTCTGACTAGAGTCCGAAGGCAGGCACCCGTGGTGCCACTTTCACTGATCTTCGTTCGTATAATCACTCACAATCCGCCCCAGTCACCTACCCGGACATCAAAAGGTCTTCTCCGCCTCCACAAAGCTTCTGCCACCGCTCATTTCTATATTCATTATGACTCACAGAAGAACAGCTATATCAAGGCTTAGCAAAGTCGAAAGGAAAAATTTTCGCTTAAAGGCTGTGGCTTCAGAATATACACTGATAATAATAATGATAATACAGTTGGAATTGGTAGAGATTTAGAGGATATTCCAAAATGCTTTTAGTTTTTGTTTTTTTTTTATCAATTCGCTGTCTTAAATATATTATGGTCAAGCCTCGGTTTCGTTAAAAACGAAGAGCTTTTTCAGATCGTCATTTTTACGCTAATTGACAGGCATCTCGCTTCTTAGAATAAGTAAATTGCTTCACTTTTTGTCTTTATTTATCTTTTCAACTCGAACTTGAAGAGCTCTGTCGGCAAATCTCGGAATAAGCTGACTGTATTCCCTACTGAGGCTAAACACAACCTGTAAAAAGAGGCACAAACGTATCAGACGGTGAGGTTCCAGTCCTGGAGATCAAGGGAGTGTAGAGTACTCCTTCATTGTCTGGTCTATCTAACTCGTTGCGTTAGAATCGTTTATAGATCATATGGACGAAGATCATTAAATAAGTTTCCACACATTTTTTTCGTATGGGCACTTTTATTGATAGTACACGCATGAAACTTTTGTCCCCTTCGAAGTAATCTCCTCCAGCTGCAAAGCACTTGTACCGTTCCAACAACTTCTGGAAGGCCCCATGGAATTCCTCTTGCGTGAGCGTGTCAATGACCTTCGTCACAGCCTCTTTCATCTCCTCAATTGTCTCATAACGACAGCCTCTGAGCTTAGGGAATAACTAAAAGTCACAGGGACCAACGTCTGGACTATAGGGACGGTGAGGAACTATCTTGATGCCCATCTTGCTCAAATAGTCTGTGACAAGGATGGAGTTGTGGACTGGTGCATTGTCCTGGTGGAAATACCACTGACTCGATTAGAAGAGTGCAGGCCTCTTCCGACGGAATCTCTTCCTGAACTCTCTTAAAACCTCAACATAGTAACCCTAAGCCTAACCCCAACCCTTTTGCCAATCAACTCTGGTGTATTGACTTCCTTACTCCTCCCACACCTTTCATCATCCCTCACAGATTCCCTGCCTTCCTTCAATCTCTAATACCACTAAAAAAAACTGATGCACTATTCATGCAAGATGCTCCAAAAGCAGTCTGAAGCATTCCATACGTTTCTGTGGCATTTTTTCCAAGTTTAAAACAGAATTTTATTGCATATCGTTCTTCTAAAGTGTCCTCACGTCCAGATTAGATTTTTATATTTCACCAGCTGTTACAATCACGCCTTAGTAGGGTGTATTACAATTCCTGTTGTAGCTGTTCATTTGTAGCTGAAATCATAAAAATTAGTCAGTCATCTCATAAGATGTATAGCAATAACATAATTAATTTTCAAGAGTCTACGACAATTTTGAATGCCTGTACAGAAAAGTCTGGAAACTTATTGAATGCACTTCGTATCTGTTTAAAGAATATTCGTAATTTGGCATAAGGCTGTCAATAGTTTGTGCTTTTTTCAAAGTGGCGATATCTAGACATTAAATGGTGGCTCTCGAAAACTAGTGGAAAAATTCACCTACCTCGGAAGCAGCGTCCCATCTACTGAAAATTACATCGATAAGTGACTAACGAAAGCATGGAAAACTATCGATAGGCTATCTGGAAGTCAGACCAATCCGATGAAATAAAACTCAATTTCTCCAAGCAGCGATCGTGTCCATACTAATGTATGAATACACTATTTGGAAGCTGACTAAGCGTATAGAGAAAAAACCGGACGGCAATTGCATAAGGATGCTACGACTTATATTAAACAATTTCGGGAAGCAACATCCCACAAAACTGCAGCTGTGCGGCCACTGATCACTCGTCTCGAAGACCATTCAAATAAGACGAATCAGAACATTCAGCGAACACTTCCACGCGAGGAAACACAGTACTGCTGTTTCTACCTTATTAGGTCTCATCAGCAGTGTATACCGTGATCTCCCTGATTGGAGATCGAACCAGCGACCACAGAATGCAGAGCCGAAACACTACCACTGAGCCATCATACCATATCGCACACAAGTGACGCCAAACCAGTTCGTCATGGCAATTGCGCGGCTAATTAACCTGAATGTGTTTTGCAAGTTATATCCATACTCTTTACAGAGGACAAGGTCACCTCCAGGGCAGCTTCCTCCCAGGAGGATTGGAAATACGCAACCGCGTAATTATTATAACCTCAAGGGCAAGGATATTGTGTTCATTTTTCTTTTTTAAGTGGAGGAATTACATTGTGAATTCATAATATAAGTTAAATGTAAAACCAGTTTTATTTCAGATAATTCAGTTTAGAATAAGTGTTATATAGTCATATAATAAATATGCTTATATACACATGCATATACATGTAGAATGAATCACAACGACACAACGATAAAGGACGAGCGAAGATTCTTTATAAAAATATGTACCTCTCACTTTATTGCAAGGGTTCGAAAAGGTTATTCAAGGTTTGCGTGTGAGAGGGAGCTGGTGACCGAACAGAACTGCAATATATTGACCCCTACTCTTATGGCCGTCAGCGATGTGTCTTTCTCGTTCTCCAGATGCTCAACCGAAGGCTCAGAGGCCCACTCTGCTGGGTGATGGCTTTCTTTACTGCATCTTATCAGCAACTTCTCTGAACCCCAATCAATCGGGGGACCAAGGCCCCTTCGGCCTGATGTGGCTTTCCATACCACATCTCGTCTATAACTCCGACTCCAACTCTAACAGGAACTCTCTGACTTCTGTCTTAACTGAGTTATATAATAGTTCAACGTCCACTCAGTCGCCCACTCGATTTTTGGAATCGCATGTTGGATTGTCATCAAGCGGAAATAACTGTTATGCAGTTCACAGGTCACTCTCTTCCGGTGCATCAGTCTATGAGTATACCATGGGAATTTTTTTACACCGTCCCATTTTATCAGCCAATTTCCGCCCACACGATTTCCTCTCATGACTGCCATTAGAATGTGTCACCTCCTTCCGGTGCATCACCTTGGAATGGCATTTTTGGCCGGGTCAAAGGCCAAAATACAACATAAGTAGGCAGTTTAGATGTCAAAACAGTTATATTTCGAGCAATTCAGTTTAGCATTAGTACGCAGTTTAAAAGTCAAAACAGTTCTATTTTAAGCAATTCAGTTTAGCATAAGTACGCAGATTAAATGTAAAAAGCAGTAAACTCTCGAAACCACGGTTTAGCTGTATTTAACCCATATATCAGACCCTACAACTCCGGGCCAGAGTGTATCTGGGAGCGATGGCAATGAAGGGGTGCTCCTAATTCCCCAAAGCTCCAGCAATACTGGAACTTCACCTCTGATTATTTTGTGTTATAAACAGGACACTCGTTGGGAGTTGTCTTACCCCTCTGCAGAGAAGCAGCCGGTGTATTTTACAGCCCCAGTCGACTGAGAAATTTTTTTAATGCCAAATCCTGTTCATAAATGTATCAAATATTTGATTTGTAAACGAATTTTAAACAAGTTTCAGCTCATTTCTTTGCATTCCATTCAATGGTCAGATATATTCCTATCTTACTCAAAAACTCCTAATAAATATTCATCATTTGTTTGCACAAATTTGAATGTTTCCAAAACTTGCTATCTTAGAAGAGCAGTTCAATTTAACATTAGACTTTCGTTTTCGCACAGTTTAATAGTTAAACAGTTCTATTTGACCCATAAACAGGACCCTATCATTTATTTCTACTCAGTCAAAGTGGACCTGTGAGTAATCATAAAGTAGAGGTATTACACAATTTCCAAATCTCCAAGACTGAAGCCTTGCTATTCGATGATTTTGTGTCATATCCTGGATACTCGTTAGTGGTGGGGTGTCTGTCCCTTCTACAGTGAGGCAGTCGGCGTATTCTACAGCCCTTAACCATAGCAAACTGGGCTTACATCACTATCGATTTCTTTATAAAAGTGCCTCCCACTGGAAAATCTTCAGGAGAAATTCAACGTATTTATTGAATGACCCTCGAATTTACAGCATAATGTGATCACACACACACACACACACGCACAGATATATATATATATATATATATATATATATATATATATATATATATATATAATATGAGCGAGTATATGCACACTTTGCGTGATCTTTTGTTCGCCGTAAAAAGCCTCAGAGAGTGTAATTTATATTTTCTGCATTTTAAATTTCGTGTGGAACAAAAGACGAAAGAATTTCAAGGGTAATTAAGTGCATTAAAAATTGCCCATAAATAAACCTCAAATATGAAGTTAAAAAAATGGATATTAAAACGTACCCTTTGTAATTATGCTCGCTCTCTTAATGTGACTATTAAGCTTTTTTTCTTTTTTGAAATCCTTTCAGCATCTGACGAAAAATATGCATGACTCTGCAATATCGAGCGCATTTCCTTATGAAATAAACCAAACTCCTTTTATATTTAGTTAGGTTAGTAAAGGTTTAAAATACATATTTTCTTATCCAAAAAAGGAAGGTATATCTTCTGTAAACATGTGGCCTAATATATATATATATATATATACGTATATATATGTATATATGTGTGTGTGTGTGTATATATATGTGTGTGTGTGTATGTGCATATATATAAATATATATATACACACATACACACGCATACATATATATCATCATCATGTCGTACTGCTTGTACGGATTTCCTTGTCCCTCTCTCGACACCTGTCTCTATCGTCCATCACTTCCGGCACGTCTTCCAGGCTACATCCTGTATTGGCCCAGAGCTGTTATAAATAGGTTCGAGCCGGTCGTCCTGCCTTTGCTCGTCCATGTAAAGGGGTCCACAGGAGTATGTCACTTATGAGTTCGTCCTTACTTCTCCAGCAGTGTCCCGCATGTCTGGTTCGTCTAACTTTGATAGTTTTCGTGATGGGTGGTAGATGGCTGTACAGCTGCTGTATTGCCTCCTGGACTTGTTCAATACAGCTCGCAGCATTCTTGCGTAATTGTTGTCAAACTTTTTTACATACGTTTAGTTGGCGTCCATGAAGTGCATCCATATAGCTGTATCAACGCGACTGCTGTTTTATCGACCATACGATCATACGACCACTAGTCTATCGATAGCTGTCCAAACCTTTGCTACTCGCGTATTGATGTCATTCTCGGTTGATGAGACGCTGCTTCCTCGGTGGGTGAATTTGTCCATTAGTTTCAAAAGATCACCCTCTAGTGTGGAGATGTTACCTTTTTGATTAAAGCACATGTATTCTGTCTTGTCTGCATTGACATGGAGGCCTTTGCCACCCGCTGCTTGTTCCAGGCTATGTAGCAGTGATTCGGCTAGGGCAGGTGTATTTGCTATAAGCGCTATGTCATTGGCGTAGTCTGCGTCCGTAATAGTTTTTGCCCGGTATCTTCTGCTTCTTTCTTTTGCCAGCTTGAAACCGTTATCTTTCCTTGAATCTATATCATCATTTACGAAGCTCTTTGTTTCGATGTGGCACAAGGCTGAATGGACGGGGAACCCAGTGAGACTTGAACTCACTCGTGTAGGTTTGCTAATCTAGCTTGCTAATCATTACACCATCCGATGTGCCCTTTCATTAAATCTATAGACGTTCTAAGCACGTAGTCTAGGCAGATAATAAACAGGAGGTGCCCGTGGTGCAATGGTTATCGTCGTAGGAAATGGACACGGCGACACGAGTTCAAACCTTGGACGAGACTGATTGCATTTCACATAGCACTAATACCCATGGGAAAGCTATGGGTAAATAGTAGGGCAGACTAGGTTCTTCAACCTTGTTGAGGCAACTAGTCTAGGAGAAGGAAAACTCTGAATTCAAACCTGTTAAACTCTGCTTAAAAAATTTGACCTTGTGTCATATCCTACCCTAGCAGAGGGGTTAGTAAATATGATAAACAGGTATGGGGCAGATGTATCTCCTTGCAGCACACCTGCGACAATATCGAAGTGGCTCATTGAATAAATAAGTGGGTTATTTTTTCTGATGTTTTACATAACTGCATTGTTTGTAATTGGTTCATAGCAAAAGTTATTTTAATCTTAGAAAAAAATGTCTTGAGGCTATTCAAAATTGCGGTGAATCAGAGTTCTCTCTGCTTGTCAGCAAATTTTGCATGGTTCAGAAGTGTAAACCATATAAAATTTACGGAAGAATTATCATGTCTACGAAGAAACATATTTTAGATTAAGTATGTACTCATTTGGACCCCTTCACATGGACGTGCAAAGGCAGGATGAGCAGCTCGAACATACATACAGCAGCTCTGTGCCGATACGGGATATAGCCCTGAGGACCTGTCGGAATCAATGAACGATAGGGAAGGGTGGTGAGAGAGGGTCAGGGATATCCGTGCTGATAGCGCGACATCATGACGATGATGATGACTTAGGAAATAGAGGAAACATGTTTGTTTTTTTGTTTGTTTTTTTTTTTTGTTTTTTTTGTTTTTGTTTTTTTTTTGTTTTTTTTTCCACGAGCTTGAGTCGAAAAGACAATCTATGAAGTGGAACTTCACTGACTCACCAGCTAAGAAAAAATTTCTGGGTCCAGGATTCAGTAAATAAAGACATGCTGACAGTATTTTGGGACATGAAAGTACTCATCACGATTAATATACTTGAAAATAGGTCAACTGCTAACTGTGCTTCCCATTGCCAACTCCAAATGTTCACCTTATTTATTGAATCATCTTTGTATATATATATATATATATATATATATATATGTATATATATATACATATATATAAAGTAAAAGTTGGCGATTGTAGTCAAGGGTAACCCGAAGATTCTCTTTTCAATAGCTACTACACCGAGGTGTAAGGGAGAGTGCAACTCCTTTCCCTGGATTGCTTCACTTTACTCTTGATCTATACCTTATAATACTAAGGAGGTATCAAGTACCATTTTTTGAGTCTGCGACTGAACCCCTGTCTTCAGGGCTACTGAAGAACACTAACCACTTGGCCAATGGAGACACAATACTCACTTTTGTGGAGAATTGCTATTCTAATTTTCAGTCGCCTCATTGCTGTTAACAACCTGCTCCATAAAGATATCGGCTTCTTCTTCATAGTGAATCGTATTGTCATCATGGCTGAGAACTAAGTAAGATTTGACACTAGGCCATTTTAATGAAGGAACTAGGTCATTTTAATGAAGGAACTAGGTCATTTTTATGAAGGAACTGATCAAAACCCATGCATGGCAGGAAAAAATACTTTTTTCCTTTTGGCATACCTCTTTTTGGTCAACTCAGACGTCAAGAGGGTATTACCTGGAGGTGGGGGAGCTCCCTAGGACCAAGCGGTTGATTTTACACTTCCTGGGCTAAAGGGTTTGAATACGCTGTGTCCACTGCAGACTACTCGAGTGCGCATACTGAAAGAGTCTGTTTGTAATTCATATGGTACGAATCCAAGTATTCACTCTCCAGTTATTGGCAGACTCTTTAATTTTAGAGCAGCCATCGGTCTCGAACGAAAACCCCGAAGTAATCTTAGACCTGGAGAGGGATGGGCTCTGCACGGCTATTCTAGAACAAAGACATGAATAGTGCTACTACGACTAAACGAGGTGACGTGTAGAGTTTCTCTTCTCCCTTTATTCGACCAATTCCTCGAACAATCGATGCCAGACAAACGGAAACTGTAGCAGATATGGCTTGCAATCGAGAGAGAGAGAGAGAGAGAGAGAGAGAGAGAGAGAGAGAGTGTGTGTGTGTGTGTGTGTGTCCGTGTGTGAGAGAAAGTGTGCGAATGAGAGAGAGAGTATGTGTGTGTGCGCTTGAATGTGTAAGTGAGCGAGACAGAGAGAGAGAGAGAGAGAAAGAATGTGTGTGTATGTGTGAGTGTATGTGATAGAGAGAGTGTGTGTGTGTCTATGTGTGAGAGAGGGGGAGTGTTTGCATGCGTGCGAGAGAGAGAGAGAGAAGGTATGTGTATGTCTGTGTATTAGAGAGTTTGTGTGTGTGTGTGTATGTGTTTGTGTATGTGTGTGAATGAGAGAGTGAGAGAGAGAGAGAGAGGGAGAGGGAGTGGATGTGTGTGCTTCTGTGCGAGGCAGACAGAGACAGACAGAGTGTTTGCGTGTATATGTTTGTTTCTGTGTATATCAGAGAGAGTGTGCGTTTGTATGTATGTGTTTGTGTGGGTAAGAGAGAGAGAGAGAGAGAGAGAGAGAGTGAGAGAGAGAGGGGTAAAAAGAGCAAGTCAGATAGAAAGAGAGAGAGTGTGTGTTTCCGTGTGTGTTTCCGTGTGTGTGAGAGAAAGGGAAATAATCTGTGAGTGTATTTGTGTGTATGTGTCAGTGTGTGTATGTGTGTGAGAGTGTGAAAGAGAGAGAGAGAGAGAGAGAAGGTGTGTGTATGTGCATTTGTGTGAAAAAGAGAGAGATAAGGTTTGTGTGTGCGAGAGATTGTATGTGTGTGTGATTTTGTGTGTGTGTGTGTGTTTGAAAAAAAGAGAAAGAGAAGGTGTGTGTATGTGTATTTGTGTGAAAGAGAGACAAGGTTTGTGTGTGTGCTTGTGTGTGTAAGAGAGAGAGAGATAGATTGTGTGTGCACGTGAGAGAGAGTTTTTGTGTGCTTAAGTGTAAGAGAAAGAGAGAGTGTGTGCGTGTGTATATTTTTGTGTGTGAGAAAGAGAGAAATAGTGTGTATGTGTGTGTGTGTGCGTGTGTGTGTGTGTGTGTGTGTGTGTGTGTTTGTGTGCTTGTATGTGTGTGAGTGTATGTGTGTGTATTTGTGCGTGTGGGAGAAATAGAGAGAGAGTTTTTAAGAGAGAGAGAGAGAGAGAGAGATGGGGGTATGTGCCTGTGTGTTTGAAAGTGAGAGTGTATGTGTGTGTATTTGTGTGCGAGATAAAGAGAGAGAGAGAGAGAGAGAGAGAGAGAGTGTGTGTGTGTGTGTGTGTGCTTGTGTATATGATAGAGAAAGTGTATGTCTGTGTGTGTATGTAAGAAATAGAGAGAGAAAGAGAGAGAGAGAGAGAGAGAGAGAGAGAGAGAGAGAATGTGTGGATATTTGTGTATGTCTATGTGTTTGTATGTGTGTGTGTGTGTGTATGTGTGCGTGTGTGTGTGTGTGTGTGTGTGAGTGAGATAGCCAGAGAGAGACAGAGACAGGGAGACAGAGAGAGTAGGTAATGAAAGTTTATTATTCGTCGAAAATAAAATAAAAATATAAATCTGGCAAATCTGAATAACAGATGAATTAAATGTCCAAATCTTTCTATCGGAATACATCGTTTTCCATGATAAATTATTGGAAATTGTGAGATCATCAGCTCGCCTTAGAATTCAAATTCTGTATTTTTCTCTTGATTGAAGATTATAGCTTGACACTCGACTATCCTGTTGTACTCTTGACAATTTTGCTTACAACTAGAGTAAATGGTGACAATGGAGATTAAAAAAAACAAACAAACGAAAAACAAACGAACCCACAGACAAAAAGAAAATATTTTTATATATTTAGCGTTTTGCTATTATTCCTACCATTGTTGCAGTAAGTTCTGACAAGATTATTTACATACAGATCGATACTTCTGCCCATGATCAGAGTGGTATATCTGTACAATCTAGGAACGAAATGCCACTCCCTGGTCTACTCCTTAATGGATCACAATCCCGACACTCTTCTTCTTCTTCTTCTTCTTCTTCTTCTTCTTCTTCTTCTTCTTCTTCTTCTTCTTCTTCTTCTAATAATAATAATAATAATAATAATCATTATTATTATTGTTTACTCATTAGAGTTTTTCACATCAGCGTAAGCTGATGGTCTTTCATTGGAGATTGAGTAACAGCAAGTCTCCTCAAGTCTCCAGGACTCTTCACAGTATTCTGGCCGTTTTCAACAATACTGTTATTTGGATGGTCTCCACTCGGCCGCCAACTTCTTTATTATTATTAATTACTCCTTTAGAGTTTTTCACATCAGTGTTAGATGATGGTCCTTCACTGGAGATTGAGTGACAGTAAGTCAACTCGAGTTTCCAGGACTCTTCTTAGTATTCTGGCCGTTTTCAATAATGTTGTTGTTTGGATGGTCTCCACTCGGCCGCCAACTTCCAAATCTTACAGGCCCTTTAATAATCCTTTAGTTACTGTTCCAAAAGCACCAATCACAATCGGTATAATTGTCACCTTCATGTTCCATAGTTTTTTTTCAAATCTCTAGCAAGGTCGAGGTACTTATCTCTCTTTTCACATTCTTTAAGTTTTATTATTATTATTATTATTTACTCCTTGAGATTTGTTCACAGCAGTTTTAGCTGGTGGCTTTTCACTGGACTTTGAGTGACAGCAAGTCTCCTCAAGTCTTCAGAACTCTTCTAAGTATTCTGACCGTTCTCAATAATGCTGTAGTTTGGATGGTCTCCACTCGTCATCCAACATCCAAGTCCTCCAGTCCCTTTAATAATCGTTCAATTACTGAACCGAAAACACCAATCACGATTGGTATTATTGTCACCTTCATATTCCATAGTTTTTTTCAATTCTCTAGCAAGGTCGAGGTACTTATCCTTCTTTTCACATTCTTTTAGTTTTATACTGTGGTCAGCCGGGACAGCAAAGTTGACAATTATGCAAATTCTCTTTTTTTTTTTGTTATGGGTGTCAAGTTCTTTTTTTTTTGTGTGATAAGTGTCATTTTCTAGGACAGATTCTGGGTGGTGCATATACCATTTGTTTGAATGGTCAAATTTCTTACACATCTCTCAGTAGATTACCTTGGCTACTCAGTTGTGTTTAGTCTTATACTCCTCCTGTGCGAATTTACTGCATTCGCTTATTATGTGATTGATCGTTTCATCTCTATCATCACATAACCTTCATTTGCTATTTTGTTGCGTCTTATCTATTCTCGCTTTGATATGATTGGTTCTTATGGCGTTGTTTTGTGCTGCTATTAGGAGAGATTCTGTTTCTCTTTAATAGTTTTCTTTTCTTAACCACGTCCACGTTTTCTCGTGTGAGATGTTGTTTATTAGTCGTTTAAAAGACCCATAGAGTTGTTTTTCTTCCATTTTTGTTTCCTAGTTATTGTCATTTTGTTGGTCATGGTGTTGTCTGTCTTGTTTCTGATTGTTATCAGTCCTTCGTGTCATTGTATCGATGAGTCACCGTTGTCTTCAGTGCTACTAAGTCCTCTTCCTCCCTTCTTTCTTGATACATATAGTCTGTTAACGTCGTATCTGGGATGTAATGCCTTATGCATGGTCATTAGTTTTCTTGTTCTTTGGTCCATTTGCTTAAATTCTTCTCTGGTCCACTTCAAAAGGATCCCGAATATCTAACGAGGATACAGCCCAGATATTTATTCCTTTGCTAAGGTTTCTGATCGACAGTTTTGTCTCGAGTAGCTTTCTAGTTCCCCGCAGATATTCTTTTTGAATTTTTTCTCTCATTTCTACTTGTTTGACGGTGTTAGCTTCCAAGATTCCCAAGTATTTGTACGTTTCCTTTACTCCGAGCGTTCTTATCTTGTTTTGATTTGGTAGTTCTATTCCGTCAGTCAGATGTCGTTTGTCCCTTTTCAATACTAGCATGGCTTATTTTTCTATACCAAATTTCATTCCTATGTCCCGACTGTATATTCTATTTACGTGTATTAGAGCTTCCAGTTCTCTTTCATCTTTTGCAACATCCATGTACAATCGGTGAGGTGTCCATGGTGTAATGGTTATCGTCGCAGGAAATGGACACGGCGACACGAGTTTAAATCCTGGACGAGACTGATTGCATTTCACATAGCACTAATACCCTTGGGAAAGGTATGAATCCAATTATTCTCCCTCCAGCTATGGTTAAATAGTAGGACAGACTGATTTATTCAGCCTTGGTTAGGCAACTAGTCTAGTTGAAGGGAAACTCTGAATTCAAACCTGTTAAACTCCGTTTAAAAATTGACCTCGTGTCATATCCTGCCCGAGCGGAGGGGTTGGGTAAATATGATGTACAATCAGTGATTGATCTTTTGCGATTTACAAAGTTGGTATCCGGCTGTGGATTTTCTGAGTATGCGGTTAAGTGACATCATGGCAATTATTATAGTGTATCTCCTTAAAATATATCTCTTTGGATCTTTGCTTCAGCAAAGCTTCTTCCTCCTGATGTCAAGTCCTCTCTCCAAGTTTTCATGGTTTACTCGATAAAGTTTATGTCTTCATCTGATTTGCAGGAGATTATTAACCAGCTTTACGAGACCATATCATATGCCTTTTTGTTGTCAATCCAGGCTATAGCTAGATTTTTCCGTCTGGTCTTGCTCTCCTTTAGTATGTGTTTATCTATGTAAAGTAACTCTGCTGTGCCTCTGCATCCTTTGTTGCATCCTTTCTGTTCCTCAGGGAACAGTCCGTGGCTTATTAGCGAGTAGTAAATCTCTTGCCTTATTTGTGCTGTTAATATTTTCCACATCATCGGTAGGCAGGTTATGGGTCTGTAGTTGTTTGTGATGGTCCCTTTGCGTGGGTCCTTTTTATTATTATTATTTACTCATTGCGACTTTTTCACATTTGTAACCTTTCACTGAATTTAGAGTGACAGCAAGTCTCAAGTTTCCAATGTCTCTTCTTAGTATTCTGGCAGATCCCAATAATGAACTGTACCAAAAGTACTAATTACAATTGGTATAAACGTCACTTTCATGTCCCACAGTTTTTCAGTTCCCAAGCAAAGTGGAGGTACTTTTAATTTTCTTTAAATTTTACTCTGTGGTCAGCCAGGACAGCAAAGTCTTCAATTTTGCGAGCTCTCATCTTTTTGTTGATTATAATAAGGTCTTGTCTTCTGACCGAGATTTAATGATCCGTTTGTATCACAGTATCCCAGTGGAGTTTATGTGTCTCATTCTCCAGGGCAACTGCTGGGTTGTGCATATACAATTTGTTCATATGGTCAAATTAAAATTTCTTGCACAAATCCAAGTGGATCAGCCTATCCACCCAGTCGTGTCTAGTCTTATACTCCGCTTTAGGTGCTAATTTGCATTATTATTATTATTATTGTTATTATTATTATTATTACTCCTTTGGGGATCGTACGAGCATACCAGTTACCGTCAATATCTCCGTCATTTTTGTTCCATTGTTTTTGTAGTACTCTGGTAAGGTCAAGTACATAGTATCGTGTCAATGCTGGTAAAACAGTACATGTGCCTTAATCAAAATCAAACAAGAAACATCTCCACCTTAACAGGTGCTTCCCGAGTCGATTGGGGCTGTAGAATGTACCGACTTTATGAAGGAGTACGACTCCCTCAATGAGTGTCCTGGATATGACACAAAACAATCTGATGGTGAGGTTCCAGTAATGGTAAAGCTTTGGGCAATGCGGAGTACGTCTTCATTGCCATCGATCCCTAATCCACTCTGGTCCAGAGTGGAAGCATTTGATAGTGTCCTATCTATGGTTCAGGAGGTGCCCGTGGTGTAGTCGTTATCGTCATAGGAAATGGACACGGCGACACGAGTTCAAATCCTGGACCTGACTGATTGCATTTCACATAGCACTAATACCCTTGGGAAAGGTATGAATCCAATTATTCTCCCTCCAGCTATGGGTAAATAGTAGGACAGACTAGGTTCTTCAGCCTTGGTGTGGCAACTAGTCTAGGAGAGGGAAAACTCTGAATTCAAACCTGTTAAACTCCGCTTAAAAATTGACCTTGTGTCATATCCTGCCCGAGCGGAGGGGTTGGTAAATAGTATCTATGGTTCAGAACTAAAGTGAACTTTTCTAAACTGAATTGCTCGAAATAATACTGTTTTGACTTTTAATCGGCGTACCTATACTAAGTTGAATTGTTTTGAAATAGAACTGTTTAAAATAGAACTGTTTAAAATAGAACTATACTGTGTATTTAAGCTAAACTGATTTGTTTGAAATAGAATTGTTTTGACATTTAACTTAACTATTAACCAATACTTATACCAAACCGAAATTTTCTAATTTAATTCGGCTTTAAATGATCCGAAAAGGGTTACTTACAACGGCGTAAAACAAAACAACCAACCAGCCTAAAAGGTAATTCCTTGAAACAAATGGACAAATTCACCAATCTTGGAGGCAGTGTCTCATCTACTGAAAATTACATCAATACATGACTAGCGAAGACATGGACAGCTATCGATAGGTTATCGGTTATATGGAAATCAGACCTATCCGATAAAGCAGGACGCAGTTTTTCCAAGCAGCGGCCGAGTCCATGCTACTATATGGATGCACCACATGGACGCTGACTAAGCGTATTGAGAAAAAAGCTAGACGGGAATTGAACAAGAATACTACGACCTATATTGAATAAATCCTGGAAGCCTCATTCCACAAAACAACAGCTGTACAGCCACCAACTTCTCATCTTTAAAACCATTTAAATCAGACAAAGAAGACATGCGGAACACTGCTGGAGAAGTAAAGGCGAGCTCATGAGCGCAATTCTTCAGTGGACCCCTTCACACGAATGAGCAGGTGTTGGACGTCCGGCAAGAACTTATCTACAACAGCCCTGTACGGACACAGGATGCAGTCTAGAGGACCTGCCAAATGTGATGGACGATAGAGATGAGTGGCGAATGAGTAAGGGAAATCCGTGCTTGCGGCACGACATTATTATTATTAATAATAATAATAATATTATTATTACTGTGACTATTCCTTGCGAGTTTTCTACATCAGCGTTATTTGATGGTCTTTTGCTGGAATCTGAGAGACAACAAGTCTCGTCAAGTCTCCAGGACTATTCTCAGTATTATGGCCGACCTCACCGATTTCCAAATATTCCTGCCCCCTTACCAAGACGTTGGGGGCCATTATGAGTTCACCATATTCAATTGGTATCACCGTCTCTTTCATGTTACTTAGCTTTTTTTAGTCCTCTGGCAAGATCTAAGTATTTGTCTCATTTTTTTTCAATCAGTGGTCGGCTGGGACAGAAAAACCAGCAAGTTCTAGCCGGGATTAGGTGATCTGTTTATATCTCAAAATCTCAGAGAATTTTCTGTGTCTCACACTGTCGAATGGATTCTGATTTATGGACATACCATCTGGCAGTATAGTCAAATCTAAATTTCTGGCACAATTTCCAATGGATCACCATCCCTGCCCCATGATCAACTGGGAATTTGTGGAATGAATTTAATTTTGACCATAGGTAATTATTGTGATGTTATAAAAAACTTAAGCAGAGAAGGTGCCCCTGGTATAATGGTTATCGTCATAGGAAATGTTTTTTCAGCCTTGGTGAGGCAATTAGTCTAGGAGAAGGAAAACTCTGAATTCAAACCTGTTAAACTCCGCTTAAAATTGACCCTGTGTCATATCCTGCCCGAGCGGAGGGGTTGGTAAATATGATAAAAATCTTAAACTTAAAAAAAAAAAAGATCCAACAATCTTTACACTTGCAAGCAACCCTGATGATGGCCTATGAAAGTTCCGAAAGGGCTCGGGACAATTTCGGTAAATTCATCAACCAACTCCAACCTAAATCCAAAACACTTGTTAGGAAACTTGAAAGGATCCTAATAAAATTATATACGCAAATTGTGTCTTTATAATTTAATCAAACTTGCTTATATATATATATATATATATAGCCCTGAGGCTGTGTGGCCTAAAGCATATTGGTAAGTCCGCCTCTGCAAGTATACGTGCTTAGCTTAAATTGATAAAATAGAGATTTACAAACGCAAGTTCAGTTTAAGTGGAACAAAAAGAAGGGTCTGACGTCCTTTCCTTTTCTCTTTTTCATTGTTTCTTTCATTCTTTCTTTTTCCCTTACCCTCTTTTGCGACGCTCCAATATGGTTTCGTTATTGTGTCCACTCAACACCTGCTGGTCAGCCATTGTCTACATCGGACACTTAAATCCGCCATTCTCAGCCTCTTAAGAACAAAGTGCAAATAAAGCAAAATCAAATATATAAAGATTTGAAATGAATAAAAAAATAACGGTGAACAATCAAGCTGTTCTCGTGGAAAAGTCCGTGTTGATAAATCTGGGAGAGGATTTTGTTTACACGAATAACGACCAGCCGGATTGGAGGCTATTTATGTGATAATAAGCTTAATCCGCGTCTACTTTTTGGAGTGTCGACTGGGGGTCACGCTTTAATAAGGGTCTTCTCCAGGTGGATGCAACTCCTTTAAAAAGAGATCAGGGCCAATGAGTTTAATCAATGAAATAACAATTGACTCGGCGTATCTAGTGACCCTGGTAAAAAAGTTAAATCTCCCTTCTCACTCAGTCTCTCTCCCCACTCTCTCTCTCTCTCTCTCTCTCTCTCTTCTGTATTGGTTTTAATAGTTTTTATTTCCTCTTTTTTCTCTCTGTCTCTTTCTTTCTTTCTTTGGTTCTTTCTTTCTCTCTCTCTCTCTCTCTCTCTCTCTCGCTCTCGCCTTCTCTCTCTCTTCTTTTTTAATTTTAATAGTTTCTTTCTTTCTTTCTTTTAATAATTTTTTTAATTCCTCTTTTCTCTCTTTCTCTTTCTCTCTCCACCCTCATAACCTCCTTCTATTTCTCTTTCTCTGCTTCTCTCTCCACCTCTCTCTCTCTCATTCACTCTCTTTCAATTTCTTTTCTTCTTTCTCCCTCGATCTCACTCTTTTTCTATTTTCTGACAAAGTGTTTTTAATTGGTCTTTTATATATGTATTGCTCTCTCTCTCTCTCTCTCTCTCACTCACTCTCTCTCTCTCTCTCTCTCTGTCACGAAAGCACCTGTTTAATATGTTTTAATTAAGGGAGGGGTGCGTTAGAAATTAGCTGTGACTAAGCTGGCTTGTTTATTTTTGGGGATTTTTGAGACTACCCAGCGTTATATTTTCAGATCTGTGTTTGAAGGTGGGGGTTTAAATCGGCAGTAATTTATTGTTGGGCTTATTTATTTGTAGAGAGGTTTGTGGTAGTCGAAATTTTATATAGAGGCCACGTGATTAAGTTTCATATGAAATTCAAGGGACACAACTTTTGAGGCTTTTTCTTATTTAAACCAAGAGATTGTAGAAACCATTGCTCTAACGCACAGAATAAACAAAAATAACAAAACTTACCGACTCAGTGGCCCCAGCTAGCATCCGGCTGGCAGACAAAACGTAGAACGGGTGATAACTCAATACTGAACCCGTAACACCTGAAACATGACTGAAGCAAGCCGATGTATATATACACTAATATGCCCACTTACTGGGCCAGCAACTAATCACTGTCCAGGGAATGGACTTGGCCACCACGAATAGTGGAACTTCCCAATGTCCATATAATTTCACTTCAACTCGTAATTCATTACACATGTTAGCACTGACTCATTACTACTGAGCTATACGGCAGAATTCCCACAGAGATATGCTGCGTCAACGGTATCAATTCCGTAGAAAAATAATATTAAATCCTTAAAAACTTTCCAAAAAAAATTCTCCGACAAATTTTTTTTACTACGATGTCCTATGGTTGAAACTAGTTGAGAACAATAAAAAAATTTAACCGTATCAGGTATTTATAATTGTAATTTTATATTAGTTGCAGAAGGGATTCATTTTTATTTTTGACTAATAAATATTCGTATTTTTGGTTAGAGAACCTCAAAGAATTTGAGTTTGGTATTATAAGACCAAGAATTCGTCTATGTTGTAGCCGTGTCAGGAATGTAGAATACACTAACTGCACTAACGGCAGAAGAGTAAGACTGGAGGGAGGAGTTGGATTCTTGCCCAGACGGCTAGGGCTGTAGAATACACTGACTACTTCTCTGAAGAGGGGTGAGCCCCCCCTCTCCCCACGACTGTCTGGGATAAGATACTTAACAATCTGATGGTGAGGTTAACGTGATGCTGGAGCTTTGGAGAATGCAGAGCACCACTTTATTGCTGTCGCTCCCAGGTCCACTCTGACCCGAAGTGGTAGCACCCGATAGGGTCCTATCTTTGGGGCAACTAGAACTAAACTGCGTACTTATGCTAAATTAATGTTTTTTTTTAATTAGAACCCTTTGACTTAACTGAATAACTTGAAATAGAAATGTTTTGACAATTAAACTGTGTAAGTAAAGGAAAATGATGCGGTGACAACTTTTTTAAACCTGGTCGTTTGCAAGTTACTTAACGCAAATACATGAGAGTATAAATCCAACTATCGGTCGCTTGGTTGGTTTGTTGGTTGGTTGGTTGTTTTTTTTTTGTTTTTTTTTTGTTTGTTTGTTTTTTTGGCATATCAACGTTTGCAGATTATTTAATGCCAAGTAGATTTTTATTCAAATAATCATTTCTATTTCAAAGAATTCAGTTTAGCAAAAGTACACATTTTAATTGTCAAAAACATTTCTATTTCAAACTATTCAAGCAGTTATATGTAACAATTCAGTTCAGTGTAAATACAGTTTTAATGTCGAAAAACAGTTCTATTTCAAATAATTCAGTAAAACCATAAGCACGCAGTTTAAATCTAAGTACGGTTTAATTGTAAAAAATATTTCTATTTCAAGCTATTCCGTTTACTCAAACAATTCAGTTTAGCGTAAGTATGCTGTTAGTTCTATTTAACCCATAGATAGGACCCTTATCAGGTGCTACCACTCCGGGCCAGAGTGTACCTGGGAGCAATTGCAATGAAGGGGTACTCCGCACTCCCCAAAGCTCCATCTTTGCTGGAACCTCATCATCAGATTGTTTAGTGTCATATCCAGGACACTTGTTGCGGGGGGGTCTTTCCGCTCTGCAGAGAAGCAGTCGGTGTATTCTACAGCCCCAGCCGACTGGGCAATGGGTGTGTGTGTGTATGCGCTTATATATATATATATATATATATATATATATATATATATATATGGATATATGTATGTATGTATAAAGCTAGATTATTTTTTTACTGCGCCAATGGCCCGGGAGACCGCAGAACACTCCGAGATTGAGTAATAACTAAGATTCGAAAAGTGGTACTTGATACCCCCTTGTTTAACACTCAGCATTGCAAGGCACATATCAAGGGTCAGGGGATCAATCCAGGAAAAGAAGTAGCACCCTCTTCGACACCTCTGTGTAGTAGCTAAAAAAAAGGGATCCTTCGAGTCGCCCTCGATTACGTTGGCCAACTTTACCTACTGTTATATCGTAAATAATATGCAATGAGTGGTAAAAAATAAATAACACATTAAGTAGGTATATCAGACAGGCAGGTTTATTCGGACGGAGATTAGTAGTCATATTACAATCCTTGCAATGTAAGGATTAAAGCCAAGCAATGGTCGATCACGCGAGTCCCGCGCTAGTCCTACGCTGAGAGACCTTCTTTATTTCTATGTTTATACATAGAAGGCACAAGGCCTTGAAGTTTTGTGGGAAGAGGAAGGGAGCGGTCATGCTATTCGATGTGTTCTAAGGGAACCTATCTAGCCACATTCGCCGAACCATTCAGCAGTACAATATATAACCATTCATCCATCGCCATATGCGCAGCAACCCCCAAAATACCACATTTGCTCTATGAAGATGTCCTACTTAAAACCCGAAAGTGATGTATGATTTTATTTACAATATATGATTTATTTGCAATTAATAGGATGGGAATGGGAGAAAAACCCCGAAATATATACAAACTAAAAACAAGGAAAAATTCCCCGTTTGGTTGCCCTCCCATCCCCGCGTCTATAAAATTGGAGGCCGACTGTTTTCCTAGTCGAAAGAACCGGAAACAAGCCGGACCTACCCTAGGTGGGACGGAGAATCCTAATCTACAGGGGTAAAAGAAAATAGAGGATCGGGCGCGGTATGGGTCGATACAAGCAGGTAATATGATTTTTTATACATATGAATGTTCAAGATCTTCAGAAAACGCGGACTGGGATACGGGTTGAGGTACAAAAATAATGGGGATAGGGAAGATCTTGAGAACTAACGACTAGATGACGGGGACAATGACTCACAACATACTGCTAAACTTCAGTTAAAGTCGCGCACAGAGAGATATGTGTGTACTTAAATAATAGTTAGGACTACTTTTAGTGTTGGGTACGGGGAGGGTGGATCATTCCATTATATCACTTACATATTAAGACATCCAACTAGGACAATTTACTTGCCCAGTCGGCTGTGGCTGTAAAATAGAACTGTTTTGACATTTAAACTGAGTACTTATGCTTAACTGAATTGCTTTAAATAGAACTGTTTTGTCACCTAAACTGTGGACTTATGCTAAACTGAATTATCTGAAATAAAACTGTTTTGACATTTAACTCTGTGTATTGCCCAGTAGGCTGGGGTTGTAGAATACACCGACCCCCTCATGAGTATCCTGGATATGACACTAAACAATCTGATACTGAGGTTCCAGTGATGCTGGAGCTTTGGGGGATGCAAAGCACCCCTTCACTGCCATTGCTCCTTGGTCTACTGTAGACCGGAAAAGCAACTGATAGGGCTCTATCAATGGGTTAAATAGAATTAACTGCATACTTATGCTAAACTGAATAGTTTGAATTAGAACTGTTTGACTAAACTGAACAGCTTGGAGTAGAAATGTTTTTGACAATGAAACTGTTTATTTACATTTAAACTGCGTGCTTAAGCAAAATTGATTTGTTTGGAATGGAACTGTTTTGGACAGTGAAACTGTACTTACACCAAACTGAATTGTTTAATATCGAACGTCTGTGCTTATACTATAAACTGAATCAGCTAAATTAGAACTGTTTGAATAAACTGAATAGTTGGAAAGAGAAATGTTTTTGACAATTAAACTGTGTACTTGTGCTAAAGTGAATTGTTTGAAAAAGAATTATTTGCATAAACAGATTTGGCGTTCAATCACTTACAAAGGTTGATATACCATAAAATCCAACCAACCAATCAACTAGGACAATTTATGAAAGAAGAATTTGACGCAGAAGTGAAAAAAAATTAAAAGCAGAAAAACTACAGCCCTCGACGAAATACATCTTGAAGTATGGAAGGCGAGGGGATTTGAAGACATATTTATTCCATCATGCAACGGCATCTATAAACTAAAAACAAGTGAGAAAATGAACAAAAGGCTGGATCTTCCCTTTCCCCAAGAAAAGTGACCTCGGAATCACAAAGAACTACAGACATAACTCTTGCCCTTATAGCTGCTAAGGATTATTAAGCTCCTCTTTTCAAATGTATTAAAACCGAAATCAAGAAAATTCTTTTTAAGAAATCAAAACAACTTTGGGAGAAATTGGTCCACAACTTTATGAATTCTGACTATCCGATGAATCATCGAAGGACATTGAGCAAAAGATCTTAAGGCCACACTAATGTTTATAGATTTCTCCGCGCCATTTGATTCCATACACAGAGCGAAGACAGATAAAATACTTTTAGCATATGGTATCCCCCAAAAGTGGGATAGGAACAGCACAAAAATGAAACCTGCTCTCTAGAACAAATCTTGTCACCAAAACCCCCACGAGACAGGGGCAGTAAGGCCTCTTATATCCTATCCCACAAAACATCCGGGAGCGAGGGATGATAGGGACCGATGGAGGAAGAGAGTTAAAGAAATCTTTGATGATGATGATGATAACGTTAGATGGGAACAGCACATATAAGCTGTTTTGAACAAATACTGGAAGCGACAACCCGAAAAAAAAAAAAAAACAGCTGTATGGCCACTTGCTTCCCATCTCTAAAACAATCCAAATAAGAAGAATAATATATATTAAACTCTTCTGAAGACGTAAGGGCCAATTAATGTGCTTCGATTTCTTATGGGCGTGCCAGATCAGGCCGATCAGCTTTGTGCAAACACAGGATGTTGTCAAGAGGATCAGTCAAAACCGATGGACGATAGGGACGAATGCCGTGAGAGAGTCGTGGAAATGTGCTATCCGCTCGACTTGAAGATGATGATTTATAAATATATATTAGATTATTTTATTTTAGGCACAAACACACACACACACACACACACGCTCTCTCTCTCTATCCCAATTTTTCTCTTTATCTCTCTCTCTCTCTCTCTCTCTCTCTCTCTCTCTCTGAGACACATACACATACACACACAGATACATCCTTTCATTCTCCTTCTGTTTCCTTTTCTCCCAACGTGCTTCAATCGATTTAGATTGCTTTACTTTTGGTAAACTTCATTACCGCTCAAGGGGTTATCTCTCTCTCTCTCTCTCTCTCTCTCTCTCTCTAACTTGCATTCTTTCTCGGTGTTTCGATCATTATCTTCTTTTAACTAAACTGTCACACACACACACACACACACACACATGCAAAAACATGCGTTTTCTTTCTTTCTTTCTTTCTTTCTTTATTTATTTCAAACAAACACATTCTCTCTCCCTCTCTCTTTCACTCTCTTTCAAACACTTGCATTCTCTCTCTCTCACTTTCTCTCTTTCGATTTCTCTCTCTCTCTCTCTCTTTCTCTTTCTTTCTCTCTATTTCTCTTTCTTGTTTATCTATGTCTCTCACTCTCTCTCTCTCTTTGAATCTATCTATCTATCTATCTATCTGTCTATCTATCCTTTCACTGTCTGGACCCATTCTCTCACTCTCTCACTCATTTTCTTTCACTCTATTTCTCTTTCTTGTTCATCTACCTCTCTCTCTCTCTCTCTCTCTCTCTCTCTCTGAATCTATCTATCTATCGTTTCACTGTCATTGTTGTGTTTGCCCTTCTCTGTATTTTCCCCTCTTCCTCTGGACCCATCCTCTCTCTTTCGCTCTCTTTCTTTCTCTTTCTTTCTCTTTCTTGTTCATCTCTCTCTCTCTCTCTCTCTCTCTCTCTCTCTCTCTCTCTCTCTCTGAATCTATCTATCTATCTATCCTTTCACTCTCATTGTTTTGTTTGCCCTCCTCTGTATTTCCCGCCTTCTCTGGACCCATTCTTTCTCAATTACACTCTCCCTCTGCTTATCAGGAGAGACTTTTTCGTTATATTTCAGTGTAACAATCCTCCAGAGTAAACAGTATACATTCGTTTTTTTTTAATCTTTTTTTAATTCTTTTTTTTTTTTTTTGAAAGGGATGACAGTTCCTCAATGCATATATATAAGATTTTTCAAATAACCATTAATTGAATCCAGGGAAAGAGAAAGAAAAACAACAACAACAACAACAACAACATCCTCTTTCTTTGATTGATGAATAAATGTTTGACCTCTGGTCAATCAAGGTCATTTTCCATTTACCCTCATCAAAGCTTTTTTTTTCCTTTTTTTTTATACATCTTTATTTTTATTTTTTTAAATAAAAAAAATATTAATGGGTATAGACGGCTAGAGTAAAAACAAACACACTCAGACTCAAATACAAATGAATTTAAATTAACGTTACCAAGAGAAAAAAAATCAATGAAAATTCCCATGAGAGGAAAATTCTCTGAATAGGCAAATGTTTAGGGAATTTGATTAGCCTAAGCTAAAGTCCAATGTATTTATATCAATCTTTCTATTTACAATGCGTTTAGTCACTAGTACGCCCTCCGTGGTATCTAAGGTATGAACAACTTTATTGTGGCCAGTCGGTTGAGCCTGTAAAATTCACCGACTACGTCTCCGCAGAGGGGTAAGACTCCGCCAATGATTTGGTTTGGTTTCTTTGTTTAATGGCTTATCAACCTTTGTAGGTTATTTAATGCCAAAGCTATTATCCTAGAAGAACAGTAGTGGTACTATTTAACCCATATCTGGGAGGATAAGGGGGTTCATACCTTTCCTAAGAGTATTTGCCCGAAAGTGAACGTAATAGCGCGACTGGAGTTCGAACTCGCTTACAACGATTCCGCAGTCCATCGCTTTAACCACGAGGACACCTCCAATGAGTGTCCTGAATATGACAGTAAACATTCTGATGGTGAGACTTTAGTAATGCTAGAACTTTAGAGAATGCGGCGTTGTCCATTATTATCATTGCTTTCTGGTCGTCTCTCTGGCCCGGAGTGGTAGCACCTGATAGTGCACCCCTTATGGGTCAAGTAGAACTAAACTGTCTACTTATGCTAAACTAGATGGTTTAAAATAGAACTATTTTGACACTTAAACAGTACTTATGTTAAACTGAATTGTTTGAAACAGAACTATTTATATGTATAAAAATGGATTTGGCATTAAATAACCGACAATGGTTGAAAGGCCATAAAAACAAAGTAAACCAAACAAATGACTTTTAGTAAATTCATTTATTTGATTGCTGTTTAATTAAATTGTTAGTGATACATAGCAATACTTGGAACTATTTAATTGTGACTAATGCTAAATTGAATTCTTAGAAATAGAACTGTGTGTAAACAAATGACTGATAGTTGTGTTACATAGCGATATGTGGAACTACCTAACTTAGGGGCTATAGACTACACCGACTACTACTCTACAGAGGAGTAAGACCGCCCCGCAAGTATCCTGTATATGACCCTAAACAATCTAATGGTGAGGTTCCAGTAATACTGGAGCTTACAGAAATGCGGAACATCCCTTCATTACCATCGCTCCCATGTCAATTCTTTATTCGGAGTTTATTATATTGGAATTCAGAGTTTTCTTTCTTCTGGGCTAGTTATCATACCAAGGTTAAAGAGCCAGTCTACCCTACAATTTACTCAGAGCTGGGGGAAAATAGTTGGATTCTTGCAGAATACACCGATTGCTTCTCTGCAGTGTGGTAAGCCCCCACCCAAACGACTGTCCTGGATATAACGCTAAACCATCTGATGGTGAGGTTCTGAACTGAAATGTTTAAAATAGAACTGTTTTTAACATTACATATATATATATATATATATATATATATATATATATCTTCTAATAATATAAAACACAAGTACAGCGTTCTGTGTGTACATCTATGTGTCTATACACACGATATTTAAAAAGAAAAGAAAGAAAGAAACAACGGAATGTGAGATCTTTGACGTTTTTTTGTTATAATTTTTAATGAAAAAAGTGGAATAAAAAAGAAAGAAAGAAAAATTATGTGATTTGTAGCTTGCTGCATCGAAAGAGAAAAAAAAATAAAGTAGATCAGGTGTGAAGTCAGCAGTCATAACAGCTAGCTGACTTGAGAAAGAAAGAAAGAAAGAAAGAAAGAAAGAAAGAAAGGAAGAATCAACTGATTTGTAGCTTGCTATATCGAAAGAGAAAAGGAAAGAAAGCAGAAAAGTTAGCAGTCGTAACATCAGGCTGACTTGAGAACTAAATGAATAAATAAAGAAAGCAAGAAAGAAAGAAAGCAAGAAAGAAAGAAAGAAAGTAAGAAAGAAAGAAAGAATCAACTGATTTGTAGCTTGCTATATCGAAAGAGAAAACGAAAGAAAGCAGAAAAGTTAGCAGTCGTAACATCAGGCTGACTTGAGAACTAAATGAATAAATAAATAAAGAAAGAAAGAAAGAAAGAAAGAAAGAAAGAAAGAAAGAAGGAAAGAAAGAAAGAAAGCAAGAAAGAAAGAAGGAAAGAAAGAAAGCAAGAAAGAAAGAAAGAAAGAAAGAAGGAAAGAAAGAAAGAAAGCAAGAAAGAAAGAAAGAAAGAAAAAAAGAAAGAAAGCAAGAAAGAAAGAAAGAAAGCAAGAAAGAAAGAAAGCAAGAAAGAAAGAAGGAAAGAAAGAAAGAAAGAAAGAAAGCAAGCAAGAAAGAAAGCAAGAAAGAAAGAAAGAAAGAAAGCAAGAAAGAAAGAAAGCAAGAAAGAAAGAAAGAAAGAAAGCAAGAAAGCAAGCAAGAAAGAAAGAAAGAAAGAAAGAAAGAAAGAAGGAAAGAAAGAAAGAAAGCAAGAAAGAAAGAAAGCAAGAAAGAAAGCAAGAAAGAAAGAAAGAAAGAAAGAAGGAAAGTAAGAAAGAAAGAAAGAAAGAAAGAAGAAAGAAAGAAAGAAAGAAAGAAAGAAAGAAAGAATCAACTGATTTGTAGCTTGCTATATCGAAAGAGAAAAGGAAAGAAAGCAGAAAAGTTAGCAGTCGTAACATCAGGCTGACTTGAGAACTAAATGAATAAATAAATAAATAAATGAATAAATAAATAAAGAAAGAAAGAAAGAAAGAAGGAAACAAAGAAAGAAAGCAAGAAAGAAAGAAAGAAAGAAGGAAAGAAAGAAAGAAAGCAAGAAAGAAAGAAAGAAGGAAAGAAAGAAAGAAAGAAAGAAAGCAAGAAAGAAAGAAAGAAAGAAAGAAAGCAAGAAAGAAAGAAAGAAAGAAAGAAAGAAAGCAAGAAAGCAAGCAAGAAAGAAAGAAGGAAAGAAAGAAAGAAAGAAAGAAAGAAGGAAAGAAAGAAAGAAAGCAAGAAAGAAAGAAAGCAAGAAAGCAAGAAAGAAAGAAAGAAGGAAAGAAAGAAAGAAAGCAAGAAAGAAAGAAGGAAAGAAAGAAAGAAAGAAGGAAAGAAAGAAAGAAAGCAAGAAAGAAAGAAGGAAAGAAAGAAAGAAAGAAAGAAGGAAAGAAAGAAAGCAAGAAAGAAAGAAAGAAGGAAAGAAAGAAAGAAAGCAAGAAAGAAAGAAGGAAAGAAAGAAGGAAAGAAAGAAAGAAAGCAAGAAAGAAAGAAAGAAAGAAAGAAAGAAAGAAACGCAAGGTGATATCTCTGCTGTTTTTGTTGCAGTCTTTAAAGAAATGAAAAATTAAAGTGAAAACGAAAGAACGAAATAAAAGAAAGAAAGAAAGAATGAGTCATGTGATTTGTGACTTGCCACATCGAAAGAGAAAGGAAAAGAAAGGAGACAAATTGTTGAGAATGCAGGCTGACGTCACAACAGAACGGTTTCTTCAGTTTTTAATTTCGTCTGCTTGGCTATGTACCTTTTGAAACTACATTTAGAGCAACAAGGAAGAGAGAGAAAGTGAGAGAGTCTCCATTTATAAACGACAGATAATTTTATTTTTCAGATAATTCTAAGCTTGCTACATGAAAGTTGTATTTTTTATTACACTAACATACGAGATACTTTTTATTTACTATTATATTCTTCTTAGATTCTGAAATCTTTTTAATTTGGATAATAAAATAGATATTTTATATAAAATTCAACCATCATTACTTACGGCCGTAAGTAAACGCGTTTTTAAATCACCAACTGCATTAAATGAAGATGAATGAACGTCCGATGTAATGTCTGCTTTTAGTTGATCTGGTATATATATAGATATATATTTCTTTTAAATGCCCTGTCAGGTGGCAAAAGCTGCTTGGTAGCGCCAGGAGTGGCTACCGAAACTGTTATCACCCTGGTTGGCGGCTGATGAGGACAGTATCGCACGTGCTTTCACACGTTGTATGATGAAAACAAAAAAAATATGAGTAATGTTGGCGACCTTAGTTGAGGGCTTGTAGAAGGCACCTTTTTTAATAGCTACTACACCGAGGTATATGGGAGGGTGTTACTCCTTTCCCTGGATATCTCTACTTTACCTTTGATATGTACCTTATAATGTTGAGTGTTAAGTACCATCTTTGGAGGCTTTGGTATGACCTGGGATTGAACCCTGGTCTCCCTGGCCATTGACAAACCCTCTACACACTCATCTATATATATATCCGTATTCAGATGCATATCAATACATGCATCACTTGCATAGATGCACCTATAAAACAATCGCATACATATATAAAGTTGTTCGAAAAATACTATCTGAATTTTGTATAAACTGTTTAAATTACGTTTTAACGTTTTGTTTTAAAAATAGTTGAATTTTTAAAAAATCACAGTCCTAATAATTGAAGTGTTCTCTTTATAAATATTCCTTCTGAATTTGATTTTGAGGGTTATATGCTCCATAATCATGGACAGGAAAGGAAAAGAGATTTGTTGATTGCTAAGCTTGATCATAATTTTGTTTGGTTTGGTTTAGTTTGGTTTGTTGGGTTTTATGGCATATCATCCTTTGTAGGTTATTTAACGCCAAATCCATTTTTATGTAAATAATCTGTTCTATTTAAAACAATTCAGTTTAGCATAAGTACACAGTTTAATTGTCAAAAATATTTCCATTTCAAACTATTCAAGCAGTTGTATGTAACAATTCAGTTAAGTGTAAATACAGTTTTAATGTCGAAAAACATTTCTGTTTCAAATAATTCAGTTAAGCATAAGCACGCAGTAAGTACGGTTTAATTGTAAAAGTCATTTCTATTTCAAACTATTCAGTTTTACTCAAATAATTCATTTTAGCATAAGTATGCTGTTAATTCTATTTAACCCATAGATAGGACCCTTATCAGGTGCTACCACTCTGGACCAGAGTGGACTTGGGAGCAATGGCAATGAAGGGTTACTCCGCATTACCCAAAGATCCAGCACTGCTGGAACCTCACCATCAGATTGTTTAGTGTCATATCCAGGACCCTCGTTAGGCGGGGTCTTACCCCTCTGCAGAGAAGCAGGCGGTGTATTCTACAGCCCCAGCTGACTGGGCAAAATTTTGTTTGATGACAATCCTTGGCCACTATGACCAAGATGATTCTTGTATAGCCATGAACAACTATACATGCACATATGCAGATGCATGCAGAATCATAACAACGACACAATAAAGACGAGCGACACAGTTCTTTAGAAAAATATACCTCTCACTTTATTTGAAAGGGTTCGAAAAAGTTACTAAAGGTTTTACTGTGTGAGAGGTGAGTTGGAGGCTGAACAGAACTGCAACATATTGACCCCCACTCTTATGGCCATAACGGCGTTTCTTTCCTGTTCTCCTGGGCTGCTCAACCGGGGGCCTGGGGGACCAGCCTCTCTGGGACATGGTCTTCATTCCAGCATTTTCTCTCCAACTGGTCTGATCGCCAACTGACTTCCTGTCTTCGCCCGGATTATATAATTCTTCTTCTTGTGGGCTGTACAAATCGCACTCAATTCAACCCGTCCACGGTCAAGGTTATATCCTGATATTCCTCAACCGGATGCACCTTTTATTCACACAGGTGCATTTCCTATTTTGACAGCTTGGCTGGGGTCAATATGATACAATTCTGAAACTCGCTGACTCGGGGACAGGAGACTTTTACACATCACTTACATTCTTCTGATCTCCCATCCATCGATTACCATTTGTTCAAGCATCGGAAAACTTTCATATACCAAAGAAAAATTCCGTCACAAAGTACATTTTAAGATTTCGTGGCATCAAAACCTTTAAAGTTTTATCGTACAGGCATAAATAACTTTGATAATCGATGCCACAAATGCATTGATGATCAGGAATCATATTTTGAATGATTAAAATGCTGTCTAAATCGATTTATTCTTGAATTAGACATTATTTTTCGAACAACCTAATATATATATAGAGAGAGACAATTCGACGACATACTGCTCCAATACTGAAACGTAGTCTATAATCAAAATACGATAGACAGATGGAAGAAAGGGTGCATCCGCCCCTTCCCTAAAAAGGGTGACCTCGGATTAGCGAAGGACTACCATGGCATAACACTTACATCCATAGCAGCCAAAATTTACATTGCCCTACTACGAAACCGCATAGAACCCAAAATCGACAACATCCTTAGGAAAAATCAAAATGGCTTCCGAAGAAATAGATCCACGATCTCACAAATATTGACCATCTGTAGAATCCTTGAAGGCGTTCGGGCAAAAAACCTACAAGCGACATTACAATTTGTCGACTTTACAAAGGCCTTCGATTCCATTCACAGAGGAAAGATGGAACAAATCCTAATAGCATACGGCCTACTTAAAAAATCGTAGCAGCAATAACGATTCTCTATAGAAACACCAAAGTGAAAGTACGTTCACCAGATGAAGACACAGAATACTTCGACACTGTAGCAGGAGTACTACAAGGAGATACGCTAGCCCCATACCTCTTTATCATCTGTCTAGATTACGTGCTTAGAACATCGATTGATAAAATCAGAGAAAACGGCTTCGAGCTGACAAAGAAAAGAAGCAGAAGGCACCCCGCAAAAACAATCACCGACGCCGACTACGCCGATGACATAGCGATACTGGCAAATACACACAACCAAGCCGAAACACTACTGCATAGTTTAGAACGAGCCGCCACAGGCATTTGCCTCCATGTCAATGCACACAAAACGGAATATATTTGCTATGATCAAACAGGTGACATCACCACACTAGACGGACACCCTCTGAAACTTGTCGACAAATTCACCTACCTAGGAAGCAATGTCTCATCAACCGAAAAGGACATCGACACGCGACTAACGAAGGCATGGACAGCTAACGATCGGCTATCGATCATATGGAAATCAGACTTGACCGATAAAATGAAACGCAGTTTCTTCCAGGCAGCGGTCGTATAGATACTGCTGTATGGATGCACTACTTGGACGCTAACTAAACGGCTGGAGAAGAAGCTAGACGGCAATTACACAGGAATGTTGAGAGCAATATTGAACAAGTCCTGGCGGCAACACCCCACAAGGCACCAACTATACAGCCACCTGCCTCCCATCACGAAAACTATCCAAGCTAGACGAACCAGACATGCAGGATACTGCTGGAGAAGCAGGGATGAGCTCATAAGTGATGTACTCCGATGGACCCCCACGTATGACTGGGCAAAAGCAGGACGACCAGCTCGAACTTACATACAGCAGCTATGTGAGGATACGGGATGTAGCCCCTGAAGACCTGCCAGAGGCGATGAACGATAGGGAGAAGTGGCGAGAGAGGGTCAGGGATATCCGTACTAGCGGCATGACATGATGATGATTATGATGATGATATATATATTTGTTGAAATGATAGATGGCAGTGAATCTGACAGTATGAAAGAAATATGTAGAAAGTTGGATAAATCAAACACTTAACTCAAATTTGTATGGATAATATTTCGTTCGGCTTTCTGTCTGAAAAAATTCGAGATGAAATAAAGCTGAACGAAAAATTTGAATTAAGTGTTTGATTCATCCAACTTTATATATATATATATATAGAGAGAGAGAGAGGGTTTTTTTTTATTCTATGATGACAAAACTAATTTGTTTCCTGAATTCTACAACGGAATCGTCCATGTTAAGATTTTTCGTTTCATTACGTGAAGTCAAAGGGATTGTGGATAACCGCAGGAATAATTGTGATGAATTCCAAAGAGTTTATTTTGAAGAAATTAGGATTTCTTTCATTGTTCCTCTCTTGGAAAATAGCAGCTTCTGTGTCGATACTATTTGAGCACACCTCGTGTACACACACACACTTATATAAGTAAAAGTAAGTAAAGTTGGCGACCGAAGTCAATGGTGACCCAAAGGCTCCCTTTTCATTACCTACTACACCAATGTGTAAGAGAATGCGCTTCTCCTTTCCCTTGATTGATCTATTTTACCCTTGATCTGTAACTTATTATTGTAATAAAATTAAGGATTGATCTTTTATTTTAATCATTTTTCATTGATTATATTTTATCATTCAGTTTGGTTGGGCTTTGAACTATTCGGGTTAAGAGTTCAGGTGTATCGTCAATTGGTGCAGTTTACACTCATGCGCAAAGGATATGACAATCACAATTGTCATAATAAACTCCAGATAGGAAATGTGGCTGAAGCGTGAATGACGTTATGCCCGGAAGCGATGGTCCTGAGAACTCGAAGATTTTGAAAAAGAGTCAGTTGGGAGTTGACTGTGGACCATGCAGGCAGACAATTGAGTTTCTGCCATTGAAGCAGTTGAGCCCGACCATGATGTTGAGAAGTTGGGGTCCAACCGAACAGTTGAAGTTGGGATTTTGAGGTTGGACCATGGAAGACGATAGTTGAGTTCCTGCCATTGGGGCATAGATTTGGATTTCGGCCATTGAAAGATGTTGTTAGCATGGTATGATTACGAAAGACTTTTAAGAATTGTGTCTCTCTCCTCGTGTCGAAGAACCATAGACAGAAATTAATAAAACGTTCGTATCTGAACAACGGAGTCGCCTGTGTTTTATATTTACATATGTATACGTGCAGTCTATAACATAATGCTGAGTGTTGATGGGCCAGTACATAGATATATATATATCCAGCCTTTGAGATTCCGCTTGACCGATTAACCCTGTCTTCGGGCGATTATAGTTATTTTTTAGTCGTCCGTTGGTCGATCAAAAATCGAAAAGAAACGTATCTCTTCAAATTATTAAAAATAAGATAACTGATTCTTTTTACTGCCCAAAAATAAGCCATTGAGGATCCACAAGTTACTTAGGATGACCTACAATTATTTTTATGAATTCTTTGGTCTAGTGCCTGCCGACCGTCGAAATGTCTGGTTAAAGAAAATGGAGTCGCAAAAGAAGATCTGACCAAAAAGATTTAGAATGACCAGCCCCTCTAACTCTCTTTTGGGTGTCTGGTCATTGTAAACATTGGTATTATTAACGCTTGGACAGAGGAGCCAAAATGTCTCTGTTGTCTAGATTGAATACACTCACAAATTTTTTGAAATTCATTTTGAAAAAATTATCCTTGACTCAACATTTATTTTCGCTTCCCGTTCCTGAAAAGTAAAACGTACGAAAAAAAAAAAACGCATACTTCTGTCAACCACGCACCGAAAAACAAATAATATCAGTAAAATTCATATTTTGCTCTTATTTCTAATCTCCAAGAATTCCTAGACATATAAAATTATTGCTATCATTGCCGGTAAACCGGGGTTCAATCCCAGGTAAAATCATACCAAAGACTTAAAAAATAGTTCTTGATGCTGCCTTGATTAGTACTCAGCACTATAAGGTAAGGATCAAGGGTAAAGTGTAGCAATCCAGGGAATGGATTACCGCCCGCCCCTACACCTCAGTGTAGTAGCTATTGAAAAGGAAACTTTCGGGTCACCCTCGACTAAGTTCACCCACTTTATTGACTGAAAATAGAGTAGGTCGAGTTAAATTATTTTGGGGCGGGGAAATCTTCCCCTACTCTCGACCGCCAGTCGATTGATTTCTTTTTTAAATCTCAAAGGCTGTATGTATTTCTGTATACGTGTTTTCTTTATATATATATATATATATATATATATATATATATATATATATATATATATCTTTTTGTGTTTTCCTATTGCCTTTCAAACTAAACAACTGTATAGATTAGGGGCTATCAACTTGGGATACCCGCCAATCGCAGTGTCTTGATCTGTCCACGTGATTAATAGCAACTCACCTTTAAGGATCGCAGAACGAGATGTTTAATTAACACATATAAGATCGATACTCTGAATATTCAATTAACCAAAAAAATAAGTCCGTCTTGTCATTTCCACGTATAAGTTCTTTCTTGATTTTTTTTATCTGATTTACTTCCCTTTGCCGTTCTTTCTTTTCCATCGTTTCTTTTTTTTTTTTAATTTTTAGTTCATTTTTTTATTTTCTTTTTTTCTTTTTTTTTTTTCATTTTTTTTTCCATTCTTACGGATTGAATTTTCTTCCTCTATGAAAAATCGATTCATTTTGTCTTTCTTCGACTTCACTCGTCTACTACTCTTTTTAATGACATATTTTGTGCTTTATTTCTAACTTCACTCTTCGTATTCATTTCAATTAATTCCTGGCTTGAAAGACAGTTTGAAAAATAATAAAGAAACAATTTGAAAGCGAATTAAAGATAAAGTCGAAAGGAGTGAAAGTAATTTAATTAAAAGAAATAAATATCAATAAAAATACAAAAGAAAATGAAACAGAAAGAAAGAATAAAAATGTAACAGACGTGGAAATAAGAATGGAATAAAAAGATTTATTGAAAAAAATACGTTTGGTAACACTCATGGTGAAACGAATGTCGTCCATATTAATAGACACGGTGACCCAACTTCGAATGCTAAACCAAACTGTTTGAATCTCACATTGCATTTATACCGTTGAATAAATAGTAGGACAGACTGTATCTTTAACCTTTGTACGACAAATAGTCTAGAAGAAGAAAATCTTTGAATTCACATCTGTGAAACTACGTTCAAAATTTAACCTTGTATCATATTCTACTCATTTGGAAGCATTCGATTATATATATATAATATATCTCTATAGTCATCCACAGACAGATCTGTTTCGTTCTATCAGAATTCATCAGTGTGGCTAAACTGTAGCTGAGATCGAAACCCAGTTGATTCAAACGCCAATCCAAGCCTCTAACCCTTCAGCCACAATGAGCCAGTAGCAGCAAAGTAAATTTTAAACGGTTATGAATCACAATTATTATTGTTTATATACATCCGTTTAACGGCTACCGAGACCTCAATTCATATGTATGAAGAGGTTTGCTATAAACGCTAAGGGCAACACGATTACTTCATTTGCCGGAGAACTCAACCCTACGGGGATAGGGGAGTATATATCTCTATAGTCATCCACAGACAGATCTGTTTCGTTCTCTCAGAACTCATCAGTGTGGCTAGACATATTAGCTTCCCGTAGCTGGGATCGAAACCAGGTTGACTCAAACGCCAATCTAAGCCTCTCACCCTTCAGCCACGAGGAGCCAGTGATGGAAGTAAATAAGGAAATTTAAACATTAGTCCACGTGCAACAACGTAATAACATTTTCAAAAAGAAGAACGCTGAATATGTTGTTATGCATCTTAATTTTCTCCTGTTATTTTATCAAGCATCCAGCGCTATTTTAACAACAGTTTTCAGGAATTCAAAGTCCTGATAAAAGGTTATTACAACCGAAACGTTCAACGTAGGCTTTTATAATAAATTAATAAATTTTTAGAGAACATTTGTGTAACGTAATTGAACCGCACATAGAAAATGGAAATCAACTTAATAAATTAATTAATAAATAAAGCAGACAGAAGTCTTCGAATAGAAAGGTCCAGGCACTCGTCGTAATTAAAAGTGACAATAAAAAAAACCTGGGGCTCGAATCCTGTGCGCATATACACAGTGAACAGAAGCGGATGTTTTCCCCGAGACGACAGACAGAAGCGAGGGGGTAACTTGTGTCTTTTCGGGGTTGACGGCGTGTGATAAGGTAAAGACGTCAGTTGAACACCAGCGACAAAGATGTAAGGAGACGAAAGTTTACCAGTCCCAAATTCTGGTGCGGGGTGGGGTGGGAGTTCCAAAGAAGCTTTTGACCTAGCGGACAAGCATGTTAGAACAAGGAAAAAATTCAAGGTCTGTATCTGCTCTCCCTTTCCCACCATGATATGTTGCTTATTTTTATCTAGCTGACGCCGTTGTTTTAGTTTCTATACTGTCTTTCTTTGTCTCGGCGACTACTTGCTACCTAGTAGTAAATAAACCTTTGTGTAGTTTAACAGAGTTTTCGTAATCGTCAACTTGTTACCACGGTGATGTCATTACGGTATCAAAAAATCTCTTTGATACAAAAATGGTACAAGTATTCATAATGGCATCAAAGTGGCTAACGCTTGTGCGACATGAATACCACTCTCAAAGTCTTCGTAATTACTATCCAGTGACAAGCCGAAGCCTTTAAAAATCTTTGGTATGACAGGGCCTAGGATCCAGGCCCATTTGCGAACACTCTACTCACTAGGTCAATGAGCCGATCTTAAAAAAAATCATTCCAAATAATAACGCTACCTTTAATTTAACAGAATGATTGCAATCACTGATATCGATCTTGACTTTCTCTACATTTACAGGAACTAAAATTGAATGTGAGCACAGTCAGACGTTGGGTAATTTTTTCTTTTTTGCTTTGTCGAAAATGATGTGAGGGAAGGGTCACGTCCTACACAGCTGGAATCAAGAACGCCTCGCTTAGATCTGATGAAAGATGAAACATTACCAGTGGGTAAAAAAAGTCACCTCCACTGGTACAGTCTTCTATAAGAGTGGCATTCCAAGTCTCATTAAACGATGTGACAGACTTGCATCAAGTGGTTCCAACAATGTAGAAAAATTAAGTTTTGTTGCTGAAAACTTGTCCTATCCAACAGTGATGTCGTGTTCTCTATATCTGTTGAATTTTCCGTGAAAATGAATTGGAGGCATTAGTTTCGGAGTGACCCTTGAGTTTGCGTAGGGAAATGCGTAGACAGTGTTATTGACAACGTGGATAAAAATTGTTTTTTGTTGCTGAAAATTTTCTCCGTCCGAGAATGTTGTTGAGGTCACTGTATCTGTTGTAGTTTCCGTAGAAATGAATTGGAGGCATTATTTTCGGCACGACCCTTGTGTTTACGTTGGGAAATGCATAGACAGTGATATTGGTTTTGTACTGTTCAGTTTCTTGGTTTAATGACATATCAACCTTTGTAGGTTATTTAAGGCCAAAGCAATTCTCCCAGAACAGTAGTGGTAATATTTAACCTATAGTTGGGAGTATAAAGGGGTTCATGCCTTTCCCAAAGGTATTTGCCCGAAAGTGAACGTAATAGCGCGACTGGAGTACGAACCTGCTTACTACGCTTCTGCATTCCATTGCTTTAACCATTACATAACGAGACCCTCCCCGGTGATATTGACTATGTGGGTAAGAATTGTGTTTTGTTGCAGAAACTCAGTTTAAATATCAAAAATTTCTATTCGACGCGTAGATAGGACTTTGTCAAGAGCTACTAGTGTCAGAGTGAACCTGTGAGCGATGGCAATGAAGGGGAACGCCGCATTCCCCAAAGCTCCGGCTTTACGGAAGCCTCACCATCAGATTGATGTTATATCCAGGACACTAGTGATGGCGGTGAGGGGGGTCTTATTCCTCAGCAGAGATGTAAGTAAAGTTGGCGACTGTAGTCGAGGGTCACCCGAAGGATCTCTTTTCAATAGCTATTCCACCGAGGTGTAGATGAGAGCGCTACTCCTTTCCCTGGATTGCTCAACTTTACCCTTGATACGTACCTTATAATGCTGAGTGTTAAGCAAGGAGGTATCAAGTACTATTTTTTAAAAGTCTTTGGTATGACTTGACCTGGGATTGAACCCCGGTCTCCCTGACCATTGGCGAACACTCTACCCACTGGCCCATGTGGTCGGAGTATTATACTGCTCCAGCCGACTGGGCTGATCATAATTATAGTTTCAATGTTTCCTTACATTTTTTTTTAAATTCAGTTTATACATTGTCATAGTTGACAAGATACAGTTTAGTATCATGTCCAGGGTACCCCTTTTTGAAGGTCCTCCACTTAGCTAGTTCTTTTTTATTCTTATAAATTAGAAATATCATTTTCGGAGAAGCTCTGTGGTATTAATGAACGAAGGTACTAAAAATGGTGAAGTGTTTTACCGCCGGAAATAGAAGGAAAAAGAAAAAGAGTGTCCAGACCGACATCACGAAAAGAAAAACGAATGAAGAAAAAAAAAAAAACGAGTATAAAAGAAAAGAAAATTTGTCTGTTCCTTAAGAGCCACGAAACTCTGAAAACCAATTCCAGCTAAATCACAACCTATTTGTATTAGACCTTGCTGGTCCCATCTCCAGTCCACCTTGCCATTAACCGGTCCCCTTTCAAATGATTACAGTCTTGGCGTGGAAACTGACAAGTCGTTTTGAGGTCACAGAGTGTTTTCATTGGCTGCTTGTCGTAGTTAATAACCAATGAAGAACCTTTTTGATAGTTTCAACCCTGTTAATATCCACCTTTCAAAAGCCTGACTGCATACACCTTTTACGACATTGGAAGGAGATAAAAACGATGAAAGATCTGGTCGAGAAGACTGACCGTTATCCATCCACGCCGTGAGCTTAAAACAGCCTACGCATATTTATTTATTCATTTGTTTTATTTTTTAATGTCGGAGTTGTTACCGATATAAACAGTTTTATAGAATCCAAGACAAATAGTTTGCCCGGTCAGCTGGGGCTGTAGAATACACCGTCTGCACCTCTGCAAAGGGGTAAGACCCCCACCACCACAATGAGTGTCCTGGAAAAAATTATTTGATGACAACAACAATATATATATATATATATATATAAACCCAAACCGTTCAAACGAGTAGGATGTGACACAAAGTCAGTACCGCCTTGAGCTACCGAAACTGTGTTATCACCCTGGTTGGCGGCTGATGAGGTTAGGGTATCGCACGTGCTTTCACACGTTGTATGATGAATATATATATATATATATATATATATATATATATATATATATCCAAACTCTTCAAACGAGTAGGATGTGACACAAAGTCATTTTAAAGGGGAGTTTAAAAGGTTTGAATTTAGAGATCCTTCTCGTAGACTGCCCTACTATTTGCCCATAGCTAGAGGGAGAATATTTGGATTCATACCTCTTCCAAGGTTATAAGGACTATAGTTGATTGGTAGTTTTGTTTTATGGTATATCAACTTGTATTTCAAACAATTCAGTTTAGTATAAGTGTAGTTTTTGTTTACAAACAGTTAATTGTCAAAAAAGTTCAATGACAAATAATTCAGTTTAGAAGAAGTAGATGGTTTAAATGTCAAAACAGTCCTATTTAGAGCAATTCAGTTTACCAAAAGTTCGCAATTTAGTTCTCTTTGAGAAAATCCTATCAGGTGCTACCATTCCGAGCCAGAGTGGATCTGGGAGGGATGGCAATGAAGGGTTACTCCACATTCCCAAAGCTCCTGCATCACTGAAGCCTCAAGATCAGATTGTTAAGTGTCATATCCTGTACACTTGTTGGTGGGTTCTTACCGCTCTGCAGAGATGCAGTCGGAGTATTATACAGCCCCAGCCGACAGGACAAAAGGACTATGAGAAATGTAAACAGCCATATCCAGGATTCGAACACCGTGTTCATTTCAAGGACCATAACTATTACACCACCACCCGCTGTAAAACATTTTGGTGTGACCTCTCTTGAAGAGTAAAGAACATCTTGCCAATGAAGGATTAACTATTTAGATTTGCTTGCTTGAAAATTTGGTCTTTCTCTGGCTTTAATACTGAAAGAAATAGTGTTATCTTTCTTGAGTCGGGACCCGATAGCATTGATTTGTGAATTAACTAGAATTCAAACCCTTTTCTTCAGTTTATTCTCTATATTATTAAGTCCTCTATAAACTTCTGTACATTCTACAGAAGAGAATATGGTTTTGGTTGGTTGGTTGGTTTTATCGCATACAAATGATGATTGGGTAATTTGAAGTTGAAATCTCATACCTCAAATCAGCGACCTTCTTCAGTATCATCCTGCCAACATGTTGGAGAGCATTGTTGTGAAACAAAATTTTGACCCAGCTTGAAAAATAAACATTTCTTTTTCCCTTATTCCCGATTAAGGACATTTAGACTTCAAAATCAAATTCTGAAAGAAGTGAACGAAAATAAACAAAAAGAACACGTTATCCATTGGGAATGTGAAATGTTTTATACAACTACAATTAAAATAATATTTTATAACCGAAATAAACAGCTTATACGATCGTACAGAGTTTTCCATGGTTTTGTGTCCAAGTTACTCGTATATACTAGACGTCAGTGGCTACCTTTAAAAGTAGTAATTGTTGGATTTTATCTTAGTATAACTCCTAAGACCGGCTCATAGGTCTAGTGGGTAGAGTGTTCACCAATGGTCTGGGAAACCTGGGTTCAATCCCAGGTCGCGTCATACCAAAGACTTTGAAAATATAAGGTGCGTATTAAGGGTAAAGTGGAGCAATCCAGGGAAAGGAGTAACGCCCTCCCCTAAACCTCGGTTTTGTAGCTATTGAAAATGGAGCCTTCTGGTCGCCCTCGACTACGTTCGCCAACTTTACTTTATTCATAACTCCTAAAATACTTCCAGTCGTAAATAACTAACCATCGAGATTGCATTATGGGAAAAATGAATCTTTTAATCAGTATAAATTGCCCAACTCATGAAAGCTTTTTGAATTTGACGTCTCACTCTTGTTTTTGTTTGGCTTGCTTGAAACTTTGCTCTTTCTCCGGTTTTAAAACTGGACTAGATTGTGTTATCTTTATTAGACTTGATGTTACATATTGACCCTTGACCAAGCCGTCCCTCAGGGATGCACCTGTGAAAATAAGCGGAAGCAGTCAGGTGGTTAAACGGAAATGTGTGGGTGTTATGAAATGATATATGCAGATGCCCACGTCCAGATACGGTCAGAGTCAGACTTGAGTCAGTCTCGGCTTGCAGCAGTCAGTTGAGTCGGCAGATAGAGAACCGTGTCCGATGGGGGGACCAAGCGGCCCCCTGGCGGGGACCGGTTGAGTACATCTTGTGTGAAGAGAAGGGACAAATCTTTGAAGCTAACACAGATCGGCTAAGAAGAAGTTATGGGTCAGTATAGCTGTCAGTTTTCGTCTCCTTCTGTCTCCGCTTGCCATTAACCCAACCAAATAAGATTCGACATTAAATGACTCACGGGCATTAATATGCAGGTTTCTTTGGCATATCAACCTTTGTAGGTTATTTAATGCCAAATGCACCCTCCCAGAAGAACAGTGGTGATACTGTTTAACCCATAGCTGGGTGGATAAGAGGGTTCATACATTTCCCAAGGGTGTTTGTCCAAAATTGAACGTAATAGTACGACTGGAGTTCGAACTCACTTACTACGATTCCGTTGTCCATCACTTTAACCATTACATCAAGAGGATAACCCCTATTAATATACAATAAAAACACTTACCAACAAAACAAACAAACAAACAAATCTATTGATGGCAATGAAATCATTTCAGAGCAAACAGGGATGTAAAATACCATCTTGTCCCAAGGCTTCAGTATACATCTCAATCCTTGATGTTCAGTCACCTATCCATATTACCATCTTTTATAAACATTCGCATCAGAAATCTTCTATTCCAAGAATTTCTGCATCATTGCTCTTTTTATAATCTTCATTAAAACTTTTTTTAAAGAGGATTTCCCGTGTCATAGTAGCAAACGTGCTGAACTGCGACATCGTAGTAAGCGAGTTCGAACTCAAGTCGCGCCATTACATTGACTTTCGGACATATGCTCCATATTTACCAACCCCTCCGCTCGGGCAGGATATGACACAAGGTCAATTTTTAAGCGGAGTTTAACAGGTTTGAATTCAGAGTTTTCCTTCTCCTAGACTAGTTGCCTAACCAAGACTGAAGAACACAGTCTGCCCTACTATTTACCCATAGCTGGAGGGAGAATAATTGGAGTCATTCCTTTCCCAAGGGTATTAGTGCTATGTGAAATGCAATCAGTCTCGTCCTGGATTTGAACTCGTGTCGCCGTGTCCATTTCCTACGACGATAACCATTACACCACGGGCACCCCCCGCTCGGACATATACTCGGGGAAAAGGTAAATTCCCTGATCACCCCATCTATGGGTTAAATCGTATTAGTACTGTTTAATAAGGTTTGGTTTGGTAGGTTGGTTTTTATTCTATATCAACCCTTGTTGGTTATTCAACGCCAAATCCATTTTAATGTAAATAATCAGTTCTATTTCAAACAATTCAGTTTAGCATGATTAAACAGTTTAATTGTCAAAAACATTTCTATTTCAAACTATTCAGTTTATTCAAGCAGTTATATATAACAATTCAATTTAGTATAAGTACAGTTTCAATGTCAAAAACAGTTCAATATCAAACAATTTAGTTTAGCATAAGTACGCATTTTAAATGTAAGTACAGTTTAATTGTGAAAAACATTTCTATTTCTAGCTATTCAGTTTCGTCAAGCAGTTCTAATTCAGCCAATTCAGTTTAGTATAAGTACAGATTTTCTTTACACAGTTAAATGTCAAAACAGTTCCATGTTAAACAATTCAGTGTAGTGTAAATACAGTTTCAATGTCAAAAAACATTTCTATTTCTAGCTCTTCTGTTTAGTGAAACAATTTCGTAAAGCATAAGCATGCCTTTAGTTCTATTTAACCCAGAGTGAGGGCCTTCTCAGGTGCTACCACTCCCGGTCAGAGTGAACCAGGGCGCTATGGCAATAAAAGAGTACTCGGCATTCCCCAATGCTCCAGCATTGTTGGAACCTCACCATCAGATTGTTTAGGGGGGTCTTACCCCTCTGCAGAGGGACAGTCTGTGTATTCGACAGCCCCAGCGGACTGGGCAAGTTCAATAAGGACGACTTTGGTTATAAATGAGCCACGAAGAGTTTATATGCCTTTAACAAAAAAAAAAAAAAAGAAAAGAATAGAAAAGAAAAGTGGGTGTCCTCGTGGTGTAATGGTTAAAGCGATGGACTGCGGAATCGTAGTAAGCGAGTTCGTACTCCAGTCACGCTATTACGTTCACTTTCGGGCAAATACCCTTGGGAAAGGTATGAACACCCTTATCCTCCCAACTATGGGTTAAATAGTACTACTACTGTTCTTCTATGAGAATATGCTTTGGCATTAATTAACCTACAAAGGTTGATATGCCATTAAAACAAAGAAACCAAATAAACCAAACCAAAAAAAAAAAAAAGAGTTGATATGCCTTTAACCCCCCCAAAAAAAAGTTGATATGCCTTTAACCATAAAAAAAAACACAAAAAAAAAACAAGCCATCCTTATCATTTTATTACTAGTTGATCTCCATCTTAATAAAATTGCTTTGGATGTGAATTGCTATTGCTAGTACTACGACTGTTCTTCAAGGATGGCTTTGGCATTAAATAAGTTACGAAAGTTGATATGTCATTAAAGAAAGAAACCAAACCGAATTTCGTCTATATAATCATCCGGCCAAATGACGGAGTAAATGAGGGTGGGGTGGGGAATTTGGAGTTCATCGGAATGAACTTTTATAATTTCGATCACTTTTTGGACCCACGTCATATATGTGTAGCCGGGTTTGCACTCTTATTTCTTATCTAGATTCATCCTCTGATCTTATTTCTTTCTATGGCAATTAAACTTCGCTTATTTTAATTGCCTTTCTACAAATGAATCTGATTTAATATCGATCAAATTAAATAGTCTCCTCTGACTGTGGCAATCCACTCAACTTGCTAGCTGTTGGCATGGACACAGATATCAGCTTGTAGCTCAGCTCCATTCTATCCCTCTCATTAAAACAGTATTGGCTTCATCGAAAACCTGTGAGATCTCTGTTAATATATATATATATATATATATATATATATATATATATATAGTAAATAAGTACTGTGAATATCCATAGAATGAGTTCTCAATGCATAGCCATTTGATTCAAACTATACGTGCAGAGTAAAATATATAACGGAAAAAAAAAAAAAAAAAACTTCATTTGTATTCCATATGACGAGCTTTTAATAAGTGAAATAAATTGATCATGGAAATGGAATACTATTTCTAAATTTCTTCTTTTTTAAACAAATATATATATATATATATATATATATATATATATATATATATATATATATATATCGCGTTGCCATTAGCGTATTTGCAAGGCTCTTCATATGAATTGAGCTCTCGGTAGCCGTTAAGCGGATGTATGTAAACAATAGTAATTGTGATTGATAAACGTTTAAAAAAAATTACTTTGCTACAGCTGGTTACTCGTGGCTGAGGGGTAGAGTCTTGGATTGGCCTTTGAGTCAACCGGGTTTCGATCCCAGCTACGGGAATCTAGTATGCCTAGCCACACTGACGAGTTCCGATAGAACGAAAGAGATCTGTCTGTGGATGACAATGTATATAAATTTCGTTGAACATGATGGACATTTTATGTCTACATATTTTCTTGTTGATCCTTTCATATTGCTGTATTAATTTTATAGTATTCGGCGGGAATTATTTGATATATTTTCCATAAATTTTATTTCCCAAGTACTTTCTGCCTGACTTTGGGCCATCACTTTTGGGAGGATGTATTACAAAAGTGATGCAACTTTTGTATGTACACTACTACTTTGTAAGTAGAGACAACACCCCTCAAAATCGTCTTGCCTTCGCTCGTCCATGTGATGGGATTCACTGGAGTACATCACTTATGAATTCGTCCCTACTTCTCCAGCAGTGTCCCACGATTCTTGTTCGTCTGATTTGATAGCTTTCGTGATGGATGGTAGGTGGCCGTATACCTGCTGCTTTGTGAGGTGTTGCCTCCAAGACTTGTTCAATTTTGCTTGCAGCATTCTTGTGTAGTTGCTGTCAAGCTTTTTCTCCAAACGTTATTTAGCGTCCACGCAGTGCATCCATATAGCGGTATCGACACGACTGCTGCTTGGAAGAAACTGCGTTTTATTTTATCGATCAGGTCTGATTTCCATAATACCGATAGCCTATCGAGAGCTGTTCGTGCTTTTGCTTGTCGTGTGTTAATGTCTTTCTCAGTTGATGAGAGACTACTTCTTTGGTACGTGAACTTATCAACTAGTTTAAGAGAGCCATCATTTAGTGTGGAGATGTCACCTGTTTGATAAAAGCACATGTATTCCGTCTTGTGTGCATTGAAATGGAGGTCAATGCCAGCAGTGGGTTTCTGCTAGGGCGGGTGCATTTGTCAGAAGCGCTATGTCATCGCCGTAGTCGGTGTCGGTAATTGTTTGAGCGGGATACCTTCTGTTTCTTTCCTTTTGTTTTTCGCTTGAAACCTTTTTCTTTGATCTTATTATTAGATGTTCTAAGCGTGTAGTCTAGACAGGTGATAAAGAGGTGTGGGGCTAATGTGTTTCCTTGCCATACTTCTGATACAATGTCGAAGTAGTCCGTGTCTCCGTCCGGAGAAGAGACTTTTACTTTGGTGTTTCTATAGAACATCATTATGGTTGCGATGGTTTCTTTTGGTAGACCGTAGATTAGTAGTATTTGCTCCATTTTTCCTCTGTGAATGGAGCCAAAGGCCTTGGTAAAGTCGACAAATGATATTTTTGCCTCTAGGTTTGTTGCACGTATGTAATATTACGGACGGGCACTGTCGTCAATCAGTGAAGTTGTCACGAGACTAGCGCGTACGGGTAGAATGACCTTGCAAAGTTAGACATGATTTTAAAATAATCTCAGATGTAATATCACGCTTTTCACTAGTGACATCGAACATTCGCAGATCTTCGATTTGTTCTCCAAAATCTCTATATAAGAAAACAAGTAATGAGATTTTCGCAGAGTTAAAGGCAGTTGTCAAAACGGGTGCGTTAAAGGTTTCGGAGGCCTCGACCCGTCATACCCCATTCTGCCACGATCCATCTGCTGTGACAGGCGTGTGTCAAACAGCCAGCTCTCACACACACCCTGTCACCACCAAGAGAAACGGAGAAGAAGGAACTTTTCGAGTTGCAGTGATCATAGCTAAATAAAAACGACTGCTATATTTTTTTCCCTTACCTTCGAGTTTGAGAATTTCTGTTTCTGCGGACTTCTTTCTTTACAGCACAAAACGTTGGTCCTATGGTACACGTACACCTTCAAGAATTCGACGGATAGTCAAAATCTGTGAGGTCGTGGATCTATTCCTCTGGACGCCATTTTGGTTCTTCTCAAGTATGTTGTCAATTAGCGTAGTAGAGCATTGTATATCTTGGCCGCAATGGATGTAAGTGTTATACCTCGGTAGTTCTTGGCTAATCAGGGGTCACCCTTTTTAGGGAAGGGGTGGATGCATCCCTTCATCTATAGGGTTTTGATATAGAATAAAGCAGTAACCATAAATGTATTCCATTTTATTGTGCCGTTAGGGTTCATGGGCTGATGCAAGGTACGCTAAGATAACTTCTTATTTACGAGGGTGGGGTGGGGGGAACAGTTCATAGGTTGTTAATGACGTTTTTGACTAATGGGATTCAAGCAATGCAACACTGATTGAAGATGTATGCTGAGAATAAGAAAAGACTATGTTGAAAAATTACCTCATTTGGTAACATAGCATAAGATTTATCTTGATTGGTTAGCCTAAGAATTTTTCAGCAGATTCTCCAATAAAGTATAATCATTCCATAGATAAATTAATATAACATTTTTAACTGCAGGTAAATCATTTTCTCCTGGTCATTTCAAAAATAGCTTACAAGATTGGTTGGTTGGTTGGTTTTTTTTAATGGCCTATCAACCTTTTTAGGACATTTAACGCCGAGTTAAATTTCAAACAATCCGGTTTAGTATAAGTGTAGCTTTTATTTACCAAACAGTTAAATCTCAAAACAGTTCTATTTCTAACAATTCAGTTTAGCGTAAGTTCAGTTTCAATTTCAAAAACAGTTCTATTTCAAACTATTCGGTTTAGCATAAGTACACAGTTTAGTTCTAGTTAAAAAAAAAAACAGTTCTATTTCAAATAGTTCCGTTAAGCATACGTACGCAATTTCAATGTCAAAATCAGTTCTATTTCAAACAATTCAGTTTTGCATAAGTGCAGAGTTTACTTCTATTTGTCCCATAGATACGACCTTAGGTGATACTACTCCGGGTCAGAGTGTACCTGGGAGCGATGACAATAAAGGAGTACTCCACATTCCCCCAAAGCACAAGCATTACGAGAACCTCACCATCAGATTGCTAGGTGTCTTATCAGGTCATTCATTGTGGGGTCTTACTCCTCTGCAGAAATGCAGTGGAGTAAGACCCCAAACGACTGGGCAAAAGTCGTAAGGTGAAAAGGTACAGTCACTACTGTTACCCTCATAGGAAATAGTTTTGAGGCTGATGATTTAAGTCTATATTCGAAGATGTCATCATGGTCTAATGGTTAAAACAATGAACAGCGAAAGTAAGTGAGTTCGAACTCCAGTCGCGCTATTACGTTCACTTTCGGACAAATATCTATAGGAAAAGTATGAACCCTCTTATCCTTGAATAGTACCACTACTGTTATTCTAGAAGAATTAGTTTGGCATTAAATGACTTACAAAAGTTGATATGCTATTAAACAAAGAATACAAACTAAATCTATGTTCCAGACTATTAACCTAATCTAGTGTGTTTACATATATTTGTATAGCTATCTATTTACCAAAACTCTCTACCCTACCTTCAAAAGTTTCAGTTCAATCATATTTTCTTATCATTCAGACATCCTCTTCGTAAATCACAGACTTTTTACCGCGTAACCTCGACCCCTGTCTCCTAGCCTTCCCTCCTTCACTTTCCTTATCCCTAAATCGTATCCACTCTCAGCTGCCGAAAACCCCACCCTAACCATCTCATCTTCCACGTACACGTGCCCAACATATTCCCGTTCAAAATTCCTGCCTTTATTTACTTATTTATTTATTTTAGTTCAGATAAGATTTTTACTTATCATTTTATCTTTCTCTTTTATTGCTGACAAATTGTCGAAGTGGTGGAGTTTTACAGCGACTCCCCTCCTATTTCCCTACACTCTACCGACCTTGCCCTTAATCAACGGATCTATAACTACCCCCAACCCACACATTCAGACACCTCTCACCTATTGAAAAACCAGATTACTTTTTTGGGGTCTCCTTTTGATCTATTTTTTTACATCTCTTCTTTTTTTTGTTGTACAATATGTTTGGGGGGCTTTTTTTTATTGTGTTTAAGAACAACCCCAACCCTTACATGAACCTCTTCACTGACGCTAAACACGAGTCTTAAGAATTCTTCAGATCTTTGGAGCCTGTCACAGGTCCAAATTCTTTAGTTTGTTTCCGTCCTTACATTCTATCCTCTTTGATATCTACAATTCATTTCTTACCTTTAAACCGTTTACTGGCTTCTTCTTTACAGTCCTTAATATCATCATGGCTGCTACTGTTGACGCTTATCGTTTTTTCGAGTTGCTAGTCTAGTTTATTTTTTGATTCTTGTTTCTTTTTCTTTTTTTTTTGTTAGTTTTTTAATTATTTTTTTTCTAATGTTAAAAACACAAAACCAAGTTGAGAAACCATCTACTGTTCTAAGTAAAACCATCAACACTTAATAACTCTTTCCTAATTTTCTTGTTTCGATCCATCTATTCTCCGGTTTTCCTCAGGTGAATTATTCCCTAATAGTCTGGCTTATACACTCCTTTACAAACAGCTTTAACTTTCCCATATTTTAATGGCAAATATGATTTGAACTCTCAGAAAATAGCGTTTGTCTTTTCTCTTCGAATGTTGTCTGGCTTTTCTATTTCCCCTTTAATTATTCTTCCTTTACCGGCCCATTACTTTAAAACTAGTAATTGATGCCTCCTTGCTGAAAACTTAGCCCAAAAAGGTACGTATCAAGGGTAAAGTGGAGCAATCAAGGGAAAGGAATCGCGCTCTCACCAACACCTCGGTGTAGTAGCTTCTGAAAAGGGAGCCTTTTGGTCACCCTCGACTACGGTTGCCAACTTTATTTACTATACTTCTAACATCTTTCTTTGGGAGGATAACTCGTTTCCCAGAGGCAATTTTTTAAAAAGTGCTGAGAATTTCATGTGTTTTATGTATCTTATAAGTTATAATTCATTCCCATTTGAATATTAAGGTTCCAGCTTCACTGATATATATATATATATATATATATATATATATATATATAATTCCCAGCGTGAGTTGATATAAACTGTATTGCCCTAAAATGATTGAGATCTGTGTGACAGACAGGGTAAAGCTAGGAAATTCCCTGGCCAATTAGCAAACGATTGTTGTTTTTGTGGGTTCTCCGTTCGTGCCGAACATCATTTAAAAAGATCTATCTTATTATATTCTTTATGCAATCTTAACTCAGACTAAAAAATTTTTTTTTTTAAAAATGGCACATCATAACGAGATTTTTACTTGAGCAATACACTTTAAATATCCTAAGAGATTAAACAGCTTCCAACTTGCAACTAAAAGATATAGGTCGATATTCGCTCCGAACATAATTCTAAAAAAGATCTATCAATCTATTTATCAATCTATTGCCCAGTCGGTTGGGGCCGTGGAAGACACCGAATGCACCTCTACAGAGGAGTAAGACCCTCTCCACAATGAGTGTCCTGATATGACACAAAATGATCTGACGGTGAGGGAATGCGGGGCACCCCTTCATTACCTTTGCTCCCAGGTCCACTCTTGCCCGTTGTGGTAGTACCTGATAGGGCCCTATCTATGGGTCAAATATAACTGACGGCATACTTATGCTAAACTGAATTGTTTGACTAAACTGAATTGCTTGAAATAGAGATGTTTTTGACGATTAAACTGTACTTACGTTTAAACTGCGTGCTTATGCTAAACTGGATTATTTGAAATGAAATTTTATTTACATTAGACTGATTTGTTTAATATAGAACTGTTTTGACATTTAACTGTGTGTAGACAAAGTCTATACTTATCCTATACTGAATTGTTTTTAAATAGAACTATTTTCATGAAAATAGATTTGGCGTTAAATAAGCTACAAAGGTTGATGTGCCATAAAATCCAACCAACCAACCAACCAAACCATCTATCTATCTATCTTTTAAACGTGAAACAATCTATGATTCTACTTCAGTAACCTCTTCAAAACACAATCTCCGAAAATGTTATTGTTTGATATCTTTGTTAAATGATGTATCAACTTTTGTGGGATAATTAATGCTAAAGCCACCCAAGTAGAAGACAGTAGGGATACTATTTAACCCATCGCCATGGGAGAAAGGTGGTCATGCTTTCCCAAGTGTATTAATCAAAAAGTGAATGCAATGGCGCGAACAAAGCTCGAACTCGCTTACAAGTATTTCGCATAACATCTTAAGAAAATATAATTAAGTTATAGGGCGGAAAGAGTTTAATTGATGAAAGGAAATAGAAATGAAGTTCGAATGAAGGAACCTGCGTATACGTGAAAGTATTTTTATAAATAGACTATGGTCTGTCTCTTGTAATTTATTGACCTCGGCCAAGCTGTCAAAAGAAGAAATGCACCTATGTAAATAACAGGTGCATCCGGTCGAATATATCAGGGGACAACATTGACTGTCGAAAGGTTGATCTGTGTGCGAATTGTGACGCTCGCAAGAAGTAGGTGGACGGCAAATTATTATATAGCCCCGGCGACAGGAAGTTCAAAACAGTTGGAGAGAAGTTGCTGGAATAGGAACCATGTCCCAGCAGAGGGTGGGCCTCCAGGCCCCCTGTTGAGCAGCCCAGGAGAACGGGAAAGAAATGCTGCTGTAGCTAGAAGAGTTAGGGGGTCAATATGTTGCAGTTCTGTTCAGTCTCCACTCACCTCTCACAGATACCTTTCGTAACCCTTTTGTAACCCTTTTAAATAAGGTGAGAGGTATATTTTTCTAAAGAACTCTGTCCGCTCGTCTTTATTGTGTTGAATATGTTTCTGCATGCATCTGCACATGAGTATGTTGCATATTCGATTTGGTGCCGTGACCAGGATCTGGCACCAGAGTATGGTCCTTTTAGGGTTTTGAAATTCTTCAAGGAATTACAGAGGGCCCCCTTGTGTTTGGGAGGATAAAAGATGCATCCGTATTGTGCCTTGATTCACACATGTTAAGATGGCCAACCGCGTAAAAATAGTAAAACAAATTTAGATGATAATTTGCCGGGCAAGTTTTGCATAGGGAGAAGGTCGCCTTCTATGTAAGATTTTGTTTTGCTGTGGTTCTAGTGATTTCTTTTTGTGCTTTTTTTTCAGTATTATTGTCCTCGAGAATTATTCTGTAAAATGTGTGTGTGAGGGGGATGGAAACGAACGTGAAGAAAAATTTCACACTTCTTGGCAATTATCCTTTGATTTATTTCCGCTGTGTCAGTTTTCAATATACATGTTTTTTTTATTTATGAAATTTTTCGTTATTGAATCAACGGTACAGAGAAACTTCAGACACCGAACAGGGAGAGTTATTCTCATGAACGGTTTAAAGTGACACCTTTAGGCATATAGAATACAAAGTATATTAAATTCGAACTTTTATTTTTTAATGAAGTTACTGCACGTGTCTTTCTAGGTACTAAACACGGAGCCTCCTAAAAGTCGTTTGGAAAGCAATTCTGAAAACAAAGACAGGTAATCCTTACAAACATTATCGCCGGCCTGAAAAGTTGCATTCAATATCCTAGCCTTTATATCTAGTAGAAGACTTATCCCTGGTACCATTTAGACATAAATGGTTATTGGAGGAATTCCTTTTTATTTTATCTGAGAGAGAATGATGTATAAAGATAACACTATATAATTGCTATACCCAACCTTTCCAGACGAACAGGATGGTCAGTTTTTAAGCGCGATTTAACAGGTTTGAATCGCGCTTAAAAATTAACCATTATTAGACATTGGCCTTGGGGTTAGAGTGTTCGCCAATGGCCCGGGAGACCTGGGTTCAATCCTAGGTCGAGTCATACCAAAGACTCAAAAAATGGTACTTGATGACTCCTTGCTTAACACTCAGCATTATAAGGTACGGATCAAGGGTAAAGTAGAGCAATCTAGGGAAAGGATTAGCGCCCTCCCCTACTCATCGGTGTAGTAGCTATCGAAAAGTGAACTTTCGGGTTACCCTCGACTATGGTCGCCAACTTTACTTACTTATTATTATAAATTAGATTTATTATATAAGTTGTTCAACTTTGACGTAGTGGCTCACGTGCTGGATTGCAACAGTGTAGTAAGCGAGTTCGAACTCCAGTCCCACCATTGGATTTACTTAAGGCTTATAATCTTGGGAAATGTATGGGCCCCTTTATGACTCAAACTATGGGTTAATTACAACGACTGTCTGAAAAGGAAGTCTTTGGTATAAAATAACCAATGAGGTTTGATATGCCATTAAACCAAGAAACCAAACCATCGAATATCATTTAGATTTTAAAATCTAAAAAAAAAAGAAATGAAATATTTTGTCTTGATCACAAGTTGTATTTATTTATTTATTCAACTCCTCCCTCATGGACAGGGTGTGACACTAGGTCAATTTTTAGCGGAGTTTAACTGGTTTGAATTCAGAGTTTTCTTCCTCTTAGACCGGTTTCCATAGAAAGACGCCAGCCATCATTATATTTTATGTCTATTGGTTAGGGAATCACGTTCAATGTACGATCATATTTACGTTTAGGTTTTTGTTGGTTGGTTGATTGTTTGGGTTTTATGGCATATCAACCTTTGCAGGTTATTTAATGCTAAATCCATTTTTATGAAAATAGTGCTATTTGAAACAATTCAGTTTAGGATAAGTACGCAGTTTAAATGTAAGTAAAGCTGGCAACCGTAGCCAAGAGCGACAAGAAGGCTCCTTTTTCAATAGCTACTACACTGAGATTTAGGGGAGGTCGCTACTCCAGTCCCTGGATTGCTCCACTTTACCCTTGATAGGTACCTTATATTGCTGTGTGTAAAGCAAGGAGGTATCAAGTACCATTTTAAAAATCTTTGGTATGACGCGACCTGGGATTGAACCCAGGTCTCCCGGACCATTGGCAAACACTCTACCCGCAATTATGAAAAACATTTCTATTTCCAGCTATTCAGCTTATTCAAGCAGTTCTTATTCAGCTAATTCAGTTTACTGTAAGTGCAGATATTATTTACACACAATTAAATGTCAAAACAGTTCTATATCCAACAAATCAGTTTAGTGTAAGTATAGTTTCAATGTAAAAAAAAACAGTTCCATTTCAAATAATTCAGTTTAGCATAAGCACGCAGTTTAAATGTAAGTATGGTTTGTCATAGACATTTCTATTTCAAGTTATTCAGTTTAGTCAAACAATTCAGTTTAGCGTAAGTATGCCGTTAGTTCTATTTAACCAATAGATAGGACCATGTCAGGTGCAACCACTCCGGGCTAGAGTGGACCTGGGAGCAATGGCAGTGAAGGGGTGCCCCGCATTCCCCAAAGCCCCAGTATCACTGGAACCTCACCATCAGATTGTTTAGCGTCATATCTTGAACACTCATTTGGGGTAGGGTGGGTGGAGGTCTTACTCCACTGCACGGGTGCAGTCGGTGAATTCTACAGCCCCAGCCGACTGGGCAATTAGATTGTAGTTATTTTTATTTCGTTTCAACGATATGTCAAAATCCTCTGGGATTATTTCCAAATAATAACTTTGTAAGTTGGTTGATTGGATTTTACTGCAAGCCAATCCTTGGGTTATTTTATGCCGAAGACATTTAAAATAATTTTTTTTTTTTACTTTATATATACCAAACATACCGATAGCTGGAGAGAAAATAGTTGGTTACATATCCACCCCAAGGGTATCAGAGCTTTGTAAAATACAAACAGCTGTCAACATGTATAATGATTATGAAATCAGATTCAGTTTAGCGTCGTACGTGAGGGGATGTGACACAAGGTCAATTTTTTGTGGAGTTTAACAGGTTTGAATTTGAAGTTTTCCTTCTCTAATAAAATATACGCAATGATAGAAACTGTCTTGTGGAGAAACTCGGGATAATCTTCGGATTTATAAGGATTAGAAAAAAAAAAGAGATTAGATTGACGTTGTAATGTTGTTTTATCTTTCATTTGCTTTTCTTGTTGTCGTTGAAGTTTAATGTGATGGGGAGTGGCGGTTCTTGATGAAGTTTAAGAACCAAATATCTTAGAAGAATATATTGATTCTATTCTATGTGCTAAAGTAAGAATGCATACACAAAAAGAAGAGAGAGAGAGAGAGAGAGGGGGGGAGGGGAGGAAGGCAAGTTGAACTCGTTTCACACGTGACCCCACCAAACGACAGCAAAATACTTCCTTAGAGATCCAACACAAGAATTGAATTAAGTGCGTGCTTCATATCAACTAAAATGGCTCCAAACACTTCACAGAGGTTTTATTTGTTTATTTTTTTCTTAAATAGAAACGAAGAAGAAGAAGAAGAAGAAGAAGAAGAAGAAGAAGAAGAAGAAGAAGAAGAAGAAGAAGAAGAATGACTCGAGGGGTAAGTAACCGACACTATAAAGACGACATTCACCCACTCATTCATCACACACACACACACACACATACACACACACATAAAGACCCCTACTCACCCCCCTCAAAAAAACAACGTCTCTTCTAAACCTTGTAGGGATTTTTGCATCTAAACTATATTTTCAAACAAAGAAAACTATGCATAGGGGAAGAAATCAACGCTGATATTAACAGAGACATGACAATAAACAATGAATCTCAGGGCATCTTCCGGGTGACTGACAATCAACGAATGACTCAACTATCGGTAGAACGCAATAAATGTTATTAGGATTAACTATGTTTAAGGTAGTCTGGCAAAAGGTCACAAATGAGAAGCATCTAGTGAAAATTGAAGAGCCAATATATATATATATATATATAAAGAGAGAGAGAGAGCGGGGGGAGAGAGAGAGAGGGGGAATGAGAGGTAGAGAGGTAAAAAGAGAGACGTTGGCATATATACATGTATGTGAGTGTCTGTGTGTGTGTGCGTGTGTGCGCGGACTTCAGATGTAACAATGCAAGACGATCGGAAACGAGAACCTTAGAGTCTAGACTTTTTACCCTTGTTTCTTTATTCTTGTTTTGTTTTGTTTTATTTTGTTTTGTCTAATTCTTGAAATATCGGCATATATATATTCTCCCAAAGTTGGATATAAAATGCAAACGTCAGATAATATAAAAGACAAAATAAAGTTTGCAAATAATAAAAGTCATTTTGTGTGGATAAGATAATCTCTAACAACGTCAAAAGGGTGAAGCATCTAATAAGAATCAAAAACCTTATATATATATATATTGCATTGAACGTAATAGACATTTTTTGTCTACATATTTTTTTTATTAATGCTTTCAAATTGCCGTATTGATCTTATGATATTCGGCAGGAATTGTTTGATAAATCTTCCATAATTCGTTATTTCCCAAGTACTTTCTGCCCGACTTTGGGCCATCATTAGGGGAGGATGTATGACAAAAGTGATGTAACTTTGTGTATGTATATTACTACTTTCTAAGAATAAGCGTTTGTACTGTTGTACTGTTATCACCCTGGTTGGCGGCTGATGAGGACAGGGTATCGCACGTGCTTTCACACGTTGTATGATGAAAAAAAATAGCGTTTACTATTCGAGTTTGTTTCTATAAATAGCGTCAGTAGCGAAAGATATTTAAGTACATTAGCACTGGTTTTAAAATTGATTCTGTTAAGTTTGTGTTGTCTGTTCGTAAGGATTAACAAAAAAATATGTAGACAAAAAATGTCTATTATGTTCAATGAAATATGTATGAACAATATGAAGAATATGAAGAAATGCTACCATATATCTATATAGTGCAGCTCGAAGGAAACTCAAACCTGGTTAAATTGTCATAATAAGTTTATTTCGATGAAGAATATTATTATACTCTCCGTCTCATCAGATGACTGCAAATGTTTAATTTGAGGTTATATATATATATATATGTATATATATATATATATATATATATATATATATATATAAGGGTCATTCAATAAATAACGGGATTTTGTGTTAAAAAAATCAAATTAGGTTTTTTTTTCGGCTCATTGGCCAAGTGGGTAGAGTGTTCGCCAATGGTCCTGGAGACCTGGGCTCAATCCCAGGTCGAGTCATACCAAAGACTTTAAAAATGGTACTTGATACCTCCTTGCGCAACACTCAGCAATAAAAGGTATGTATCAAGGGTAAAGTGGAGCAATCCATGGAAAGGAGTAATGCCCTCTCCTACACCTCGGTGTAGTAGCTATTGAAAAGCGAGCCATCTGGTCGCCCTCGACTATGGTCGCCAACTTTACTTTACATAAAGCTATTCAATGTGAAGGGGTCAACTGGAGTACATTTCTTATGAACCTGTCCTTATTTCTCCCTCACTGTCTCACGTGTCTGTTTCGTCTAATTTGGAGAGTTTTCGTGATGGGTGGTTGGTGGCCGTACACCTGCTTCTTTGTAGGGTGTTGCCTCCAGAACTTGTTCATTATAGCTCGCAGCATTCTTGTGTAATTGACGTCAAGCCTTTTCTCCATACGTTTACTTAGCGTCTATGTGGTGCATCCATATAGCAATATGGGCACGACCGCTGCTTGGAAAAAACTGCGCTTTATTTCATCGGTCAGATCTGACTTCCATATGATTGATAGTCTATCGATAGCTGTCGATGCATTTGCTAGTCGCGTGTTGATATCATTCTCAGTTTCCGAGATAGGTGAACTTGTCCACTAGTTTCTCTGATTAAAGTACATGTATTCTGTCTGCGTTGACATAGAGGCCTATGCTACCTGCTGCTCGTTCGAGGCTATCTAGCAGGGATTTGGTTTGGGCAGGTGAATTTGTTAGAAGTGCTGTGATTGGGGTGTCCTTAATAGTTTGTACGGGGTATCTTCTGCTTCTTTTCTTTGCCACCTAAAAACTGTTTTTTTTATCATTAAATCTATAGACGTTCTAAGCATGTAATCTTAGCAGATTATAAACTGGTATGGGGCAAATGTATCTCCTTGCAGCACACCTGCTACAATGTTGAAGTAGTCTGTGTCTCTATCTGGTGAGTGGACTTTCACTATTGGCCCTCGTATATATGTAAAGTAATAAAAAATTTAGGACCCTTTTACTTCTAGCAATAGTATTTAGAGTTCTGCACTTTGATAATCCTGTTTCTCGACCCCCACCGAAAATGCTTTCTTCGATGTTATACCAATCGAAAAAGGAAGTCTATAAAGCCCAAATTATAAAAAAAAATACACAAAAAATTACTCCCATTCATCTCCTAATTGGTATAGAAAATATCAAGTTGGAACGAATTTAATGTCTGATTTTCACGACGAATATTTTAGACAATATTTACCAAAGATACAATGAATAAGTTTAATCTTTTTCTTTCAGATTACGATAGTATTTTTTGTAATCTTCTTTGGTATTTAACCCCAAGAACCAAAGAACACATTAGACATATTTTAACTCGGTGAGTTTCGTAACGGTGACGATGCAAGTACAGCAGCAAAATTCATTCACAGAAAATATTGGGATGATATAAGAGACTGGGAGAAGTGTTCCTGTTTTCGATGAGGAGATTTCATCCTAAAAGATCATCATCATCATCATCATGTCGTGCCACTAGCATGGATATCCCTGACCCTCTCTCGCCACTTCTCCCTATCATTCATCGGCTTTGGCAGGTCTTCAGGGTTACATCCCGTATCCTCACATAGTTGCTGAATGTATGTTCGAGCTGGTCGTCCTGCTTTTGTTTGGCCATATGCGGGGGTCCATAGGAGTACATCACTGATGAGTTCGTCCTTGTTTCTCCAGCAGTGTCCTGCGTGTCTGGCTCGTCTAACTTGTATAGTTTTCGTGATTGGAGGCAGGTGGCCGTACAGCTGGTGTCTTGTGGGGTGTTGCCGCCAGGACTTTTTCAATATTGCTCTCAACATTCTTGTGTAATTGCCGTCTAGCTTCTTCTTCAGCCGTTTACTTAGCGTCCAAGTAGTGCATCCATATAGCAATATCGATGCGACCGCTGCCTGGAAGAAACTGCGCTTCATTTTATCGGTCAGGTCTGATTTCCATATAATCAATAGACTATCGATAGCTGTCCATGCTTTCGTTAGTCGCGTGTCAATGTCGTTTTCGGTTGATGAGACGCTGCTTCCTAGGTAGGTGAATTTGTCTACTAGTTTCAGAGAGGTTCTGTCTAGTGTGGAAATGTTTAGAGGATTACAGAATCCTTTGGAAGGTCCTAGACTGACATGAACAGAAGAAGCTAAACATGAGTTAGTCTCATATTTTGTATCAAAACCTACAAACGAACTATAAATAAGCTTGTTGACAGAATGATGTTTTAGAAAACATGCTGGTTATGTCAATAATAAAAATATTTCAAATAGTCATTAGTTATTTCATTCATTTTATCAACCTATAAGTTATTGTGAACGATATAGTGGCTAACGTTCTGGACTATGGCATCTTAGGAAGCGAGTTCGGGCTCCATTGGTACAATTAAGTTCTCTTTCAGAGAAAAACCCTGTGTGAAAGGTATGGACCCTCTAATGAAGCCCCAGTTGTCGCTAATATAGTCCCACAACGATGGTTTTGACATTAAATACTCCACAGAGTTTGATATGGCGTTAAGCAAAGAAACGAAATCACTCCAAAACGTCTGATGATCTAAGAGAATATAGTTTTGGAGAAAAAGACTCGTTCTCGATATCTTGCAAGGACAAGTGATTATTTATTAGTGTGATTGAATATTGCAATATCTTCAGAAAGTGTGTTCGATATCTGATATATATATATATATATATATATACACCGAGATAGAATTAGATAGGAAGAAAGAACAAAGAAGACATAGATAGATAAGAATATACTGTAAATTAAAGATAAATGTTCGTTTATTTGTTTAGGTTTCATGCCATACTAACCTTTGTGGGTTATTCAATGCCAAATCCATTTTTATATAAATAAACGGTTCTATTTTAAACAATTCAATTTTGCGTAAAGACGCAGTTTAAATGTCATAAGAGTTCTATTTCAAACAATTCTGTTCAGTACAAGTACAAAATCCAGTTCTATTTGACCCATTGATAGGACCCTAACGGGTGCTACCATTCGGGCAGAGTTAACCTGGGAGTGATGGTAATGAAGGGGTACTCTGCATTTCCCAAAGCTCCAGCATCACTGGAACCTCACCATCAGATTGTTTAGTGTCATATGCAGGACACTTGTTGGGGGAGAGGTTTTATCCCTCAGCAGAGATGCAGTCGGTGTATTCTACAGCCCCAGTCGACAAGGCAATATAGATATATAGATAGACTGATATGTATATATATATATATATATAGCATTGTAATATTTTATAGTTATCACAAGCTCTGTTTGATGAATGCGTAAATCCAGGGTCAAAGAAACCCCCATGTAATATATATATATATATATATATATATTAAGAAAAAACAAAAACCGGTCACATTAGGATCATAAATTTATTTCCATCCTGTTATGGGTTTTGATATAAATCAAAAACGCCAAAAAAACAAAAAAACAAAAAAAAACTAACAGGACTTCTTCAGATGTTATGGATAAAAAAAGCTCTGTTAGTTTTTTTTTTGTGTTTTTGATTTATATCAAAACCCATAACAGGATGGAAATAAATTTATAATCCTAATGAGACCGGTTTTTGTTTTTTCTTAAAGAAATCATAGCTCTGTTATGTCAGTTACATTGAGCTATTTACTAGGAAATTTTAAATGTTCACTGTTGAACATTTTTTTGTCCTGATAGAATTACTCCCAACTCCGGTTTAACTGGACCGAATAATACTTATATATATATATATATATATATATATATATATATATATATATATATAGTGTAATTTGATGAAAACTCAAAACTAGTTAAGTTGTCATAATAAATGTATTTCGGCAGAGAATATTACTATACTCTTCTTCTCGTCAGATGACTTTTTACATGCTTTTCTCGAAGTTGCAGAACAGCAAATGAGGAATTACAGTTCATTGATGAAAAAAAAAAATTCTCAGGCGAGGGGAGAGGGGTCAGAACGTATGTGTTAGAAACATTAAGAAACAAGAGTAGGGCTTTTCTGTAGGTCAACCCATCCTAATTTGAGCTGATGTCAGGAATCTCGTAGCAGGTGGGATTTTCTAAGCGAGAGAAAGATGATATGACATTTAATAAAGAAACTAAAACTCACTAAAACGCCTTCTGACCAAAGAGAAAATAATTTTGAAGAAAAAAACTCGTTGTCGATATCACGCAATATTCGTTAATGTGATTGAATATTGCAATATCTTCTGAGAGTGTTCTCGATATCGGAGGTAGGTGTTATAAAGGGAACAAACTTTTCCAATGTATACAAAGTTTGATTGGTTGTTTGGGTTTTATGGCATATCAGTCTTTGTCCGTTATTTAATGCCAAGTCCATTTTTATACAGATCATCATCATCATCATCATCATCGCGCTGGTAGCACGGATATCCCTGACCCTCTCCCGCCACTCCTCCCTATCGTTCATCGCACTAGGTAGGTCTTCAGGACAACATCCCGTATCCTCACATAGCTGCTGAATGTATGTTCGTGCTGGTCGTCCTGCTTTTGCGCGGCCATGTGTGGGGGTCCATAAGAGTACATCGAAACGAGGTTAACGAAAGCATGGACAGCTATCAATAGGCTATCAGTTATATGGAAATCAGACCTAACCGATAAAATGAAACGCAATTTCTTCCAGGCAGCGGTCACATCGATACTGCTATACGGGTGCACTACATGGACGCTAACAAAACAGCTGGAGAAGAAGCTAGACGGCAATTACACAAGAATGCTGCGTGCAATCTTGAACAAGTCCTGGCGGCAACACCCCACAAGACACCAACTGTACGGCCACCTGCCTCCTATCATGAAAACTATTCAAGTTAGACGAACCAGACATGCAGGACACTGCTGGAGAAGCAGGGACGAACTCATAAGTGATGTACTCTTTTGGACTCTTTATACAGACAATCAGTTCTATTTAAAACAATTCAATTTAGCATGCATACACAATTGTCAAAAACATTTCTATTTCAAGCTAATCAGTTTAATCAAACAGTTTTATTTCAGACAATTTAGTTTAGTATGAGTATAGTTTTTGTCCACACGCAGTTAAATGTCAAAACAGTTCTATTTCAAATAAATTAGTTCAGCGTAAGTACAGTTTCAATGTCAAAAACATACCTATTTCAAGTAATTCAGTTTAGTTCTTTTTGACACATAGATAGGACCCTATCAAGCGCTATCACTCCAGGCCAGAGTGGTAGCTACCACTCTGGGGAGCGATGGCAATGAAAGGGTACTCAGACATAACTGGAACCTCACCATCAGCTTGTTTTGTGTCATATCCAGCACACTCGTTGGGTGGGGGCTTAGCCCTGTGCAGAGGTGCAGTCGGTGTATTCTACAGTCCTAGCTGACTGGGCAAAATGTATTTAATGCAACTTACACAAATAACGTAGTCAGAGAGATGAAAAAAAAACGTCTCGGCTCTAATACGTAGATTAATGGCCTTTAGTTTTATTTCTTTGTTTAATGACATATCCA
>OY757936.1:17572005-17621920 GCA_963585895.1 Sepioteuthis lessoniana
ATATTACCAACAAAATATTTCTATTTAATATTAAAGACTTTTCAGCTCAGAGTTAAACTAGTTTCAAGTATTGCTATCTCAACGCAGGTGACTCTTAGCAACCGATAAATTAGGGTTCGCTTCTTATTTGTCACAAGAGCTATTTGAAAAATACGGTCGGTACAATCATATCGTTGATAGGGCTTAACATGATCAGCTGATGGATCGGATTAGGCCTCTCCAATCACCCGTCTAGCCGAGTAAAGGCCATAGTGGAGTGTTACAAGTCATGTGACCACGTTCAGTTGCTGGGTGACGGGCTGCTCAGCCATCAGGACCAAGTCCTCGAGCTGGTTACATTTTGATCATACATATATTGCTCGCTTTTATGATCAAATGACCAGATGGATTCCCCCAATAACAGCGGTCTATGATGATAATGATATTTCTATTCAGGAAATTTTCTGTATATTCCGGTAGAGGCAAACAAAATATTCTAGTGTTGCGTAGTCAGATACACGAATATGGCCATGTGCGAAATGGGTGAAATGGACATCGAATGTTGATTACGATAGAACATATAAAGAAAATAGGAATCTCGGAATTCGAAAACACGTAACGACTTCTTGTTCAGGTACAAAACCTTTTTATTAACTTTGAGTTAAAGGTTTCCACGTAAGGAGGAGAGACACAATCTTCTATGCTGTCTTATTCATTTGGACCCCATCTCGTGCGGCCCCGCATAGGGCGCACGTTCGCCTCGCGCCTGCGAGCTCCAAAAGTCGATCCTTCTCGTTTGACGTCTAGTACCCGACTCTTGCGGCCCCCATAGGGCGCAAGTTCGCCTCGCGTCTGCGAGCTCCAAAAGTCGAACCTCTTCGTTTGGCGTCTTGTACTGGACTCTTATTTTCTTCAAATTCTTACACAAACTTCCGCGTGCTTCCGGTACTTGACGTCACCCGCACCTTGTCACCCAGTATCGTCTCGGACTGTTATGACATCTGAGTGACACATCCATCCGCCCGCGCGCACCCGCGTTAACACCTGCTTCAATGTTACACTTAACTAACCCATGTGCTGAGCCGAAAGGTTCTCAGCCTAACTAAACTCAAAGGCATGAACCGAAATCCCTCGGCTATTTTATAACACTAGTTTGAATCGTATAGATAAATCAAGAAAAATTAAAAGTTTGGTGCAAAATGTCTATTTTTTGAAATTGCCGATTGATAGACAAGATATAACCGACATAGATAGATAGATAGAAACAAACAGAGATACTTATCTACCTTGTCAGATAGACTGATAAGCACAGACTGAGACAGACAGACAGATAGATATATAGATAGGAACAGAGCAAGATATATTGATACATAGAGAGGGAGAGACTGAAATAGATAGATAGATAGAAACAAACAGAGATACTTATCTACCTTGTCAGATAGACAGATAAGCACAGACTGAGACAGATGGATAGATAGATAGATAGATAGATAGATAGATAGATAGATAGATAGGAACAGAGCAAGATATATTGATACATAGAGAGGGAGAGACTGAAATAGATAGATAGATAGAAACTAACAGAGATACTTATCTACCTTGTCAGCCAGACAGATAAGCAGAGAGCGCGGTAGATAGATAGATAGATAGATAGATAGATATCATTATTTGCCAAGGAATCATCGTTATATCATTCAGATGCAAGAGAGAGGGATATATATAAATATGGAGAGAGAGAGAGAGAGAAAGAGTTAGAGAGAGAGAGAGAGAGAGAGAGAAACAGAGATTGAGAAAGTGTGTCTGTGTCTGTGCGTGTGTATTTCTGTGTGTGTCTGTGTCTAAACTATGTATACTAAATTTGATTCATGACTCTATAAAAAAACAAAACAACAATCGATCAATTGATAATCCTCCTACACTGAAACACTTTTAAGTTTACAAAGTGTTCCGCTTCAACATATAGATTACAAGGTGCTCTCTTGTGGCAATCCTGGCAATTTCGCTATTTAATTGAGCAATTTAACGATATTGCACGAATCTTGCAGAATCAATTTGAGTTGAGACCAGCAATTGAAATAAGATGTACCCAAATACCGATTGAAACGACTCGTATGGTTTGGTTTGATTTGTTTTTTTGGGATATCAACCGTTAAAGGTGTTTCAATGCCAAGTCCTGTCGATATATATATATATATATATATAATTCGTGAACACATTTTATTGTTAACATTCTTAAACGAGACTGAGCTCTTTTTTTGCACCCAGTTAAATAGTTTCTATATCAGTCACAAATTAACATCAGTCAATTGCTGGCACAGAGATTGTTCTATTTGACCCATTGATAGGACTCTATCAGGTGCTACCACTCCGAGTCAGAGTGGAACTGGGAGCAATGACAATGAAAGTATACTCCAAATTCCCCAAATCTAGAAGACAGGAGCCCTCCTATTAGATGGGTTAATTTCATATCGAGGACACACGTTGGTTGCGGGTCTTATTTCTCAGCAGAGATGCAGTCAGTTTATTCAACAGACTGGGCTAGAAACGATTTGTGATGTTTGCAATTCCGACTGTATTTTAATCAGCCGTTCCTGGACTAGAATGATCTTCGGGTCGGACATTTTTGATATGTTAAAAATATTCTACACTCATCTTTAAACTGGATTTCAAAACTTATGTATACCTTTTAAAAGATTGCATTTACAACAAATCAAAATGTACATATATTTCTTTGGGAATATTTTAATGACAAATGAAATTTTGACTTACGTAGTCCAAAATAAAATACTAAAACAGTTTATCCTTGGCGTAGTGGTAAACATACTGGACAGCAACATCATAGTGAGTTCGAATTTCGAGCTTTAAAACAAGGCGCAATAGTTATCCAGCTCGCCATTGCCCAAATGGCTGGGCTGTAGAATGCTCCGATTGTATCTCTGCTAAGAGGTAAATCCACCCACAAAGAGTGTTCCACATATGACAATAAACATTTTGGTGAAGTTCCAATAATGTTGAAGTTTTGGGAAATGCTGTGTACCCCTTCATTGCCATCGTTCCCTGGCCTACTTTGGCCCGGAGTGATAACACCTGATAGAGCCCTATCTATTAGTAAATAGAACTAAACTGTGTACTTAAACTGTATTGTTTGAATTAGAACTGTTTGACTAAACTTAATAACTTGAAATAGTAAAGTCTTTGACAAACTATGTATTCACATTTAAACTACCTACTTATACTATATTGAATAGTTTGAAATAGAACTGATTATTTGATTAAAAATGGATTTGGTATTAAATAACTTATAAAGGTTGATATGCCATAAAAACAAACCAACCAACCAACCAACCAACCAACACGAATGCGAAAGTTTTATGAGTTTTTCCTGAAGTAAGATTTAACGAGAGCGTAAAAATCCCCATTTTCATAGTTTCTGCTAACAATCGGTCTCTGTCAGCTGTGGCTATTCTTTGCAAAGAGCCGAGACTCTACCCACAACAACTGTCATGGGTATGACACTAAACCATCTTAAACATTTCTCTCAGGTCCACCCTGAATCCAACCAGTTATACATGTTAGGGTCTCATCTATATGTCTGTTTTGGTTTGGTTGACTTATATGGCATATCAACCATTCTAGGTTATTTAATGCCAAATTCTCTTTATACAAATGTATTAATTATATATGATATAGTTTGGTTGGGTTAATCAACCATTGTAGATTATTTAATGCCTAATCATTTTTTAGAGATATAAACAGCTCTATTTGAAACAATTCAGTTTAACATAAGAACATAATTTAAATGTCAAAACCAGTACTGTTTCAAACAATTCAGTTTAACCTAAGTACACAATTTAGTTCTATTTAGCGCATAGATGGGACCCTGACAAGTGCTACTGCTCCAAGCCACAGTGACCCTGGGAACAATGAAAATAAATGGTTACTCAGCGTTCCCCAAATTTCCAGCATTGGAGCCCCACCATCAGATTATTTAGTGTCATATCTAGGACACTCGTTGAGGAAGTCTTACCCCTCGGCAGAGATGCAGTTGGTTTAATCTGCCTCCCAAGCAGACTGGGCCACAGGACACTCGTTGCAGAGATGCAATTGGTTTAATCTGCTGATCCAGCCGACTGGGCAACTCATCTTTGGGTCAAATAGAACTGTTCAGTCATTTAGTTTACTTACAACCATTTAACTCTGAGGAAACAATTGATTAATATTAAATAGAATTATTAGTGTTTAAAAGTAATACTTGAAACCATTTACTAATGTGCAAAGAAGTGATTGATGTTGCATAAAATCATTAGTGTTAGATAGCAATACTTGAAACCATTTAACTGTGTGCAGACAAATGAGCTCTGGCTCATTAAAAAAAAAAAGTCAGTTGTTATTTGCTCTCAAATCACCCACACACACTAACCCACATGCACACTTATACATATATATATATATGTATATGAATATATATAAATATAGGAATATATATACGATAAATATATACACACATGCACGCACGCAGGCACACATACATTTATGAATATATATAAATATATTCTTATATATATGATAAATATATACTAACATGCACACATACACACAAATGCACACACTCACACACATATATATGTGTGTGTGTGTGCGTGTGTGTGTGTGTGTGAGTGCATGTTTGTATATATTTATCATATACATATTTAAGCAAGGCGGCATCAAGTATCCTTATTTGAGTTTTTGGTATGACTCCATCAGGGATTGAACCCCGGTCTCCGAGATTATTGGCAAACACTCAACTCATAAGACGAATGGCTCGGTCTTTAGTGGGTGGGGGTGGGCTTTCTCCTGTAATCCAGGTACTTGGAGGCTTGATCGGGTGGCTGTTCGTTGTACTATGGCGATCAGGCGTCCGCACTTAGCCTGACATCAATATGGCTGGCTAGAGGGAACTTCAGCTGACCACTTTGACTAACGAGGGCCGTTTCGGTCGAGGGTGGAAACTTGGGAAATGATATAGCTGAAATGATACAAAGGAATGGATGTGCAAATGCATTAGCGCATGAAGCAATCGTTTCCGCTGCATAAATACAATTGTTTCAGGAAAATATCCCGACGGGATCAGTATTGTTGTCTTGATTTTAGGAATAGTAGGAAGTGGAGTCGGCTAACAGAGTTGAAATCCTGAACAAGGCTCATTGCTAAATACAACTGAGAAAGCTAAGCATCCAAGTATTCTTTTTCCAAATATGGATAAATAGTAAGGCAATCTGAACGCTTTTACGTGGTTATTGCCACCATTTTATTTGAAGAAAGAAAACTCTGAATTGAAACAAGGCGTAGACTTCGATAGGGATGGGATTCGCCGGGTTCTTCTTGCACAAGTCACTCTAAATACACAACGCTCCTACGACCAGACCAGATTACGGAATTCATTTGAAGAAGAAAGCAACTTGCCCTGTCGGGTGGAGCTGTAGAATACACCGACTGCATCTATGAAGAAGCGTAAGACCTCACCTAAAACGAGTATCCTGGATATGAAACTAAATCTGATGGTGAGGTTCCATTAATGCTGGAGCTTTGGGGGAAGGCGGAGTACCCCTTTATTGCCATCATTCCCAGGTCCACTCAGGACCAGATTGGTAGCACCTGAGAAGGTTCTATTTATAGGTCAAACAGAACTAAATTGTGTGCTTATGCTAAACGAATTGAGTGGTGTATTGGTTATCGTCGTAGGAAATTGACACGGCAACACGAGATCAAATCCTGGACGAGTCTGACGGCATTTCTCATAGAACTAATACTCTTGGGAAAGGTATGAATCTAACTATTCTCCCTCCAGCTATGGGTAAATAGTAGGGCAGGCTGGTTTCTTAAGCTTTGGTGAGGCAACTAGTCTAGGAGAAGGAAGACTCTGAATTCAAACCTGTTAAACTCCGCTTATAAATTGACCTTGTGTCATATCCTGCCCGAGCGGAGGGGCTGGTAAATATGTATGCTAAACGAATTTGGTTGAGATGGAACTGTTTCGACATTTAAACTGGGTACTTATGCTAAACTGAATTACTTGACATAAAACTGTTTTTACATTTTAACTGCGTACTTATGCTTAAATGAATTGTTTGAAATAGAACTGCTTTTGCATGCTAAACTGAATTATTTGAAATAGAACTGTTTTGATACTTAACTGATTGTAAACAAAAATCTATTGTTATACGAAAAAGTGAATTGTTTGAAATATATGTATGAAAATGGACTTGGCATTAAATAACCTACAATGGTTGATACGCCATAAAACCAAACCAAACCAAACCAAACGAAGAAAGCAATCATTCAGAAGAAGGAAGAATTGAAAACGTGGAGGCCTTAAGATAGCATCTCCTCTGCATAAAAATCCACTTCCAACAGAAACTGCAGTGGCATCATTTACATCATGTGGTCATGACCCCATAATTCTTAAGGAATCTGCAAAATGCATTTATTTTAATTACATTTGCACGCAAGTAAATTTCACATTCTTATACTTAAGTTTCCGTACGTTGTAATCCATTCTTAATAGTTGAATGAGAAAACGAATATCATGACTGTATATATATGTGCATTCATAAATATATGGCTTTTTGAGTCAATAAAAATATATTTAACCGCTAAACAGGTTATCGCAAATATTCGGTCGCAGTACCCTCTGGGATAATAACCTATTCGATAGAACCGTTACTTGAAAGCATCGATTATTGAGTTCAATCCACGGGTCAGGCAGTAAAATCCTTACATTCAGGTTCAGTGGAAAAATAAAAAGTCAAATAGTGTGATTTCAAAGTCGAACTAACGAAGGAGAAGTAAATAATATGAGAGGTTTTCTAGCATTAACAGAAAAATGGGAATAAAATACATTCGTATATTGAATAAAAGGTTTGGTTTGAAATTCCCTGATGTATATCAAATACAATAATCATAAAAACTGGTCCGTTGGTGCGAGAATAGGGGCCAAAATAAGTACATCATGACAAATACATCAATGAATGGATTTATTTATTTACCATCTTATGGGAGGTGCTTGTGGAATAATGGTTACCGTCTAAGGAAATGGAACCGAGTTCAAATCCAACACGAGATTGTTTGCATTTTTATATAGCACTAATAATCTAGAAAAAGGTATAAATCCAGTTATTCTTCCTACAGCAATGGGTCAATAGAAGGGTAGACGGAGCTCTTTAACCATTGATTCCATAATAATTTTGGTTAAATTTCTCTTATAGATGCCATTTCAAAATTTTAGTTTGAAATAAATTGGTATGGTTAATTTAACAGCATAACAACTCCTTTTGATTCGGTTGTAGATGTCGTGCCGCAGGCATGGATATCCCTGACCCTCTCTCGCCACGTCTCCCTATCGTTCGTCGCCACTGACAGGTCTTCAGGGCTACATCCCGAATCCTCACATAGCTGCTGTATGTATGTTCGAGCTGGTCGTCCTGTTTTTGCCCGGTCCTATGTGGGGGTCCATAGGAGTACATCACTTATGAACCCGTCCCTGCTTCTCCAGCAGTGTCATGCATGTCTGGTTCGTCTGACTTGGATAGTTTTCGTGATGAGAGGCAGGTGGCCGTATAGTTGGTGCCTTGTGGGGTGTTGCCGCCAGGACTTGTTCAATATTGCTCGCAGCATTCTTGTGTAAATGCCGTCGAGCTTCTTCTCCAGCTGTTTTGTTAGCGTCTACGTAGTGCATCCATACAGCAGTATCGATACGACCGCTGCCTGGAAGAAACTGCGTTTCATTTTATCGGTCAGGTCCGATTTTCATATGATCAATTGCTTATCGATAGCTGTCCATGCCTTCGTTTGCCGTGTGTCGATATCTTTTTCGGTTGATGAGACGCTGCTTCCTAGGTAGTTTGATTTGGTTTATTTGTTTAATTGTATATCAAACCCTTACGGGTTATTTAATGCTAATTTAGAAAACATGTTTTGTATAGTAAACAATGAAAGGACTTAATTAAAAAAAACAAATTTAAATTATCTGATAAACTGGTTAAAACCAAGAAGAGTGCTCAATATCTGATTATATAATGATATACAAGGCGAGTGAAAGATTTTTACAATATTTTGGTGACGTGGGGGTCTAATTTGAAAATTATCTGACACACAGGTTAAAACCAAGAAGAGTGATCAATATCTGATATACAGGGTGTAACATACCCAAACGTGAAAATGGGAAACGTACATAGAAGTTCATAACATATATTCATAGTGTTGTATTGTCATCTGCTGATTCATGCAGAAATATACATATATATACTGGATACATACTGACGCAATGAACAACAGACGCAATGATAAGGACGCAGGAAGACTTCTTTACCAAAATATTTACCTCTCACTTTATTGCAAGGGTTCGAAAAGGGTTACTCAAGGTTTGCGCGTGAGAGGGAGCTGGAGACCGAACAGAAACTGCAATATTTTGACCCTCACTCTTTTGACAGTCAACGTTGTGTCTTTCTCGTTCTTCTGATGCTCAACCGGGGGCCCATGGCCCACTCTGCTGGATGATGGCTTTCTTTATTGCATCTTATCTGCATCTTCTGTGGACCCCAACTCATCAGGGCCCCAAGTCCATTCAGCCTGGTGTGGCTTTCCCTACCACATCTCGTCTCCAACTGTCTGCAACTCTACTCGCTCGTCGAACTCAACTGAGTTATATAATCGTTCGACGCCCACTCGATCTTTGAAATCGAATGTTTAATCGTCATCAAGCGGAAATCGCCCACGCGATCTCTTTCGATTACTGGTCATTGGAATGTGTCACTTCCTTCTGGTGCACCACCTTGGAATAGCATTTTTGGGCTTGGTCGAAGGTCAAAATATTACAATAGACCATAGGAATCCCGAAACACGAAAAACAAGTAACGACTTCTTAGTTCAGGTACGAAAACTTTTATTACCTTTGAGTTAAAGGTTTCGACATAAGGAAGAGAGATGCACAATCTTTCTATGATGACTTTTCCATCTGCCACCCACCTCACGTGCGGCACCCACCACAAGGCCACTGCGAGCTAGCGAAAGTCACCCTTCTTCTTCGGACCGCAAGACTCAACTGTCTTCTTCCGAGCTAGGAACTCAACTAACTGACTTTTTTAAAAATCCCCCAAATCCTCCGCGCGCTCTTCCGGTGCATGACGTCATTCACATCTCCTGATCAAATTTTCTATCTGGGATTTTTATTTTGCTATCTGTGAATGACACATCCTCCCCGCACGCGCGTCAACACCTGTACTCAAGTCTGCACCTAACTAACCCATGTGCTGAACCGAAAGGTTCTCAGCCTAACTAAACCCGAAGGCAACATATATAAAACGAAATCCCTTGACCATTATATTACACAAGGTAAGTCAAAGATTTTGCAATATTTTCATTACGTAGCAGTACAATGTGGAAGTTCTGGTAGATTTTCCGAGGTCTTGAAGGTAATGAACCACTCTGGACCGTAAGATGCAAGGCTTGACTATTACCCTGCTAGAGCTAATCTCCGAAAGTGTCTCTCTCACTGAGAGCTCAACCTCGGAATGTACGATTTGAGGTCTATCTTACCTTGCCTTGTCATCGAATTTTCTTGAATCATCTTGGTCAGGCTGGGAGTCCCTCTAGCGTAGTGGCTGAAGTGCAGGAATCGAAGTTAGCGACTTCGAACATGCGTCTCTTGATTACGTTTATTTCAGAGTATTTCCCTAATGAAAGGTATTCACCTCCTTTATCCACCCAGACAAACGGTCAAATAACATCAGGAAAGATATGATTTCTCTAATGATCTCAGCTATGGGTTAAATAGTACCACTGCTCTTCTACATAGATGGCTTTGATATCAAATAACCCACGAAGGTTGATATTCCATTAAACAAAGAAACCACACCAAACCAACCACTTGAATTATCTTACTACTATGCAGTGAATGACGGTGCCTTTTCCTTTCGCACAATAAATTTTTTTTTTGATCTACATTTTCTTTTTTAAATAGAGGAATTATATTGCGAATTGAATTACCATGACCAGAAAATCCGGCGAACACCTACGCACGACATACGGGAACACTGGACAGCTCTTTCGACCTTAATAGGTCTCATCAGCAGTGTACACCGTGATCTCCACCATTGACCGTGCAATTACCACGATTAGTTAATTTGGCGTCACTTGTGTGCGATATGAACTGGGGCTCAGTGGTAGAGTTTCGGCTCTGTTATCTGTGGTCGCTGGTTCGATCTCCAGTGGTGGAAGTCACGGTATACACTGGTGATGAGACTTGATAAGGTCGAAACAGCTGTCCAGTGTTTCCGTGTGTAAGTGTTCGCCTGATTTTCTGGTCAGGGTCATTCAATTCTCAAATTGTTTGGTTTCTTTGTTTAATGGTATATCAACCTTTGTAGGTTATTTAATGCCAAAGCTATTCTCTTCAAAGAACAGTAGTGGTACTATTTAACCCATAGCTGAGTGGAGAGGGGGTTCATACCTTTACCAAGGGTATTTGCCCGAAAGTGAACGGGCAAATAGCGCAACTGGAGTGCGAACTCACGTTCTACGATTCAGCAGTCCATCGCTTTAACCATTACACCACGAGGACACCCCCCACCAATTCACATATGTTTTTGGCTTCTTCGGTGACTTTATGACCGAGTTATTGATAGACAGAGATGAAGATAGATTGATAGATATGACATGATATGATATGATATGATCAGTTGCAGACAGACATACATAGAGACATGCAAATAGACCCATAGATAGATAGATAGATATGAACAAAAAAGACACATAGATTGATAAAAAGATAAATGTGATATGATATTATATTATATACAGACAGACAAATAGACACATACATCGATATATAGGTTGTTGGTTGGTTGGTTGGGTTTATGGCATATTAATCTTTGTAGGTTATTTAAAGCCACATCCATTTTTATGTTTTACATAAAAATCATGGTAATCAGTTCTATTTCAAACAATTCAGTTTAGTATGAGTACACAGTTTAATTGTCAAAAACATTTCTATTTCAAACTATTCAGTTTATTCAATCAGTTATATATAACAATTCAGTTTAGTGTAAGTACAGTATCAATGTAAAAAAACAGTTCAATTTCAAACAATTCAGTTTAGCATAAGCATGTTGATTAAATGTAAGTACAGTTTAATTGTGAAAAACATTTTTAATTCTAGCAATTCACATTAGTCACACAGTTAAATGTCAAAACACTTCTATGTCAAACAATTCAGTTTAGTGTAAATACAGTTTCAATTTCAAGAAACAGTTCTATTTCAAATAATTCAGTTTAGCATAAGCACGCAGTTTAAATGTTAGTACGTTTTAATTGTCAAAAACATTTCTATTTTAAGCTATTCAATTTAATCAAACAATTCAGTTTAGCATAAGTATGCAGTTAATTCCGGGGCAGAGTGGACCTGGGAGCGATGGCAATGAAGGAGTGCTCCGCATTCCCCAAAGCTGCAACATTACTGGAACCTCACCATCAGATTGTTTAGTGTCATATCTAGGACACTCGTTGGGTGAGTGGGGGTTCTTACCCCTCTGCAGAGAAGCAGCCAGTGCATTCTACAGCCCCTGCGGACTGGACAAAGATAGATAGGTTTTCTTAGGTTTGGTTTTTTTTATTAATGGCATTTGCGGGCTATTTAAAGCCTAAGCCATCCTTCTCCAAGGAAAATAGTGATACTATTTAACTAATGATTATGGGGAAGAGTTCATTCATTTTTTCGGGGTATTAGCCTAAAAGTGAATATAATAACCCGACTGGAGTTTGAACTCATTTACTTTGATATGATTGTCAAGCACGTTAGCCAAAACACGACGGGAAAACCTGCTGGAATGAAATAGTAAATATATTATTTTGATAAACAATATTGTATGAATTTTTAAAGGTGCCATCTCTATGACATTGCCAGTGAGTTGGGGAAAAGATAGGATAAAAATAACTGATAGCTTGAATCCATTGTTTATTTTTAGGCGAAAAATTGGTCTTAAAAAATTTCGCCCATTACACGAGTATATGCGGTGCTAAAGAATTCGATGCTGGCGTTCCGGCTGGATCTGAAGGAGATAAGCTTTTCATTTTTTTTTTTCTTGAGAATTATAAACGTACTTTTATAATGGAGACGACTATTTCAATCGTCATCAGAGAAGCAAATCGACTTCCGACGAGTCCGAACGAATAGAAAAGTCTGGGACAGATAACATTGTAAAGAAGGCATTATCTGAGAAAAAAATAAGATGGAAAAAGAAAACTGAAAGTGGCGGTCGGAATGAAATTATGGATAAAAGGGAAAACCAGGAAATTAATAACGGCGATGATTACTTTGTTATCATCTCTCTCTCCCTCTCCCTCTCTCTCTCTCATTCTTTCTATCACTATTAGTCTGTCTGTCTGTCTGTCTGTGTCTCACTTTTTATCTTTCTCTGTCCGTCTGTCTGACTATCTCTCTCATTCTCTCTATCACTGTCTTTTAGTCTGTTTGTCTGTCTGTCTCCCTTTTAATCTGCCTTTGTCTGTCTGTCTGTCTGTCTTTCTGTCTGTCTAATTCCCTCTATCGCTGTCTGTTAGTCCGTCTGTCTGTTTGTCTGTCTGTCTCACTTTTTATATGTCTTTCTCTGTCCGTCTGTCTGTCTTTCTGTCTGTCTAATTCTCTCTATCACTGTCTGTTAGTCCTTCTGTCTGTTAGCCTGTCTGTCTGTTAGTCCATCTGTCTGTTTGTCCGTCTATCTGTTAGTCTGTCTGTCTGTCTGTCTGTCTCATTCTCTCTATCGCTGTCTGTTAGTCCATCTGTTTGTTTGTCCGTCTGTCTGTTTGTCTATCTGTCCTACTTTTTATCTGTCTTTCTCTATCAGTCTGTCTGTCTGTCCGTCTCTCTCTCAATCTATCTATCTATCTATCTATCTATCTATCTGTGTGTCTCACTGCTTATCTGTCTTTCTGTTTTAGTCTCCCTCTATCTCTGTCTGTCTGTTTGTTTGTTCGTTGGTCTGTTTGTCTCTGTCTGTCTGTCTCTCTTTCTCTATCATTGTCTGTCGGTCTTTTTATCTGTCTTTCTTTGTCTCTCTCTCTGTTTCTATCTATCTATCTATCTAGCTATCTATCTATCCATCACTCTGTATGTCCGTCTGTCTGTCTCCCTTATCTACCTCTATCTGTACTCGTATCATTATTCTTACAAGCTTTTCTTTCACTTTTTTTCTTTCATTACTTCCCTACTTAACATATCAAACGCCATTCAACTTTTTTGTGACTATATCCCAAGCACCTGCTGGCTCGTAACTCAAAATTTTTTTTGCTAACGTAAGTGAAATCTAACAAATTTCATTTACATAAGACATAAAAGCTCGAGTATCTATCTATCTATCTATCTATCTATCTATCAACGTTTATATATATATATATATATATGGATATTGATATAGATCTATCTATCTATCTATCTATCTATCTATCTATCTATGCAAACTTAGCTGATCTCTCTCTCTCTCTCTATTTCTCTCTCTCTCTTTCTCTCTCCTTATTTGTCAGCTGATCTATCTATCTATCTATCTATCTATCTATCTATCTATAACTAAATAAATAATTTAATTCTTACCTATCTTTATACATTTATCTATCTATACAAAGTCAATGCATGCCTATATATATATATATATATATATAGAGAGAGAGAGAGAGAGAAAGAGATAAATATGGATATATATATGATTTAATTCATATCTATCTATCTATCTATCTATTCAAACTCAGCTGATCTCTCCCTCTTTCTGTCTCTGTCTCTCTCTGTCTTTCTCTCCTTATCTATCTATCTATCTATCTATCTATCTATCTATCTATCTGTCTCGCTGGCTAGCTAGATCAGTAGTTATCAATCTGTCAATCTAAATGACTATGCATCGATTTATCCACACAAAGAAATATACTTATTTTATTTCTTGTATGTGATACAAGAAGGCACGAGGCCTTATGGTTTTTGGGGGAGGGGAAGGGAGCGGTCTTGCTTTAACTATATTTTCTAAGGGAACCTAGCTAGCCACATTCGCCGACCCATTCAACAATACAATATATAATCACTCGTCCATCACCATGCACGCAGCAACCACCAAAATACCACATTTTCTCTATGAAAAAGTCCTACTTAAAACCCGAAAGTGATGCATGGTTTTATTTACAATACAAAGAAATATACTTATATCTATCTATCTATCTATCTATCTATCTATCTATCTATCTATCTTCTTTTACCTTTCTCCGATGATGTATCTACTCGGTTCGATACCAAACGGTGATAGAAAGACTGTGTTACGTCAACTTCCAAACTGAATCGCTTACTTCTCTTAAAAATCAGTATTCTAGATCTATTTTCACGGTTGAAGCGTGTAGCCGGAAAAACAACCTTTGAATCCTTTGGTCCTGACAGCGGGAGCTGCAGAGTACAACGACTGCATAGGCTAAAACTCCTCTCCCAACGAGTGTCCATCATTTGACACTAAAAAAATCTGATGGTGAGGCTCCAGTAATACAGGAGCTTAGGCAAATGCTGGGTACCCCTTCATTTCCATCGCTCCGGCTTGGAGTGGTAGCATTTGATAGGGTACTATTTATGGGTCAAATAGAACTAAACTGTGGACTTACGCTGAACTGAATTGGTTGAAATAGAACAGTCTTGACATTTAATTATGAGCAAAAAAACTGTTCTAAATTGTTTGAAAGAGAACCGTTTATATGTATAAAAATGGATTCGGCATTAAATAGCCTATAATGGTTGATATGCCGTAAAGCCAAACCAAACTAGAAAACTCTGAATCCTTCCTTTACAATCCAGAACATAGGAAATGAGATGGAACTTCAAATTTTAAATTATAAAAGCACCGTTTCATTGACGAACCTGTACAGCAGACAAATTTGTTTCTGATTTTTTACATCCAAAAATGAAAACCAATTTGGTCAGGTATGAGAGAAACCTTTTTTTTTTTTTACTTGTATTATTTCAAAGCTTTTAAAAGTGAAGGAAAAAAGATTTTCATATGCATTACAGGTACAAGACACTTTATTCCTTTTGAGTCTTTTTTAAAATTTACCCCCGAACTTACATGTCTAGGAGGTTGGGATTTGAATACAATGATTTTATCACCCGTGGAAGGATAAAACCTCTCCCCAAAAGAAAAAAGTATTCTTGGTAAGAATCTCTTGGTGAGATCTAGGGAGTGTAGAGTACGCATTACTCCTTGGTTTACTTTGATCAGGAGTATCCGTTAAGGTTCTATCTATGTGTCGAATTGATTTGTTAAAGATTATACTTATTGAATAGAACCGTGAAAAAACTCTTAGGAAACAATTGCGCTGACAATATAAATCCGAACACTATTTAATGATCTCTGACTTGGGCTGTGCAATACACCGAAATTATCTCTGCAGAGGAGAAAAAACGTCCCCAATATATGTCCTGCATATGACACTAAACAATTTTGAGTGTCAGGCTCCAGACCTGATGCTTTGAAGAATTTAGAGTACCCTTTCATTGCCAAAACTACCGAGTCAATTCTTACTTGGAATGGTTGGTTGGTTGGTGACTTTCTTTTTCGGCGTATCAACCCATATCGGATTATTTAACGCTTAATTAAATTTCAAACAATTCAGTATAATATAAGTATAGTTTTCGTTTACAAAAGGATAAATGTCAAACCAGTTCTATTTCAAACAATTCAGTTTAGCATAAGTATACAGTTTTAATGTCCTGAACAGTTATACTTCAAGCAAATTCAGTTTAGCAAACGTTCAGACAGTTCTATTTCAAGCAGTTCAGTTTAGTAGTTTCGATGTCAAAAAGAGTTTTTTTCCCAAACAATTCAGTCAAGCATAAGCACACAGTTTGGTCCTATTTAAACCATGGATGGAAACTTGTCAGGTACTACCACTCCGGGTCAGAGTGGACCTGGGAGCGATGGCAATGAAGAAGTACTCCGCATTCCCCAAAGCTCCAGCATTACTGGAACCTCACAATCAGTTTGTTTAGAGTCATATCCAGGACACTTGTTGGGGTGGGGGTTCTTACCCCCCTGCTTAAAGGCTGTTGGTGTATTCTACAGTCCCAGCTTACTGGGCCACAGGACACTCATTGGGGGCGATCTTACTCCTCTGTAGAGAAGCTGTCGTTGTATTCTACAGCTTCAGCCAACTGGGCAAGAACCTGTTAAGATCTCCCCTATTCAATCATTTACTATACTTGAAACCATTTAACTATGTGCAAACAAATAAGTAAAACTGAATTTAATTCTTATTGTTGCATAGCAATATTTCAACAGAACGATTTGTGTTACACACCATTTAACTGTGTGAAAGCAATAAACAACAATACTCAACATCTTTCAACTATGTGCAAACAATAAATAACAATGCTTAAAAGCATTCAACTGCTTGTACACAAATGTGCTCTGTTTGCTGTAAAATGATACCTACAAACCATTCACTTAATAATCATATATATGTATAAAGAGGAATTGGTATCAAATAACCATCAAGGGTTGATCTGTTAATAAATCAAATAAACAAATCTAAAATAATCTTAAACCGATTGACATGTCGTTAAAATCAATCAATCAACAAATCCACGAAAAAGCTACTTGGCCCAATCGGCTGGGACTGACTTCTTCTCTGCAGAGGGGTAAACCCCCCACCCGATGAGTGTCCTGTATATGAGACTTAACAATCTGATGGTGAGGTTCCAGTAATGCAGAACTTTGGGGAATACGGAGTACTTCTTCATTGCCATCATTCCCAGTTCCACTCTGCCCTGCAGTAGTAGGACCTGATAGGTTCCTATCTATGGGTCAAACAGAATTAAACTGTGTACGTATGTTTAACTGAATTGCTTGAAATAGGACTGTTTTGATATTTAAACTGCATACTTATGCTAATCTGAATTGTTTGAAATAGAACTGTTTTGTATGCTAAACCAAATTTATTTGAAATAGAACTGTTTTGACAATTAGCTGTGTATAGACAAAAACTATACTTATACTAAACTGGATTGTTTGAATTAGAACTATTTGACTCAACTGATAAGCTTGAAATAGAAACGTTTTTGACAACTAAACTGTACTAATGCTAAACTGAATTGTTTGAAATAGAACCGTTTATTTGTATAAGAATGGATTTAGTATTAAATAACCTACAATGGTTGATATGCCATAAAACCCTAACAAACAAGCAAAAAGCTACATACGATGAAGTAGTCTGAGGAGAAATCCGTTGAAATTCGACGACTGCCTTTAGTGAATAATTAATTCTATCTTTGCACGCATGGAATGGTTTGATGGTTTGACTGCTTGGGTTCCTCCTCACTGAGTCGTCTCTATCATCATCATCATCATCATCTCCTAAAATTCTGAACATAGCAGCCATTTTTAAATGGATCTCCCCGAGTGTTTCTGTTGACGCGGGATCTGATTTTTTTTTCTGTGTCTTAATGTAAAAACACTGCATAGACGACCTGGCTTCGGTCTATTTTCAGTATTCCCTGTCTCCTCGTATCGCTTTCATCATCATCCTCATCACCAAGTTGCACTGACAGCAAAGATTTTGTTTGTTTGTTTGTTTGTTTGTGTGGGTTTTATGGCATATCAACCTTTGTAGCTTATTTAATGCTAAATTCATTTTTATACAAATAAACAGTTCTATTTAATACAATTCAGTTTTGCATAAGCACACAGTTTAGTTGTCTAATACATTTCTATTTCAAGCTATTCAATATAGTCAAACAGTTTTATTTCAACCAATTCGGTTTAGGGTAAGTATAGTTTTTTGTTTACACACAGTTAAATGTCAAAACTGTTCTATTTCAAACAATTCAGTTTAGCTCAGTAAGCCGTTTAAATGAAGTACGCAATTTAAACGTCAAATAGTTCTATTTCAGGCAAGTCAGTTTAGCGTAAGTACACCGTTTAATTCTATTTGACGCATAGATTGGACCCAATCAGGTGCTACCACTCCGGCCAAGCAGAACTGGGAGCGATGGCAATAAAGGGATACTCCGCATTCTCCAAAGCTCCACCATTACTGGAACCTCACCATCAGATTGTTTAGAGTCATAAACAGGACACTCGATAGGGAAGTCGACAGAGAAGCAATCGGTGTATTTTACAGTCCCAGCCGACTGGTTAAAGCAAAGATCTCCTTGATTCTTTCACACTGTCCGTTCCTATATATTTACATGGGCATTTTTTTACGTATATATGTTCTATTTATTGTACTTGTATGTTTTAGGTATTTTACAAGCCGGGAAATGTAAAACGTGCTTTAAAACACCATTTCACGTAAATCGAAACAATTGCCTTCGGAACTTGCCTCTTTTGAGACCAGCAAAAAGATAGATAGATAGATAGATAGATAGATAGGAAGGAATTGACAGACAGATAGACAGACAGACAGACAGGTGAATACAGTGATAGCTAGATTGATTGACAGATCAGGACAGACAGACAGACAGACAGACGATTGAAAAAAAAAGGTACTAAAAGACTGAAAAAACATAGAAAGATAGATAGATAGATAGATATAAATAGACTTAAATATATAATCAGAAAAAAACAGATAGATGGATAGATAGATAGATAGATAGATAGATAGATAGATAGATACTGCTGTTGAGGATAAAACAGAAATTAATAAATATTTAGTAAGCCAAATTTAATGTGGTAAAGTGCGAAGCTCGTTTTTGAGCGATTGAGTTGAGTGTCTCGTTAACCACAACTTTAAAACAGATCAGCGAAGTCGAACATATATATATATATATATATATATATATATGCTTTTACACACTCATGTTTTTGTGTCAATGCGTGTGCACGTGTGTCTGTGTATCTGTCTGTGTCTACGCCTGCCAGTGTGTGGTCTTTGATGTCCTCACTACCCACCCACCCCACTCACTTTTTAATATTCCTGTTTTGGTATGAAAAACCACCGTTATCGTACTGATTAGCTAGTTGGCGCCATTTTTCGAAAAAGGCGAACAAGTGTATTGATGGACCCGACAATGATCATCTCTCATTCACCGTTATCTCTCCCCTTCCTTGCGAAATATACACCTAGACATTACAAACTTTCCTGTCCCCATTCCTCACCGTCAATCCTTTACTGACGCGTAAGGCTCATCATATAGAAAATAAATAAATAAACTTACTGAGGAGGTGAAGTCGACACATGCAGATGAGGAGACAAGTAAGGAGAAAGATGAACATGATAAAAGAAACGCAGAATATTTTCAGAGCAGTGCATTTATGGGTAGGCAGTTGCCTCCCACCTTTTTTTTTTTTTTTTTTTTTTCGTACCGTGATAAAGTAGGGCTCCAAAGTGCGGTAGGAATCTTTGATAAAGAAAAAAGAAAGAGCTTATGGATTAAACGATCAGTCAGAGAGAAAAAAAAAAAAAAAAAAAAATCAGACAAGCCTTTCAAAATTTTCCTGGCAATTTTGAGTTGGGAGAAAAAAAGGGAATGATATGTATATATGTATATATTAATTTAAAAAAAAAAAAAGATATAGATTTTAAAACGGTAAAAGGCGTAAGGACAAAAAAAATATGTAAATAATTACTAAACTAAATTTCTCATTGTTAGTAAAATATTACATTTATTGAAGAATGCTTTCCAGAATTTCCTTTGAATTTCGGATTTTTTATTTGATTTCTTGTTTAATAGCATTCCAAACTTCCTGGGTTATTTAATTCCAAAGCCATCTTTGAAGAACAGAGGAGATACTATTTAACCCATTGCTGATTTGAATAACAAGATTCATAGCTTTCCCGAAGGTATCAGTCTAAAAATGAACATAATAGCAAGTCTGGAATTCGAACTCGCTTACTCTACCATATTGCTGCTCAGCACGTTAGCCACTACACCACAAGAAATTTCTCGGTATTTTTTTTCATTTAAGCAAGTCTCAAAGATCAACCGGACATTGGCATAATGGTTAGAGATTTCGCCAATGTCTGTGGAGACCTGGGTTCAATCCTATGTCGAGTCATACCAAAGACTTAGGAAAATGGTACTTGATGCATCCTTGCTTAACACTCAGCATTATAAGGTACGGATCAAGAATAAAGTAGTTCAATCCTAGGAAAGGATTAGCGCTCTCCCTTACACCTTGGTGTAGTAGCAATCGAAAAGGGAGCCTTCAGGTCACCCTCAACTACGCTCGCCAACTTTGCCTACAAAAATCGACAGAAAAATTTTAATAAGTTTACCTACGAATTCATGTACTGATGTCATTTATGCCTTTTTGACTTGTAAGATAAAAGCACTGCAACATCGATGGTAAAATTATGTGGACAACGTTGAAAAATAAACCCCGTTTGGTCCTATTCCTAGGAAGTATCTGAGTTAGCATGTTAATTTTCAACTGAACCTCGAACATAGATTAATGTTTTTCAGAATTACTTTCAGGCTTCATATTTTTTGTCTCATTATGCCACACACATAATCACTGTAGTCACACACTTAAAGAGTGCGCAGGATTGCATCGTCAGTGATCTTGGGGTCCTTACACATTTCGGGTCTTCTAACATCACATTTGCTCTCCCAAGCGACCCTACCGAAACTATTGTTCCGGCCGGCGATCCTGCAGTAAAAAGTTCCCCAAGCACGCAAAATCGCACAGTACACACCTCAAAAAATCAAAATGCTACTGCTAATGGGCTTTTAAAGTGGAATTGGCCAATGAGAAACGACATACGTCACTTTCCTCCCTGTCGCGACGAGTTAAAATGGTAAACAATCACTTGCTCGTTTTCCACTAGATCTTGTATGAGTATACTCGTTTTCCTTTTGATCTTGTACTAGTATACTCACACGCACTGAGCAAGGTTCGGTTCAAGATAACAAGTAAGCAAAATCACACTCACGCGTATTTGGTCGGTAATATTCATATACTCTAGCGCAAAAATAAGTTTTTGCAAAAACAAAAGATCTTGAGGAATTACTCTACAAGACACTTGTAGTAAGACACTGACAGCAATAATTCTACGAGCAGATTATAATCTTAGAGGGAAACCAACCTTGATTCTGGAAGCAATAGGACATTTTTTTCACTTTTTATCCTCTTCCCCACCTTTTTTTCCTTTCTTTTTTTTACTCACACTCAACCCAGTGACCCACATCAAGTAACTGGAGGAGTTAGTTCTGACCTGAAACGAGAGGGTGGTTCCTTGAACAAGAAATCCTGACCACTAGATACCTACACATGGACGCTCGGGTGTTGGCCGACCAGCAAGGACTTACATACATAATTTCTGTGGGGACAATGGAAACTCTCTATTAGACCTCACAGGAACGATGGACGATGAGGACAGATAGTGACCGAAGTTAAGGTAATTCTGTGCTACCAGTTCGATTTGAATATATATATGTATATATAGATATATATATATTATTTTATAGTATTGAATTAATTTAGAGGGCTATTGCTATGTGAAATAATAATTATTATTTCGCATTGCAATAACCCTCTAAATGAAATAATTTGTGCAACGCTTCAAGCAAATTACAATATGTATAATATCAATAGATTCTATAGATATACTTATTGGGAAGTTATGATAATTTTTGTGCTTTAGAGGGTTTTTTTTAACTGAGATATACAATGAATGTCCTTTTTCAAATTTTTCAATGACTTGTGAATCTTTACGTAAGATAAACATGTTATCCGAAGTTGACGGTAAAAAGAAGAGAATTTTTTTCCAAATACATCTAAAGAGTCTATCAATAACGGATGAAATAAATCTATAATCGAAGAAACTTATTGATTTTCTTGTTTTCTCAATTATATATATATATATATATATATATACGTGATGCATTCAATAAGTTTTCCATACTTTTTTTTGTACAGACATTTAAAATTGTTGTAGACTCTTGAAAATTCAGTATGTTATTACAATACATCTTATGAGATGACTGACCATTTTTTATGATTTCTGGTTCAAAGGAACAGCTACAGCAGGTATTCAAATACACCCTACAAAAGCCTGATCATATTTATCAACCCCTCCGCTCGGACAGGATATGACACAAGGTCAATTTTTTAAGCGGAGTTTAACAGGTTTGAATTCGGAGTTTTCCTTCTCCTAGAATAGTTGCCTCACCAAGGCTGAAGGACCTAGTCTGTCCTACTATTTACCCATAGCTGGAGGGAGAATAATTGGATTCATACCTTTCCCAAGGGTATTAGTGCTATGTGAAATGCAATCAGTCTTGTCCAGGAATTGAACTCATATCGCCGTGTCCATATCCTGTGACGATAACCATTACACCATGGGCACCCTACTAAAGCCTGATTGTCGCAGCTGGTGAATTTCAAAAATGCAATCTGAACGTTAGGACATTTTAGAAGAACGATATGCGATAAAATTCTGTTTTAAACATGGAAAAATGCCACAGAAACGTATGGAATGCTTCAGACTGCTTTTAGACCATCTTGCATAAATCGAGCATCAGTTTTTGAGTGCCATAAGAGATTCAAGGAAGGCAGGGAGTCTATGAGGGTTGATGAGAGGTGTGGGAGGAGTAAGGAATTCAATACACCAGAGTTGATTGGCCAAAGTGTTAGGGTTAGGGTTACTATGTTGAAGTTTTAAGGGAGTTCGGGAAGAGATTCCTAGGGAAGAGGCCAGCACTCTTAAAATCGGGTCAGTGATATTTCCCCTAGGACAATGCAGCAGTCCACAACTCCATCATGGTCACAGACTATTTGACAAAGATGGGCATCAAGACAGGTCCTCACCCTCCCTCTAGTACAGATTTTGCTCCAAGTGACTTTTGCTTATTCCCTAAGCTCAGAGGCTGTCGTTATGAGACAATTGAGGAGATGAAAGAGGCTGTGACAAAGGTCATTGACACTCTCACACAAGAGGACTTCCACGTGGCCTTCCAGAAGTTGTTGGAACGGTACAACAAGTGAATTGCAGCCGGAGGAGATTACTTCGAAGGAGACTAGAGTTTTATATGTGTACTATCAATAAACGTGCCCATACGAAAAACGTCTGGAAACTTATTTAATGATCCTTATATATATATATATATATATATATATATATATATATATATATATATATATATATATATATATATATAAACAGTTTTATTTCAAACAATTCCGTTTAGCATAAGTACACAGTTTAGTTCTATTTTATCTTTTGATTGGACCCTATCAAGTGCTTGCGATGGCAATGAAAGTGTTCTCTGCATTCTCCAAAGCTCCAACGTTATTGGAACCTCACCATCAGATTGTTTAGTGTTATATCCGGGACACTCGTTGGGCTGGGTCTTAACGCTCCGCAGGGAACCAGTCGTTGTTTTTTTTTTTACAGCCCCAGCCGACTGCGCAAAGAAATTAACAATGACTGAAACGTTAGTTTTCAGCAAAATTGTCTCATTGATATTCAGTTTAGTTATTCCAGTGAGTTTTCAATTGTGCAAAGCATCTCTGAAACTTCTGATGTTCTGATATAAAGTGAACCTTTACCATCGTATTTCTTTTAATGAGTCTTCAACTATTTCAAAACAAAAACGTCGGAAGGAATTTGATCCAGTGAATTGGCTCACCCAAATAGTTGTTTTTCCAAAACGTTTTGATCAACAAAGCGTAGGGAAAGGGCACTGAACAATTCTAAGAGTTGTGTTGCTGGACACACTTGCTTTAAGTCACGCTTTCAATTAAAAATCACGGTTTCATACTCGATAGATATTTATCATACTTTTTATATATGATGAATTCTGTTGTCAAATTCAGCGTATGAGCGCCTAAAGGTTAGGTTCAAGATATGAACTTTTGGATTACCTACAGAAGTGATTTGTTTATAGCGGTGAAGGTTTGGGAAGAACCAGCCACACAGAAGAATGGCGTACCAATATGCCACAGAATTTCCTGAAAAATATTCCAAGGCTTTGAATTCAGAGTTCTTTGAATCTTGAGATCATTCTCTCTCTCTCTTTCTCTCTCTCTCTCTCTCTCTATATATATATATATATATGGAAGAAAATTATGGATTGAAATCCGATAGTTTGTTAAGAAAAATTGGTAACAAGGTAATCCAAGTAGAAGGAGAGATTTATTGAGAAACAAAGTCGACACTATAGCGTTTCGGTTCTACTGAACCATCATCAGGACTGTGTGGTGTTATATTAGTGATGTTAAGTTAATGATGGAAGTGTAAAAAGTGTAAAAATATATATATAAAAAAAAAAAACTTTGGAAAATTTGTATAACAAGAAAAAGTTGGCTGTTTATGACAAGAAAAGGTTGGCCGTTTGATAAAAAAAATCAGCGTTTATTGATTTAAACTACGTCACCTGACCTATTAGAAAGATTGTGTAGAATCCACGTTCCGTTCGTTCATTTAGAGATTTCGAATCATTCCTTGTTTTCAACGAAGTTCAAATCCTATAATTCTGGATTTTATTCTTATTTTTTCAAATGTATATGCCTTGGAAAATCCTTTAATATCTATCTATCTATCTATCTATGCCCATATAATTTTGTACATAATAATACAATTCTAATAGTTTCTATATAGATAAGTTTAACTTTGTTGAAGAGACATAACAAATGATTACTTTTTTATTTAATCATGCAATAAATATCTGAAGAGAAGAATTTTGATGAGTTGATTCAAAGCAAGACCTGTGGGTTATGAGGTGGTACTGTATACACGAACAAAACCATATGCTCATGCTGACATAAACAATTATATACGTGCATGCATACAGTGAAATTGGTAAATTTGTTTCCTCAACAAATTTATACTAATCTATTTAGAAGTTTTTTGAATCGTAATAATCATATACAAATTATATACACAATTATATATATAGGTTTATATATATATATACTATATATATATATTTTTTTGTTTATATAATAGTGCTTATATATATATATATATATATATATATATATATATATGTGTGTGTGTGTGTGTGTGTGTGTGTGTGTGTGTGTGTGTGTGTGTGTGTGTGTGTGTTTATGATTTTCTGAATTATTATAAAATTCTAAGAATTCATAAACTGATTAGTTTAAATTTGTTGATGAAATATAACAAATTGTTACTTTTTCTTATGAAATTGAAAGTGAAAATGAAAGTAAGCCGTAGATGTAATCAACTAAACAAGTGGGAACATGGTGATTGTAGAATGTGGTAAGAGGAAGGACATGTAAAGAAACATGAGGCGGGAAATGAAGCGAGAGGTTAGCAAAGAAAGAAAAGGTAAGGACAATAATGAAACAAATCATCAAGAAAGCATGTTGCAAAGAGGGAGAAGAAAATACAAGACTCAAATCACTAGAAAAGTGCATCCTTGATCTCCTTTGACCGCTTCTCAGTTGGCGCCAAATGGGACAATGCGGCGGGGTTTGATGTCGCTGAAATTTCCCCGTCTCCCGTTTTTTCTTTTGAAACCAGTCGCGTTTGGACCGGCAATTGCGCGTCTACTGGCAACAGAGGCCAGTGAACTCCAATAACGGTCACTCCCTCTTCTCACTTTTCCCTACCTATCCCCCTTCCAGTACAAAAGGGGTCTATTCGTTTCTTAAAACCACCTTTCCAGTCCGGCACTCCGCCACTACCGACATTAACTGCTTTAACTAAATGAACCCTGTGACTAGAAGAGTTCCAGCTATAGACTGTTCTTTCTTTTTCCTTCAGATTTGCGATTTATCTTTATTCCATCTCTTATTTAATCTAGCATTTGTTCATTACGACGACAGATAGACAAATAGATAGATAGATAGATAGATAGATAGATAATTACAAGACATATATAGGTAGATAGAGAATGGAAAATCTCTCTCTCTCTCTCTCTCTCTTGCTCTCTCTCTGTGTTTCTGCTTGTTTGTTTAATGGCATATCAGCTTTTCTTGTGTTATTTAATGCCAAATTTATTCTCCTAGAAGAACAGTAGAGGTACTATTTAACCCATAGGTGGGAGGCTCTCTCTCTCTCTCCCTCTATGTATATATATATATATATATATATAGAGAGAGAGAGAGAGAGAAAGAGGGAGAGAGATATATAGAAAGAAAGCTTAATTGATAGATAATGAAAAGACACAGATCTTTTCATTATCTGTAAGTATATATATATATATATATATATATATTTGTGTGTGTGTGTGTGTGTGTGTTGGATCTCTGTACGTGTGTGTGGATAGATAGAGAGATCGATAAAGCAAAAGAGTAAGCAAGAAAGAGAGAGAGAGAGAAAGAGAGAGAGAGAGAGAGAGAGAGAGAGAGAATGAAAATACAGATCTAACTACTTATCTGTTTATATATCTCTGTGTGTGTGTGTGTGTGTGTGGATAGAGAGAGAGGTAGATCGATAGATAGATCGACAGACTAATTGAGAGAGAGAGAGAGAGAAAGAAGAGAGAGGGTGAGTGAAGACAATAGATAATGAGGAGAAAATAAAGCAGATAGATAGGTAGATAGATAGATTTCATAAATGGAATGACCTTTTTTAAATATTAATTCTTTTCTAATTCCTTGGATATTACGGTAATTTGATAAGCGACGTGCCTAGTATTCTGAACAGCAGGACTGATATTTTAAATACCATTCTCTTCTTAGTCGAGCTAAAAATATTTCTGTCCACCGAGATGACAAATGTATGAAATTGATATTTTCAGTCCTTACAGCTATTAAAAGTTTTGTACACACTAGTCTTTCAATATATAATTATTTCAATTTTTGTGAGTTTTTCACTCCCCGACAAGCTAGTGGCTTTCACTCGGTCTATGATGGCTACATGTCTCTAGTTATCTGAGATTCTGCACCGTATTCTTGTTGATTTCATAAGTGGTGGTGTCTGGACAGACTCAATTCTTGGACTGATTTCCAGTTCCACTGGTCTCTTTAGTAGGCTCTTCTGAATTATGCGGAGCGCGAAAATCCATCCAGTTTTTTTGTTGAAAATTCTATCCGGAACAGAATCATTCCGACCTGACATGAAATGAGCAGGTAAAACTCTCTGTGTAGCAATTACACATACACCAATCTTTTAAAGCAAACACACGGTGTGCACTGGTCTAAGCCATGATAGCACACCGATTGTATATAAACCAAAAAATGGTATGATATTACCTAGATGGAGCTCCCATTACCATTTGCCTTGCACCACGTTGGTAACACTTTAAAATACTTGCCCAGTCGGCAGGGACTATAGAATACACCGACTGCGTCTCTGCAGAAGGATAAGACCGCCCCAATGGGTGTCCTGGTGGCCCACTCGGCGGAGACTGTAGAATACACCGATTGCATCTCTGCAGAAGGGTAAGACTGCCCCAATGAGTGTCCTGGTGACCCACTCGGGTGGGGGCTGTAGAATACACCGACTGCATCTCTGCAATGGGGTAAGACCCCTCCCCCAAAGAGTGTCCTTGATATGAAACTAAACAATATGATGGTGAGGTTCCAGTAATGCTGGATCTTTGGGGAATGCAGAGTACTCCTTCATTCCTATCGTTCTGAGGTCCACGCTATATAAATTCGGTTTAGCATAGGTACACAGTTTAGTTCTATAATGTTGCTTACTCTGCGGATAAGAAAGGATTATCATCATTATTACCTGGTAATAATAAAAAAACATTCGTTTATCTTCAGCAATATATTAACGAAACTTCACTTTTGATGGTGAATTCCTAATATTTTAATTATCAAGACGCGTAAAATATTCAGTTTTTATCATTTTGAGTATTTAAACTATTGCCTTCATCGTTATATTCATAACCTTTCTGCCAATGGGTCGTTCGGCATTCTTCAGGCGTTCCGTGTCGATTTCGGGTGCCTACACGAAACCTTGAATCAACCCCTTTATAGTGAACGGAATTAGAACTCTCTACCCACGAAGATTAATAAAAGGGTATAGTTCGAAGTATGTTACCGATTTCGACAAGAAATATACAAAGAACGCTGGAGGACGCATCAGTCGGAACGTTGTAAATGTAGCAATAAGAATGAAGACAATAGTCAGATTATCTTAATGATAAAAATTATCAAGCAGCTCATGTATTTTCTTAAGGTCTTATCCTGGCTTGGACTACAACAATTTTCTGGAGGCAATTTGTATTTAATGACTTTTGGAGAGCTGACTGTGAGGATTACCCCTTCAATGAAATTACTCCCAGTTCAACTCTGATAGTACCTTTCATTGTCAAATCTATGGTCATATACATATATTTACCAACCCTTTCGGACGAGGTTAATTTTTTAGCAAATTTTAACAGATTTGAATTCAGTGTTTTCATTCTCCTAGAATGGTTGCCATACCAAGATTGAAGATTCTAGTCTGCCCTACAATTTTCCCGTAGCTTGAGAGAGAATCATTGGGTTCCTCAAAGATATTACCGCAACTGAAATGTAAACAGTTTCGTTCAGGGTTCGAACTCGAGTCGCCGTGTCCATGTCATACGACAATAGCTATTATTGTTATATAGTTATTTACACGTTCATTCAGCATCACAACGACACCATAATCAAGACGCATGAAGGAAGGAAGACGCAAGAAGAATTCTTTAGAAAAATATTCACCTCTCACTTTATTGCAAGGGTTCGAAAGGGTTGTTGAAGGGTTGCATCTGAGAGGATGCTGGAGACCGAACATAAACTTCATATTTTGACCCCACTGTTATGACCGTCACGTTGTGTCTTTCTTGTTCTCCTGATGTTGAGGTCAACTCCATCGGGGGTTTCCGAGGTCCCCCTCGGTCAGGTGTTGCCTTCCCTTCCACATCTCGTCTCTAACCCTCTGGGAGTCTGCTGGCAACTGCATCGGGGGGGTTCCGAGGTCCCCCTCGGTCGGGTGTGGCCTTCTCTACCACATCTGGTCTCTACTGTCTGGAATTCTACTGGCAACTGCATCGGCGGTTTCCGAGGTCCCCCTAGGTCGGGTGTGGCCTTCCCTACCACATCTCGTCTCTAACCCTCTGGGAGTCTGCTGGCAACTGCTTTGGCACCCCAAACTCAACTGAGTTAAATAATAACTCAACGCCCACACGATCGCCTACTGGATCTCTGAATCGGATGTTTAATCGTCATCAAGCGGAAATAACTGTCATGCAGTTCAGAGGTTACGCTTTTCCGGTGCATGACTGTAATGGCACAATGAGACCTTCACCTTGTCCCATATCATAAGCCTTAATCCGCCCACGCGATATCTTTCGATTACTGGCCATTGGAATGTGTCACTTCCTTCCGGTGTATCCCCTAGGAATAGCATTTTTGGGGCTGGGTCGAAGGTCAAAATATAACATTATCTTGTAACTGTAAATAATTAGTTACGAACCTCCCATGACATTGTGGCTGACATACTGGACTGACACTTTGAAGTAAACTGAAACAAACTCCAGTCGTGCTATTACGTTCACTTTTATAGAAATATCCTTGGGAAAGGCATGAACGCTTTATTCCCCGAGCTTTGTCTTTAAATAAACCACGTAAGGTGATAATCCATTAAGCTAAGATACCAAAGAAGCCAAAATTACTTTTTATTAAGAATAGTTTGATAAGTTACTTACTAGGGATGTATACAAGTTAAATCAGTGCCGGTTGAGGCTATTCGGTGCACCGACTGCTTCTCTAGAGAAATGTAAGATCCCCCCCACCATCTGCAAATGTCCAATATATGACACTAAACCTTCGGATTGTGAGTTTTCAATCATGGAACTTTGGGAAATTTAGAGTACCCTTTCGCTGCTATTACTCCCAAATCAACTCTTACCCAGACTGATACTATTGTTAAGGTCCCATTTATGGGTCAAATAGAACATATGTCCTGGTGTAACATACTCATATGCAGATGCATGCAGAAACATATTCAACACAATAAAGACGAGCGGACACAGTTCTTTAGGAAAAATATACCACTCACTTTATTTGAAAGGGTTCTAAAGAGTTACGAAAGGTATTATCTTTGAGAGGTGAGTTGGAGACTGAACAGAACTGCAACATATTGACACCCAACTCTTCTGGCTACAGCAGCATTTCTTTCCCGTTCTCCTGGGCTGCTCAACTGGGGGCCTCTTCTGGGACATGGTTCTCATTCCAGCATCGTCTCTCCAACTGATCTGAACTTCCTGTCGCCGGGGTTATATAATAATTTGACATCCGCGTACTTCTTGCGAGCGTCACAATTCGTACTCAGTTCAACCCTTCGACAGTCAAGGTTGTCCCCTGATATCTTCGACCGGATGCACTTGCTATTTACACAGGTGCATTTCTTCTTTTGACAGCTTGACCGAGGTCAATATGTGACACTGGGTATGGCACTATTCTGCATCTGATGGTGAGGCTCCAATCTTGGAGCTTTGAGGAATGTGAAATTGCAATTACTCCCAGGTCCACGCTGACTCGGAGTGGTTGTACACGTTAGAGTCCCGTATAAACGTCAAATAGAACTATTTATCAATTTTAAATTGAATTATTAGAATTTGATGATAATACTTGAAACTGTTTACCTGTTTGTAAATTGAATTATTAATATTAGATAGAAATACTTGAAACAATTCAACTGTGTAAAAATAGAATTATTAGTGTTAGATAGCAATACTTGAAAAGTTTACTGTGACAAATAGAACTCTTAATGTTCGATAGCCAACTTGAACAGCTTACAAAAAAAGTATTAGTGTTAGATAGAAATACCTGAAACAATTCAAATGTGTAAAAATAGAAGTATTAGTGTTAGATAGCAATACTTGAAACTATTTACTGAGGCAAATAGAACTCTTAATATTGGACAGCCAACTTGAACTGCTTACAAAAAAACTATTAGGGTTAGATAGCAATACTTGAAACTATTTAACTGGTTGTGAATAGAACTATTTCTGTTGTTTAGCAATACTTGAAACTATCTCCCCCTGTGTAAATAGAACTATCAATCTTGAATAGCAATACTTGAAACGATTTAACTGTTTCTGAATAGAACTATTAAAATTTGATATCAATTCTTGAACCCATTTAAACTGTGTTCAAATAGAACTATTAATTTTAGATGGCTGTACTTCAAACCATCTAAATGCTTACAAACCTATTATCGACAGATAGCAACATTTAAAACTATTTAATTGCATGCAAAAGAACTATCAGTGTTTAATAGCAATATCTGAAACCATCTAACTGTTTGCAAATAGAATCATTAGTGTTAGATAGCAACAATTGAATTGCGTGCAAATAGAACTTTTAGATTTAAAAAGCAATGCTTAAGCTATTTAATTGTGTGCAAATAAAACTATTAGATTGAAAGCAATACTTGAAAGTATTTTATTGGGTGCAAATAGAATTATTAGAGTTAGAAAGTAATGCGTGAAAGTATTTAACTATGTGCAAATAAAACTATTACCGTTTGATAGCAATACTTTAAACTATTTAATTGTGTTCAAATAGAACTATTAGTGTTAGAAAGCAATACTTAAAACTGTCGTTAACAAACAAATTAGGACTGGCTCATTTGAAATGATTACCTACTGACTTAACGTAAAAATCATATTCAACCTGGTTTTGGCATTAAATAATCATGAAGGGTTGATATGATATGGTTCAAAATAACCTATTCCTACTTACTTGGAACCATATAAGTGTATGTAAGCAAATGACTATTATTAACACTCCATTTAATTGTAATCCTATTTACCAACCCCTCCGCTCGGGCAGGATATGACACAGGGTCAATTTTTAAGCGGAGTTTAACAAGTTTTAATTCAGAGTTTTCCTTCTCCTAGACTAGTTGCCTTACCAAGGCTGGAGAACCTAGTCTGTCCTACTATTTACCCATAGCTGGTGGGAGAATAATTGGATTCATACCTTTCCCAAGGGTATTAGTGCTATTTGAAATGCAATAAGTCTCGTCCAGGATTTGAACTCGTGTCGCCGTGTTCATTTCCTACGACGATAACAATTACACCACGGGCACCTCCATTTAATTGTAATAAGTATGTTGGTAAGTAAAGTTGGCGACTGTAGTCAAAGGCGAGCAGAAGGCTCCTTTTTCAACAGCTATTATACCGAAGTGTAGGGGAGGGCGCGACTCCTTTCCCTAGATTGCTCCACTTTACCCTTGATACGTACCTTATATTGTTGAATGTAAAGCAGGAGGTATCAAGTGCTATTTTAAAAATCTTTGGTATGACGCGACCTGGGGTTGAACCCAGGTCTCCCGGACCATAGGCGAACACTCTACCCAAATCAAGTATTTGTTTCAAGTATTTCTATCAAATATTAACACTCTAAGCCAAATCGAGAGTAACCTTCCTTACTTTATGATTACCTCACTTTCTAGGGTGCTCTTCAGTTAAGTACCTAGCAATAAAATCTCACTACGCGTGTATCAGTTATTCCAAGCAGAATAAAGCTTTCCCAAGCCTTACTGTTATTCACGTTTCTCCTAAAATTAATTCTTAGTTTTAGATTGGAATACTTGAAGCCATACAACTCTATTGCGAGTTATTGCCCCTTGATCGGATCTTTTAAAATCCTTATTTGGATCTCTTTTTCTGTTTTCTTTTTTATGTTTAAATTTGCTTTTCTTTACTTTTCGCTCTAACATTTTAATGTTTGCCAGTTTTTTTTTTCAGTAGTTGTTCATTTTATGTTTATTGTGTTTTCTTCATTTAAAAATGAATTCCATCGTTAATTTTTTTTTTGTCATATTTTATTTAAACCCTCTTAAAAGCTGCCTTCTATGGCAATTAAGGTTGATGTCGAGTCAAATTTTATTTAGAGAATTATAATTGACATCAAATAAATAAGTAATTAACGGGAAGTGGTTAATAGTCATCATTTGACAATTATCTCTCATTTGAAATTATATTGATCGTGGAGAACGAGAATACAGATTCACATTATTATTATTAATATTATTAGTATTATTATCATTATGATAATTAACTCCTTTTCAAGTTTTTCTCACCAACATTATCCGACGGTTTCTCACTGGAGTTTGAGTGACAGCAGGTCTCCTCAAGTCTCCAGGACTCATCTCAGTATTCTGGCCGATCGTAATATGTAGTTTGGATTGTCTCTACTTGTCTTATTTTAAGTCCTCCAATCCCTGTACAAATCCTTTGGTGACTGTACCAAGAGCACCAATTACAATTGGTACCACTGTCAATTTCATGTTCTATTGTTTTTTTTTATTTCCCTAGCAAGGATCAGCTAATTATCTTTCTTTTCGCTTTCTTTCTGCAAAGTCCACAATTCGGCAAGTTCTCTTTTTTGTTGATTATTATTATTATTATTATTATTATTATTATTATTCAGTATTTGCCATTGGCTGAATGAGTAGTGTGTTCGTCGATGGTGCGGGAGACCGGGGTTCAACTCCGGGTCGAGACATACTAAAGACTCAAAAAATGGTACTTGATGCCACCTTGCTTAACACTCAGCATGATAAGGTAAGGATCTAGTGTAAAGTGGAGCAATCCAGAGATTTGAGTTGCACCCTCCTTTACACCTCGGTGTAGTAGCTATTGTAAAAGAAGCCTTCGGGTCACTTTCGACAAAGGTCACTAATTTTACTTACTTCCGTTTTTAACTATAGTCTATCACTTTAGTCCGAGTGACATGTTTCCACGACTTCATGAGTGTAATTTTTCAGGATGGATTCTGGTTTGGGCTAATAAGATTTATTAGTATGGTGCCTGTGGTGTAATGGTTATTGTCGTAGGAAATGGACACGGTGACACGAGTTCAAATCCTGGACAAGACTGATAGCATTTCACATAGCACTAATACCATTGGGAAATGTATGAATCCAATTATTCTCCCTCCAGCTATTGGTAAATAGTAGAACAGACTAGGTTCTTCAGCCTTGGTGAGGCAACTAGTCTAGGAGAAGGAAAACTCTGAATTAAAACCTGTTAAACTTCGCTTAAAAATTGACCTTGCGTCATATCCTGCCCGAGCAGAGGGGTTGGTAAATTTAGGATGGTCAAATTTTTATCTCTTGCACAATTCTCTATAGATCATCTTTCCCACCCAGTCAGAGCCAGTGTTAGATTCCGTCCGAATCAGTTTGTTCCATTCGCTTTTTGTGGGAGTGACTGTTTCATATCTGTTATTACATAACCTGCTCTAGTTATTCTATTGCCTTACATTATCTTACACTTCTGAGAGTTTTTCACACCAACGTAAGCCGATGGTTTCTCACAGAACTCATCACAGTACTCAGGCCGATCTTAATCCTATTTACCAACCCCTCCACTCGGACAGGATATGACACAAGGTCAATTTTTAAGCGGAGTTTAACAGGTTTAAATTCAGAGTTTTCCTTCTCCTAGACTAGTTGTCTCACCAAGGATGAAGAACTCAGTCTATCCTACTATTTACCCATAGCTGGAGGGAGAATAATTGGATTCATACCTTTCCCAAGGGTATTAGTGCGATGGGAAATGCAATCAGTCTCGTCCAGGATTTGAACTCATGTCGCCGAGTCCACGTCCTACGACGATAACCATTACACCACAGGCACCTCCGTCAGGCCGATCTTAATAGTTGGAAGGGTCTCTGCTCGTTATCTTATTTCCAAGATTTCCACACTGTTTACTCTTTCTTTAAAGATTGTTCCATTGACACCAATTACAATTGATATCACCTTTGGCTTCATTTTCCTCATTGCTTTTTCTTTTAATTCTCGGTACTTATCTCCCTTTTCCTTTTATTTTCAGTTTTATTCCGAGCTCTATTTATTATTATTTCCTTCGAGTTTTTCTCACCACCATTAGCTGATGTGATTTCACTAAAAACTTAGGTGGCCCAGTCAGCTGGGGCTGTAGAATACACCTACTGCTTCTCTGCAGAGGGGTAAGACCCTCCCCCCAACGAGTGTCCTGGATATGACACTAAACAATCTGATGGTGAGGTTCCAGCAATGCTGGAACTTTAAGGAATGCGGAGTACCCCTTCATTGCCATTGCTCCCAGGTCCACTCTGGCCCGGAGTGGTAGCACCTGATAGGGCCCTATCTATGGGTTAAATACATCTAACAGCATTCTTACGCTAAACTGAATTGTTTGAGTAAACTGAATAGCTTGAAATAGAAATGTTTTTGACAATTAAACCATACTTACATTTAAACTGCGTGCTTATGCTTAACTGAATTATTTCAAATAGAACTGTTTTTCGACATTAAAATTGGATTTGCATTTAACTGAATTGCTACATATAACTTCTTAAATAGTTTGAAATAAACGTTTTTGACAATTAAACTGTATTATGCAAAACTGAATTGTTTTAAATAGAACTTTTTATTTGGATAAAAATGGATTTGGCGTTAAATAACCTACAAAGGTTGATATGCCATAAAACCCACCAAACTAAACTAAACTAAAGCCTTAGACTGCAAGACCTTTCTCCGTATTTTTGCTGATCGCAAGAATGCTGTGGTCTAGATAGTTTCGATCCTTCTACTGATTTCCAGTTCCTCCATTCTATTCTCCAGGGTCTTGGGAACCGTTCCGAGGGCTCCAACTACAACTGGCATGACCTTTACCCTCACGTTCCACAGCTTTTTCAGTTCTTTGGCAAGGTCCAAGTATTTGTGTATCTTTTCGCCTTTTTTATTTTTCACTCAGTGGTCTGCAAGAACGTCAAAATCTACAAGACACCAAGTTCTCTCCCCACTCTTTTTAAAAAAAATAAGCACTAAGATTTTTATGATGCAACGGTAATTACGAATTTCAGAGAATGTTATGGGGTTTATTCTATAGGGCTGATTCTGGTTTACATATGTACTATTTAGTAGTATGATAAAATTTAAATCTCTTGAACAATTCACAGAGGAATATCGATCCTACCCAGTCATTCTTGGTTAATAAACAATTTGGGTTGCAGTTTGTTTTAATAGAAGGATCTAGACGCGATACGACTACGTTGTGCCATTTTGAATTATACTAACATGCAAAAATATAATCATGACAATATTTCATTTAACTTTTTCTTTTTTAAAGTTGACTTTTCTTTCTTTTTCTTTTTTTTTTTTTATTTATTCTTTCTTTTAGTTCTCTACCGTTGTTTTTTTTTTCTTTTTCTAATTATTTTTTTTTTTTTATTTCTTAATAAATCTTTGAACTCCTTTTTATTTCCTCCGTTATTTTCTTTTTACTTTTCATTCATGAAACCAATTCTTTTTTCATTTTCTTTCATTTTCACATTCATTAATACTTTTTTATTCTCTTTCGGTTATTATTATCGTTTATCTATTTATCTGTGCCTCCCCTGAATTCTTTTCTTCGTCTTTATCTTCGTTTTCTTTTTATGTTTATTTGTTAAAAAAAAAAAAAAAGAATCCTTCATCTTTTAAAAAAAAATTTTTTTCTATTTTTCTTCGTTCCTCCATTTATTTATTTATTTATTTTAACTGTTCTGCAGCGTGTTTTCAATAATCCCGTTCTTTTCTCTTTCGCATTTTTTTTCTTTCTCTTTTATTTCCCCACAACTTACATCTTCCTCATCTCTCTCTTTTTATCCCCTTCCTCCTTATAAATTCCCCCCACCACCTTTATTATCTCAGTTCTCCCTTTACCCCGTTTCAACAACTTAATGTTATCTTCTCCTTTTACCTTTCCATATTCCCGCCATTTTTTTATTTGCCCGCCAAAAGTGTGCCGCCATTATTACCATACGCTTTTCCCTCTGAATCACTTTTAAATGGGTGCCGACAAAATCCGAAAATGGGTGAGGTACGTGCCACCGGTCGACTTTTGGGCGCACGGTTTGGGGTTTGCTTCTTGAGGCTTGAGGCTACAAAGGCCTCATTAAGTGTGATGTCAGCGCCTGATAAATAGTCTTTGATTCTATCCAATCAAAGACCAAATGCTGTCAATAAGAACAGTTTTCACAATTCTTCCGATTCTCCCGGTTGTCTTTCTTTCTTGTTACTTCAAAGTAATTTTCTTCCACTCCCTCCTCCTAGTTCTTGCTTATTTACAAACCCCTTCCCCATTCACATATCACTCTTTCTTTATTTCTTTCTCCCTTTATTCACCACTATTTACTCTTTCATCTATCTTTTTTGTTGTTGTTGTTTGTTTTTTTGTTTTTTCCTTTATTTTCTACGAATTTATTTAGTTTATATTCTTTATTGAATTATTTTTTCCATGTTTATTGTTGATAATCTTTCTTCTCAGAAATTCCCATTTTTGTTTTGTCTTTTCTTACCCAGCCCACCCCCCTCTCTATTTACCTTCATCTTTTTCTACTACATTTTTTTAATTCTCGTCATTCCTGAATGCTTGGTTGCTGTGTGATACCATCAAGCTGAAATTGCCGACCATTATTAGCGAGTTCAATCCTCACTGGGTGCTCCGTTGCATGAATTAACAGTTAGTAAATAACAGCCGTATACTCCTGTGTAATTAATGAATTTTTAAGACCAATTCATCATCTCAAAAACGAGATTGGATTAAACGTCAAAACTTACCTTGTTTTGCTATATTTTGTAAGCGATTTTTCGGACTGTTGTCCTCATTTTTATTGTTGTTAGTTTTAAAATAACGTTTCGGCCGCAGTATCCTCCGAATTTCCTCAGGTGTCCCTTATTTACCCAACCCCTCCGCTCGGGCAGGATATGACACAAGGTCAATTTTTAAGCAGAGTTTAACAGGTTTGAATTCAGAGTTTTCCTTCTCCTAGACTAGTTGCCTCACCAAGGCTAAAGAACCCAGTCTGCCCTACTATTTACCCATAGCTGAAGGGAGAATAATTGAATTCACACCTTTCCCAAGGGTATTAGTGCTATGTGAAATGCAATCAGTCAGGTCCAGGATTTGAACTCGTGTCGCCGTGTCCATTTCCTACGACGATAAGTATTACACCACACACCTCCAACCTTTTTTATCTAAACATATAAATGATTCAGTCTGGGAAATCATTTTTAAAGTTTGATAGTTGATCAAATAAGGCGTTCAAGAAATAAGAAGTTGTTATCCAAATAATGATTCTTTTTTCACGCCTACCAATCCGAGAAGCGAGAGCTTTCTCTGTTTGCCTCCAGACAGGACTTGACACAAGGTCAATGATCTAAAGGTCGATTATAGTGGGGACTAAAGGAAGAGGAACTCAGGCTCGAGCCGAGACTCGAACCCTGATGTACTATGCTGATCATCAGCTCACTTAGTTCCATGTAAACCTGATGAACCTATCTGTACATGGACTAAAACGTAAGTCCATGCCTGATTACAGCTTATGATTATTGCATCAGTTATTCTTGATATTTTTAAGTAATTTTCTTTAAAAACAATTTGATTTGTTTGATTTCGTTGTTTGGGTTTTATGGCATATCAACCTTTGTTGGTTATTTGATGCCAAATCCATTTTTATACAAATAATCAGTTCTATTTCAAACAATTCAATTTAGCATAAGTACATAGTTTGTCAAAAACATTTCTATTTCAAGCTATTCAGTTAATTCAAATAGTTCTAATTCAACGAGTTCTGTCTAGTATAAGGATTTGAATGTCAAAACAGTTTTATATTGAACAATTCACCATAGTTCTATATTAAACAGTTTTATATTAAAACAGTTCTCTCTTAAAACAGTTCTATATTAAACAATTCACCATAGTGTAAGTAGTTTCAATGTCAAAAACAGTTCCAAACAGTTTCAAACTATTCAGTTTAGCATAAGTACGCTGTTTAAATATAAGGACTCAGTTTAATTGTCAAAAACATTTCAATTTCAAGCTATTTAGTTTAGTCAAACAGTTCTAATTCTAACGTTTCAGTTTAACATAAATACGCTGTTTAAATATCAAAACATTCCTATTTCAAACAATCCAGTTTAGCATGAGTACACAGTTTACTTCTATCTAAATCATAGATATGACCCAATCAGGTGCTACAACTCCGAGCCAAAGTAGATCTGGGAGCGATGGCAATCAAAGCCCCAGCATCACTAGAACCTCAATATGAAATTTTTTAGTGTCATATGCAGGACACTCGTTGAGGGTTTCTTACCCCTTTGCAGAGGTGCAATCGGTGTATTCTACATCTGCAGCCGACTGGGTAAAAAAAGACAAAAAAAACAATTTGGTTTGGCTTTTTCTGTTGTTGATTCTCCCATTGTGTTCATTTGATTATTTCTATACTTGGTCTACTCAAAAGGCCAACATACCCCCAACCTATTCACCGCTTTATTAGAACATATTCTTTTCCCGTGTTCTTTCGTTGTTTCTTAGAGTGAGTTCCTGTCGCGTAATGGCTGAAGTGATAGACAACGTCCTTGGAGTAAGCGAGTTCGAATTCCTGTCACTTTCCGGCTAATACTGTTTGGAAATGCATAACCCTCTAGTACCCAAGCTATGGATTAATTAGTATCACAGCTGTTTTTCGATGGCAGTAAAAACCCTTTAAACAAAGAAACCATAACTGCGTTTCAAGTTCTAACAAAAAAAAAAACCCTTACCATGAAATTAACTTTACCATAATTTTACCATAACCATAACCTTCCCATAACATGATTTTACCATAAATTTAACCCTACCTTAACCTTAACTTTACCATAAGCTTAGCCTTAGCATAACCTAACAATAACCTTAACTTTACTATAATCTAAACCTTACCATAAACTTACCTTAAACTTAACCTTACCTTAACTCTACCATAACCATAACCGTAACCTTACCATAACCGAACCTTAACCATAACTTTAACCATAACCTTAACCCTACCATGACTTATCCTTACCATAACTGTAACCCTACTCTTACCATAACCATAACCTTACCCTAGCCTCTATCCAAAGTGTCACTGCATTGTCTATATATAAACAAAGGCATTTAGTAGTGGTTTGGTTTGGTTTCTTTGTTTAATGGCCAAACATGGGTCATTTAATGCTAAAATCATCCTTATAGAAGAACAGAAGTAGTTTTATTAAACCAATTGTAAGTTGACCGACCGAAGTTGAGGGCAACCCGAAGGGTCCCTTTTCAATAGCAACTACATTGAGGTGTAGAGGAGGGTGCTACTCCTTCCCCTTGAATGTTCCACTTATCCTTGATCCGTACCTTAAAATGCTGTGTAAATAAAGAAGGCGTCAAGTACTATTTTTTTTAGTTTTTGCTATGGCTAAACATTACATCCAAGCCTCAATCAAACATTTTAGCCATTACGCTTCGGGAACTAAACCCGCTGTTAATTAAGATAATGAAGCTTCTAATTAACATCGTTAAATAATGCACACAAAACTGATTATATGGGTTATAACCAAACAGGCGACATTTCCACACTAGACAGAACCTCTCTGAAACTAATAGACAAATTCACCTACCTAGGGAGCAGCGTCTCATCAACCGAAAACGACATCGACACACGGCTAACGAAGGCATGGACAGCTATCGATAGGCTCTCGATCATATGGAAATCAGACCTGACCGATAAAATGAAACGCAGTTTCTTCCAGGCAGCGGTCGTATCGATACTGCTATATGGATGCACTACTTGGACGCTAACTAAACGGCTGAAGAAGAAACTAGACAGCAATTACAAAAGAATGCTGCGAGCGATATTGAACAAGTCCTGGCAGCAACACCCCACAAAGCACCAATTATACGGCCACCTGCCTCCCATCACGAAAACTATACAAGTTAGACACGAAGGACACTGCTGGAGAAGCAAGGACGAACTCATCAATGATGTACTCCAAGCAAAAGCAGGACGACCAGCTCGAACATACATACAGCAGCTATGTGAGGATACGGGATGTAGCCCTGAAGACCAGCCAGAAGCGATGAATGATGGGGAGAAGTGGCGAGAGAGGGTCAGGGATATCCGTACTAACGGCACAACACATGATGATGATGATGATGACTATGTATAACACCAGTTCATATCATATATACAAATATTATAGATATTAGAAAAAAAAATTACAGTCGAAATACCCATGACGTAGGGGGCTATCATGCGAGAATGACACACTTGAGTAAGCGAATTCGAACTCCAGTCACACTGCTACTTTAATTTTTAGACTTAAACCCCAGGAAAAGTTTTGACCCCTTTTATTTCTAAAGCTATAAGTGAAATAGAACTTAGCCCTCTCGGATTGGGCAGCAGAATAAAGTGACCGCATCAAGACTCCCCCAATGAATGTCCTGGATATGACACTAAACAATATGATGGTGAGGCTCCAGTAATCTTGGAGCTTTGGTGAATGCGGAGTACCCCTTCATTGCCATCGATCTCAGGTCCACTTTGACACATCATCTGATGGGGTCCTATCTGTAGATCAAACAGAACAAAACTGTTTACTTATGCTAAACTGAATTGTTTAAAATATTAATGTTTTACATTTAACTGGCGAATACACCTAATCAAGCAGAGACACTACTGCATAGTTTGGAACGAGCCACAGCAGGCATTGGCCTCCATGTCAATGCACACAAAACTGAATATATGTGTTACAACCAAACGGGAAACATTACCACACTAGACGGAGCCTCTCTGAGGCTGGTGGACAAATTCACCTACCTAGGAAGTAGGGTCTCGTCAACCGAAAACGACATCGACACACGACTGACGAAAGCATGGACGGCTATAGATAGGCTCTCATTCATATGGAAATCAGACCTGACCGATAAAATGAAACGCAGTTTCTTCAAGGCAGCGGGTTGTATCGATACTGCTATATGGATGCACTACATGGACGCTAACTAAACGACTGGAGAAGAAACTTGACGGCAACTACACAAGAATGTTGAGAGCAATATTGAACAAGTCATGGCGACAACACCCCACGAGACACCAACTATACGGCCACTTGCCTCCCATCACGAAATCTATACAAGTTAGACGAACCAGACACGCAGGACACTGCTGGAGAAGCAAGGACGAGCTCGTATGTGATGTACTCCTATGGACCCCGACATATGGCCAAGCAAAAGCAGGACGACCAGCCCGAACTTACATACAGCAGCCATGTGAGGACACAGGATGTAACCCAGAAGACCTGCTGGAGGCGATGAATGATTGGGAGAAGTGGCGAGAGATGGTCAGGGATATCCGTGCTGGCGGATGATGATGATGACATTTAACTATGTGTAAACTAAAGATGTACTCCTACTGTACTGATTTATTAGAAAAAGAACTGTTTTTGACATTTAAACTGTACTTATGTAACAGCCATACATGAATATGTGAAACGTACATAGAATGTCCATAATGCACATATCTAGATAACTAAGGATCCCGAAACACGAAACACTTACAACTTCTTAGTTCAGGTACGAAACTTTATAACTTTTGAGTTAAAAGGTCTTTCGACATAAGGAGAGAGATATACAATTTTTCTATGCTGACCCAAACCATGTGCGGACCCCGCCGCAAGGCCTCGGCGAGCTCGGAAAGTCAACCTTCTTCCTCGGACGCTAAAACTCAACTCACTGACTTTCCTCAAATCCTCCACGGACGCTTCCGGTGCATGACGTCATTCACACCTCCCTGGTCACATTTCCTCTCTGGGGTTTTATTTTGACATCTGTGAATGATGCATCTTCCCCGCGCGCGCGTGAACACCTGCGCTCATGTTTGCACCGAACTAACCCATGCACTAAGTAAAAGATTCTCAGACTTACTAAACCGAAAGGCAATATATATAAAACGAAATCCATCGGCCATTATATTACACTTATGCTAAATTGAATTAATTGAAATACAACTGTTGATATGTATAAAAATGGATTTGGCATTGAATAACCTACAATAGTTGATATGTTATGATATGAAACCAAACCAAATAAGATAAAATAAAATCATTAATATAAATACTGCTGTATTACCGGACAATGGTTAGAGTGTTCGCCAATCCCAGGTCGAGTCATACCAAAGACTCAAAAATGATACTTGATACCGCCTTGCTTTACACTCAGCATTATAAGGTACGGATCAAGGGTAAAGTGGAACAATCCAGGGAAAGGAGTAGCGCCCTCCTCTACGCCTCGGTGTAGTAGCTATCGAAAAGGGAGCCTTCGGGTCACCCTCGACTTCGGTCGCCAACTTTATTTTACTTACTGCAGTAGAAACAAATCCAAACTAAAACTAAGTAAAAACTTCGTTATCTTTCCCGATAATTTTTTTTTTTGACATCCTCTAGTAAATGCCGAAAAACGATGGTTTCGTTATTGCATTTTTAAGTGTATTTACAATAGTTTTGAAATTATTAGTAAATGTTTGATATTTATTCAACCTCCTACTCGGCTGCATTTGACACAAGATCATTTTATTGTGGGGGCCACGCATGAACCAAGACTGATGAGCAACCGTCACAAGAAATGCTTCATCCCGTTTTTTTTTTGGGTGGGGGCGCCTCAGATGCTAGGCGATCAGTTCAGCTCTACGAAACTATAATCAAGTGTTTGAATGATTCCTTTTTAAGTCATTGGATGTTGGGGAAATACTTTTGTTGGTTAGGATGGATAGAAAATCTGGGTCGTTCATTAGACAAAATTGAACTACTCAGGATATTTTAGTATTTCTTAGAGCCCAGTCGGCTGAGGTTACAGAATACACCGACTGCATCTATGGGGTAAGATTCTCCACTCCCAATAAGTGTCCTAGGTATAACACCAAACAATCTGATGGCAAGGCTCGAGTAATGCTGGAGTTTTGGGAAATGCAGAGTACCCCTTCATTGCCATCACTCCTAGATCCACTCCAACCAGGAGTGGTAGTACCTGATAGGGCCCAATTTATGGGTCATATAGAACTGTTTGATATTTAAACTCAGTGCAAACAAGTGACTTATGTTAAATTGAATTCTTTGATCATTTAATTATGTGAAAACAAATGACAGCTGCTTAATTTAATTGTTAGTGATATATAGCAAGACTTGGAACCATTTAACTTTGTTGACTCACGCTAAATTGAATAGTTAGGAATAGAAGTGTTTAATACTTTAACTGTGTGTATGCAAAAAATGCATTTATAAATCATATAGAGGGTGTTTCAGAATACATATAACCCATTAATATGGTGTTGGGATGTCCCCTATTGCTGGACTCGTCCTCATGTGACATATACCAACTGAGCTCTCTTATATGCAGTCACAGTCTCTGACACAGTCTCAGCGAGTCGTTACCAAGAGCGGTAATATTCCTGATTGTTAAGCTTGGGAGGGGTTTCTCCCAGCTATCGTTTGTGTATGTATTATTTGCCTTCAATATATTTCTTATTACTTATTTCTGTATCGTGTCATCATTTGAACCTCCCCTTGACCATAACACATGCTAATTCATATTGCATCAAGTCATCTTTTATCTGAGTCTTAAAAGCAATCATATCACTTCAAAAAAGTCAAATTGGCTCATCTTATCGTATAGTGCACGCGAAAGACCAAGTTCTTGGGAGAAACTTTTCGGGCTCCTTCCGACAGAATCTCTCATCGCATCCACATTGTCAGGACATCTTGCACTCAACTTCCTACCAGATTTGAGATATTCTGCCTTCTTGTTGAGGTTGTTTATTGACCATCTGGCATGAAATTTATGTACCCAACGATAAATATGTCTTCATTGGAAATTTTGCTAACACAGATTTTAATGATTTTGTCCCCAAATAATTTTTGACGCAAAATATTTTTCCTCTTTTGTCCAAAGTATAGTAAAGGAAGATTAATAGTTATACAATACTATTTTAAAATCTGAAACAAGAATAGAACACATTATTGAATTTGTTTATACAGCAGGGTTCCCATATATATTGAGATACCATATATTTAATAAATATTTATTATCAGGATTTGGCATAAAATTACCAATGTGGGTTGATATGCCAGAAAACGAAACAAAACCAAACAATATTTCTTTTCTTAATATTTTCATATTCTCCATCCTTGTGCATTTTTTTTTTCATTTTCTCTTTGAAATTTTTCTTATTGTTGCTATCGCTGTGTACTTCTTCGGAGACGTTTTCCTTCATTTTCAGACTTCAGCAGTTTTTTTTCTTTCTACTTTTTCTCTTTCATAATTTTCTTGTTTTCATTCTTTCCTCCATTCATTTCATTCTTTTTGAAAAAAAAATATGTTCATTTATTCCAATTTTTTTTCTTCGTCGAACATTTTTTCCTTCATTTTTCTCTTTCTTTTTAGTCTATCCCTATCGTTTCCTCTTTTTTTATCACTTCCTTCTTCTCATTATTTCCTTCCTTCCGTCTATTTATTTCTTCAGTTGCTTCTTCTGATAATTTTCCTGACATTTCTTTAACATTTCATTCTTGACACTTCCTTCCTTCCTTTCTTCCTTCCTTCTTCCTCGCTGCTATGTCTTGTGTTGACAATCATTGTGTTGACAATTTTAATCATTTTTACTTCTTTGACGCATTCTTCTTCTTCTTCTTCTTCTTCTTCTTCTTCTTCTTCTTCTTCTTCTTCTTCTTCTTCTTCTTCTTCTTTCACAACCTATTTTATTTATTTTTTTCTTCTCTTTAGTCAGTTTCTTCTTCATATTCTCTCTTCGTCCTGTTTATTTCTTCTGTTTCTTGTTCGGGAAAATTTCTTTAATTTCTCTTTATCTAACTCCTTCTTTCCTTCGTTTTCCTCATCTTCTTCCAAGCATTTTTTCTTCTTCCTGTCTATTTCCTTTGCGTATCTGAATAGCTTGAAATAGAAATGTTTTTGACAATTAAACTTTGTACCCATGCTAAACTGAATTGTTTGAAATAGAACTGATTATTTGTATAAAAATGGATTTGTCGTTACATAACCTACAAAGGTTGATATGCCATAAAACCCAAACAACCAACCAACCAACATTTGCCGACCACATTCCAAACATACTTTCTTCCTCGTACACGTTTTCCTTCATTTCCCTAGCTCTTTTTGCCTCGATCTGTGCCTTTATTCCTGTGTTAATTTCATTCCTCTAGCTTCTTTCATTCTTTCCTTCTTTCTTCAAAGTCGATGCGTGCCTTTTCTTTTTCTTTCTTTCTTTCTTTCTTTCTTTCTTTCTTTCTTTCTTTCTAAAAGTCTATGTGGACCTTTCTTCCTTTCTTTTTTCTTTCTTCAAAATCTATATCTGCCTTAAATTTTTCTTTCTTTCTTTCTTTCTTTCTTTCTTTCTTTCTTCAAAGTCGAGGCGTACCTTTCCTCTTTCTTTCTTTCTTTCTAAAAGTCTATTAGGATCTTTCATTTATTCTTTCTTTCTTTCTTTCTTCAAAGTCTATATCAGCCTTTAATTTTTCGTTCTTTCTTTCTTTCTTTCTTTCTTAAAGTCTTTAAGGATCTTTCATTTATTCTTTCTTTCTTTCTTTCTTTCTTCAAAGTCTATATCTTCCTTTAAATTTTCTTTCTTTCTTTCTTTCTTTCTTAAAGTCTATGTTGACCTTTCTTTGTTGCTGTGCTGATTTCATTCCTCTATCTTTTTTTCCCAGCCGACTGTTTCTCTGCTGAGAGGTAAAACGCCCCCACCCCGAATGTTCAGGATATATTGCTAAACAATCTGATGGTGAAGTTTCAGTAATGAGTAAGTGCCTCTATGGCTTTGGTGGCTGCGGAGTACCCCTGCATTACCATCGCTCTAAGTGCCTCTATGGCCCAGGGTAGTAGCACCTGATAGGATTCTACCTATAGGTCAAATAGAACTAAACTGCGTACTCATGCTAAACTGAATTAATCAAAATAGAACTGTTTTGATATTTAAACTGTGTACTTATGCTAAATTGAATAGTTAGAAATAGACCTGATTTGTATAAAAATGGATATGGAATTATAGTACCAACAAATGTTGATATGTCGTAACCCCCCTAAATGATTAGTTTTTTTTTGTCTTTCATTCATTTGTATTCATTTCTTCTGTCATCCAATTACTCGTGAGATCGTACTATATACAGTTGGTGCCTTTTTATCCTTTCCCAATGTCCCTCTCATTTTCCTTCCACTACAAATAATACATTCCAAAAATTTCTCGCTTTTTGTTCGCATAAAAAGCAAAGAGCTTTTGAATAAAGAAAGAAAGAAAGAAAGAAAGAAAGAAAGAAAATGAAAGGTGCATGTTCACTCTGAAGAAAGAAAGAAAGAAAGAAAGAAAAAAAATGAAAGGTACACGTAGACTTTTAAGAAAGAAAGAAAGAAAGAAAGAAAGAAAGAATGAAAGGGCACTGACAGACTCCCGAGAAAGAAAAAAGGAATGAAAGTAAAAGGAAAGGCACATATCGACTTCGAAGAAAGAAAGAAAGAAAGAAAGAAAGAAAGAAGGAAAGAAAGAAAGATAAATTAAAGGCATGTATAGAATTTAAGAAAAAAAAAGCAAAAACGAGGGAAGGAAAGATAAAAGAAAGAAAGGAAGAAAAAAAGGCACACGTAGATTTTGGAGAAAGAAAGAAACGAAACGAAACGAAACGAAACGAAAAGTAATGAAAAAAAAAATAAAATCTGAAATATACGGATGAATCGAAAAACAAAGTAGAGAAAGTTTAGATGGATATTTGAAAGAAAAACGGTGGAAGCTAGCAAAGAAAAAAAGATGTATAACCCTGCCTACAAAAACAAAAACAACTGAAAAGTGAAAGAAAGGGGATGACTGATGATGAGAAAATTCCCAAATATACACTCACACACACAAAAACACATTCACATACAAGTACATCCACACACGTACGCACAACAATACACACACTCGCAGAAGCACAGACAAGCACTTACACCCAAACATACACTAGCACACACACACACACACACTACGCCCCCCACACACACATACAGGACTTCTGAGATGTAATTACAATATCTTTTTCTATTTCTCAATATTTTAAGTACGCCGTATAATTTTTTTTACTTTTTTACCCCATTTTCAGCAAATTATTCGTTTCCTTTTATTTATATCCACACAACCCCTTTTCTCGTTCTATCTCATATTCACCCTATTCTAACCCTTTTTTGACTGCACTCCTGTTAGTCAGCCATTAGATTCCAGGACCCGATCTCAGTCGACCTACAATATTTCTGCTAAGACCGTTCCGTTTGCCGGTGGGAAAACGGCAAAGATTACTACAGAAACTAACCTACATTCTACTGATGGTCAATATTTATAGAGGTGCAACTGCACTACTTTCATGCTAAATACGGAGTCAGACACGATACAAGCCATTAGATGTGGGTAAAAAAAATAAATACCAAGAGCAAAAACAAAAACAAAAAGAAAACAACAGACAGAAGCTGTCAGAACGCAGAAAAGCTCTTACATATATATATATATATATATTTATATATATATATGTGTGTGTGTGTGTGTGTGTGTGTGTAAGAGGTTATATATATATATATATATATATATATATATATATATATATATATGTGTATATGTATGTGTGTACATACGTCTATGTGTGTGTATGTGAGTATATACGAATGTGTGTGTATACGTCTTTGTGTGCGTGTGAATGTGTCTTTGGATGTCAGTGGATTTCTTTGCATGTGTGAGGGTGTATGTGCGTGTGCATATGTGTGTGTTTTGTATGTGTGTGTGTGTGTGTGTGTGTGTGTGTAGTGTGTTTCTGTGTGTGAGTGTGTGTGTTTGAGCGCGCGATTCTCTGTTTGTGTATGTACATGCATGTGTCTGAAAAGATGATAGAGAAAGGAAAATAGAAATATATATATATATTAATCTCCATCTGTCTTTATATATATATATATATATATATATATATATATATATATATATAATATATATATATATATATATATAAAATCGAACACATACGCACATCATATATATATATATATATATATATATATATGTATATTAAGAGAGAGAGAGAGAGAGGTAGAGAGAGAGAGGGGGATAGAGGTGTGTTCGTTGAGTAGTTGTTACTATCGTAGGAAATGGATACTGTGACCAGAGTTCAAACCCTGGGCAAGCCTGTTTGCATTTGATGTTGCGCCATTACCTCTGGGAAAGATATGCATCCGAATATTCTCCCTCTAGCCATAGGTAAATAGTTTGACAACCATATTTGTATGTCTCCACTAAATTAAACAATAATGAATTCAAAAGTAGAGGTTGTGCCTAAAAAATTGGATGTACCTATTGAATTTAGTAATAAGTATTGAAGCAACTTCTTTATTGGATTTTTTTTTCTATCTTTTTTCTCTAAAATGTGATCAACAAATAATTAACTGAAAGATAAAAGCAAACTAGAATTTCCTAGAGTGATAATGATTGTACCTTCAGTAGTCGTCTTCCCATTATTACATATCTAAGATTTGACAGATTATTTTTAATTTGGGGATATGAATTTACAAGAAACAATATTTTAGTCCATTTAGATGGAAAACTGCGTTCAAACTTGACCCTGTGTCGCGTGCTGCTCTTGAGGAGTGGTTTGGTTTAGTTTGGTTTTTTGATATATCAACCATTGTAAGTTATCTAATGCCAAATCTTCGTTGCGGGAGGGGGTTCTGACACATCTGCAGAGAGGCAGTCAGTGTATTCTACAGTCACAGCTGACAGGATGGCCACCATGTGAAGATAGGCCTTGTGCGATAGCCCAGTAGGCTAGATATGTAGAATACGCCGACTGCATCTCTGCAGAGGGGTAAAGAACCCCCCACCCAACGAGTGTCCTGGATATGACATTAAACAATCTGATGGTGAGGTTCCAGTGATGCTTGAGCTTTAGGGAATGCAGAGCACCTCTTTATTGATATCGCTCCCAGGTCCACTCTGGCCCGGCGTGGTAGTACCTGATAGGGCCCTATCTATGGGTTGAATAGAACTAACAACATACTTATGCTAAACTGAATTGTTTAATTAAAATGAATAGCTTGAAATAGAAATGTTTTTGACAATTAAACCGTACGTATATCTAAACTGCGTGATTATGCTAAACTGAATTATTTGAAATGTAACTGTTTTTTGACATTGAAAGTGTACTTACACTAAAC
>OY757936.1:17622120-17799620 GCA_963585895.1 Sepioteuthis lessoniana
TAGCAGTATCGACACAACCGCTGCCTGGAAGAAACTGCGTTTCATTTTATCAGTTAGGTCCGACTTCCATATGATCGAGAGCCTATCGATAGCTGTCCATGCCTTCGTCAGTCGTGTGTCGATGTCTTTTTCGGTTGATGAGACGCTACTTCCTAGGTAGGTGAATTTGTCGACTAGTTTCAGAGAGGCTCCGTCTAGTGTGGCAATGTTGCCCGTTTGGTTGTAACACATATATTCAGTTTTGTTTGCATTGACATGGAGGCCAATGCCAGCTGCGGCTCGTTCCAGACTATGCAGTAGTGTCTCTGCTTGATTAGGCGTATTCGCTAGTATCGCCAAGTCATTAGCGTAGTCGGCGTCCGTGATTGTTTTTGCGGGGTACCTTTTGCTTCTTCTCTTAGTCAGCTCGAAGCCATTTTCTCTGATTTTGTCGATCGAAGTCCTAAGCACATAGTCTAGACAGATGATAAAGAGGTATGGGGCTAACGTGTCTCCTTGTAGTACTCCTGCAACAATGTCGAAGTATTCCGTGTCTCCATCTGGTGAACGTACTTTCACTTTGGTGTTTCTGTAGAGAATCATTATCGCTGCTACTGTTTCTTTTGGTAGGCCGTATGCTATGTAGACAAAAAATATCTATTATATTCATTCAAATACTTATATATTTAAAATGTAAGCAAATGAAAGCTAATACAAAAAATGCGTAATAATTCCCGAGCAGTAAGTTAATAAGTCTAGGTGGGTTTAGATCCCAGCTTGAAAGGGCCAGCGTGTCTTGCCGCACTGAAGATTTGTGAACGAAGCAGTCTGTCTTATATATATATATATATATATATATTCAAAGCAATGACATCCGTTGTAAAATAAAATATATGATCATAATATCAGTCATTGAATATAATATGCATAATAATAATAATAATAATATCATTGATAAAATTTAATATAGTATATATGTAGTGATTAGGGGAAAAAATGAAAAAAAAAAAAAGTCCAAAAAGTGCGTAAATTTCTAGAAGTCCCCAAACAAGCATGCCTGGTAAAAAGAACAGTTCATGCGTAAAGGAAAAATTCGACCTCTGCCGGTGTACAGAACAGATGCACTTTCACGCGGTCGCAAGCCGCGAACACATGGCTGATTAGATTTTGTAGCCTGACCCTAAGAATGCTGCAAGCAACCGACATCCCAAAACCAACCGTATAAAAACACTTACTTGGGACGTATCAACCACCGAAAACGACTCGTAGAGTTTAATGCCTTATTTGGAAGAAATGACCATAGTCAAATAGTCCTGTAAGGAGTAGCAGTCTGAAAGCCCAAACTTAAAGGCTGAAATTTAAAAGGCATCCCCTATCTTCGTCTCCTTCCTTTTCTTCCTTGGCAGTCTTCACAGAGAAGAAGACGCCAGCGAATTAAGACGCGGTAAGAAGAAAACCAACGGAATCAGATATGCTAAAGCCAAAACTTAAACTAAGCAATTAATAAACATATCTTTCAACAATTATCATGAGCTGGGGCTGTAGAAGACACCGATTGCTTCTCTACAGAGGGGTAACCCCCCACCAACGAGTGTCCTGATGGGTAGGTCCCAGCAATACTGGGGCTTTGGGGAATACGGAGTACCCCTTCATACCCATTGACCTGACCCGGCGTGGTAGCACCCGATAGTGCCCAATCAATGGGTTAAATAGAACTAACGGCGTATTTATGCTAAACTGAATAGTTTGAATAAAGTGAATAGATTGAAATAGAAATGTTTTTTGACAATTAAATCGTACTTAAACTCCGTGCTTATGCTTAACTGACTTATTTGAAGTAGAACTGTTTTTTGACATTGAAACTGTATTTACACTAAACTGAATTGTTTAACATAGAACTGTTTTGACATTTTACTGTGTGTAAACAAAATCTATACGTATACTAACCTGAATTAGCTGAATTAGAACTGCTTGACTAAACTGAATAGCTAGAAATAGAAATGTTTTTCACAATTAAACTGTACTTACATTTAAACTGCATGCTCATGCTAAACTGTATTATTTATTCTTTTTCTTTCTTTTTCTCAGCTTTCTTTTTTTCTTTTCTTCTTTCTTTCTTTCTTTTATTCTTTCTTTCATGGCAAACGGAATCAGAACAGGCGACCCCCGTGGTTTCAATAAAGGACGTAGTTCGAAGTTCCATGAAGGTTCCCGAGTTCGACAAACACCCGAAGAAGGCCGGAGGACATATCGGCCGAAACGTTGTGGAAATAACAATAACAATAAAGATGAAGACAATAGTCCGAAAAACCTTAATGATAAAAATTTCTTTCTTTCGTTTGATTTTTTAATTTTTTCTTATCTTTTGTTTTTGCTTTCTTCTTTCTCCTTTCTTTTTCTTTCATTTTTTCAATCATCTTTCTTTCTTCCTTTCTTTCTTTCTTTCTTTCTTTCTTTCTTTCTTCTAATTATTACCTTTCCTTCTTTCTCCCTTCTTTCTGATTTCTTTATTATTTCTACATTTTACCTTTCTTCCTTCTTTTATTTTGTCTTTTTCCTTAACATTATTTTATCCATTTTTCTTCTTTTTTCGGTTTCTCTTTCTTTCTTTTTAAAAATTTTATTTTATTCTTTCTTTCTTTCATTCTTTCTTTCTTTCTTTCTTTCTTTCTTTTCGTTTGATTTTTTATTCTTTGCTTCTCTTTTCTTTTTGCTTTCTTCTTTCTCCCTTTTTTCTCTTTCTTTCATTTTTTCAGTTTTCTTTCTTTCATTCATTATTTCTCACTTTTTTCTTTCTTTCTTTCTTTCTTTCTTTCTTTTCGTTTGATATTTCATTCTTTTTTATTCTCTTCTTTTTGCTTTCTTCTTTCTCCCTTTTTTCTCTTTCTTTTATTCTTTCTTTCTTTCTTTCTTTCTTTTCGTTTGATTTTTTTCTTCTCTTTTCTTCTTTCTTTCTTCTTTCTCCCTTTTTTCTCTTTCTCTCATTTTTTCGGTTTCTTTTTCTTTCTTTAAAAATCTTATTTTATTCTTTCTTTCTTTCTTTCTTTCTTTTCGTGAGATTTTTTATTGTTTTCTTTTCTTTTCTTTTTGCTTTCTTCTTTCTCTCTTTTTTCTCTTTCTTTCATTTTTTCTTTCTTTCTTTCTTTCTTTCTTTCTTTCTGTCTTTTCGTTTGATTTTTTATTCTTTTTTCTCTTTTATTTTTTCCCTCTTCTTTCTCCCTTTTTTCTCTTTCTTTCATTCTTCCTTTCTTTTCGTTTATTTTTTAATTTTTTTTCTTCTCTTTTCTTTTTGCTTTATTCTTTCTTCCTTTTTTCTTTTTCTTTCATTTTTTCGGTTTCTCTTTCTTTCTTTAAAAATTTTATTTTATTCTTTCTTTCTTTCTTTCTTTTCGTTTGATTTTTTATTCTTTTCTTTTCTTTTTGCTTTCTTCTTTCTCCCTTTTTTCTCATTCTTTCATTTTTTTCTGTTTTCTTTCTTTCTTTCTTTCTTTCTTTCTTTCTTTTCGTTTAATTTTTATTCTTTTTTTCTCTTTTCTTTTTGCCCTCTTCTTTCTCCCTTTTTTCTTTCTTTCTTTCTTTCTTTCTTTTCGTTTGATTCTTTCTCCCTTTTTTCTCTTTCTTTCATTTTTTCGGTTTTCCTTTTTTTTTCTTTGTTTCTTTTTTCTTTTTGTGATTTTCATTTTCTGTTTACTATAACCCTATCCTTGAACATTTATTTTGTTAGATTTTCAATTTTACAATTTTTTAAATTTGTTTCTTTTTTTCCTACCAACGAAAAATAGTTTCAAAACCAAAATAAATAGTCAAGACGTCTGAGACAAACATTTGCTAAATAATCTATTTTTCATTTTTTATTTTATTTTTATTTATTTTTTCGCCCAAACTTAAGTTAAATCCAGGCGAACAACAAGGACACAGACTCGTAACTAAAAACGCCGTTAGAAAACTAAAAGAGAAAAAGAGAAACAGTGAACGTGTGCGTGTGTGTGTGTGTGTGTGTGTGTGTGTGTGTGTGTGTGTGTGTGTGTGCGAGAATGACAGAGAGAGACAGAGACAGAGATAGACAGAGACAGAGATAGACAGAGAGAGAGAGAGAGAGAGAGAGAGAGAGAGAGAGAGACTTAATGTTCCCAGTTGCTAGAAAAGCCTCAAGTGTTTAAACAACGAAGACATAACAATGAAATCAGGAAAAACATTTTTAAAAAATGGCAAAGAGATTTTTTTTAAATAAAAGAGAAAAGACACGAAGATCCAAATAATCAAATCCTATTCTCGTCTGCCAATTCATCCCACAAACAAAATAAAATAATATTCTCGTAAAGTATCGCGTGATTTGTTTGGTATTCTCCGGTTCGAGGGAGATTATCCCCCGGCGCATGCGCACTGTGAGAGCAAACACGAGCTTCTACGATGACAAGCATAATTCCATTCAACTTCAAGTCGTAAAAAAGGAAATAATTATGCTTTTCTTGGAGAATTTAAAGAATTGCATGTAAAGACGGCACATATCTTTGGAAATTCTTTTTTTTTTTAAGGTTAAGTGTTACAGACTATATCATAGAAAGAAATTGATATTGTCCTTTAAATACAAGACATTAAATATTCTCGGTGAACAAAACATCATCATAAAAACAACAAAAAACAAAACAAAGCCAAGATACTTCAGCAAGGTTCAGAAATTAGAAGACCAGTTCATATTCCTCGGTAGCTATATCTCATTTATGGAAAGCGATATCAAAATACACAGAGATAAATGGAAATCTGATATTTTTAACAAAGTAAAAAGCGCATTGCTTCCAAATTGTGGACACTGTATGCATTTGAGAGAAACCGTGGACACTGTATGCATTTGAGAGAAATTGTGGACACTGTATGCATTTGAGAGAAATTGTGGACACTGTATGCATTTGAGAGAAATTGTGGACACTGTATGCATTTGAGAGAAATAGTGGACACTGTATGCATTTGAGAGAAATTGTGGACACTGTATGCATTTGAGAGAAACTGCCTAGAGCCGATTCAGTTGATGCGAGAAAGTCAGGACAATCCATGCCATTAAAAAGACTTGATGACATACATATATATATATATAGTCATCCACAGACATCTGTTTCGTTCTATCAGAACTCATCAGTGTGAGCTAGACATACTTGCTTCCCGTAGCTGGGATCAAAACCCGGTTAACTCAAACGCCAATCCAAGACTCTACCCGTCAGCCACGAGGGAACCAGCAGCAGCGAAGTAGATTTTAAACGGTTATGAATCACAATTACTATTGTTTACATACATCTGCTTAACGGCTACCGAGAGCTCAATTCATATATGAAGAGCCTTGCAATAAACGCTAATGGCAACGCGAATACTTCATTCGCTAGAGAAATCAAGCCTACGGGGGTAGGTGAGTATATATATATATATATATATATGAAGTAAAGTTGGCGACCGTAGTTAACGGTAACCCGAAGGCCTCCTTTTCATTTGATACTACAAAAAGTTGCATGGAAGGGCGCTATTCCTTTCTCTGGATTACTCCACATTACCCTTGATCTCTACCTTATAATGCCGAGAATTAAGCAAGGACGAATCAAGTGCCACTTATGAGTTTTTGGTGTGAAACAACCTAGGATTGAATCCCGGTCTCCCGGGCCATTGGCGAACACTCAACCTACGAGACATATGGGCCGGTATGTATATATTTATGTGTATATATGCATAATGATGATGCATATATATATATATAATAAAGTATGTATATATGGTCAGTATTAGAATCCTGGAAGGCGTTCGGGCAAAAAACTTACAGGCGACATTACTATTTGTCGACTTTACCAAGGCCTTCGATTCCATACACAGAGGGAAGATGGAGCAAATCCTACTAGCATACGGCCTACCAAAAGAAACCGTAGCAGCGATAATGATTCTCTACAGAAACACCAAAGTGAAAGTACGTTCACCAGATGGAGACACGGAATACTTCGACATTGTTGCAGGAGTACTACAAGGAGACACGCTAGCCCCATACCTCTTTATCATCTGTCTAGACTATGTGCTTAGGACTTTGATCGACAAAATCAGAGAAAATGGCTTCGAACTGACTAAGAGAAGAAGCAAAAGGTACCCCGCAAAAACAATCACGGACGCCGACTACGCTGATGACTTGGCGATACTAGCGAATACCCCTAATCAAGCAGAGACACTACTGCATAGTCTGGAACGAGCCGCAGCTGGCATTGGCCTCCATGTCAATGCAAACAAAACTGAATATATGTGTTACAACCAAACGGGCAACATTGCCACACTAGACGGAGCCTCTCTGAAACTAGTCGACAAATTCACCTACCTAGGAAGTAGCGTCTCATCAACCGAAAAAGACATCGACACACGACTGACGAAGGCATGGACGGCTATCGATAGGCTCTCGATCATATGGAAGTCGGACCTAACTGATAAAATGAAACGCAGTTTCTTCCAGGCAGCGGTTGTGTCAATACTGCTATATGGATGCACCACATGGACGCTTACGAAGCGGCTGGAGAGGAGGCTGGACGGAAATTACACAAGAATGTTGAGAGCAGTATTAAACAAGTCCTGGCGACAACACCCCACGAGACTCCAACTATACGGACACTTGCCCCCCCATCACGAAAACTATACAAGTTCGACGAACCAGACACGCAGGACACTGCTGGAGAAGCAAGGACGAGCTCATAAGCGATGTACTCCTGTGGACCCCCACATATGGATGTGCAAGAGTGGGACGACCAGCACGAACCTACATACAGCAACTATGTGAGGACACAGGATGTAACCCTGAAGACCTGCTGGAGGCGATGAATGATAGGGAGAAATGGCGAGAGAGGGTCAGGGATATCCGCGCTGGCGGCGCGACATGATGATGATGATGTATATATAAACACGATATGATGTACGTATTTATAATATATATATATATATATAATGTAAAAATGCATATATGTGTGTGTATGTGTATGTTCAATGTATATGCAAATATATATATATGTAATGTAGTGACATTGTATATATATATATATATATATATGTGTGTGTGTGTACATACATATATATATAAGTATAAATTTATGCATATATAAATATATATGTATATGTAAAAATTAATATATATATATATATATATATGTTTGTGTGTGTATAAAATTATGCATTTGTAAATGCATACCTCTATATATATAAATATATGTAAAAATCTATTAAGGCATTTTAATCAAGGTCGAGTTTTCTAAGATTACATACACACTTTATGTTTGAATGATTATATATATATATATATATATAATATTAAATGTATGTGCATGTGTATATGTTACGTATATGTTTCTATACCTATAATATTGTGTGTGTATATATATATATATATATATATATATACAAGGTATCTCAGAATAGATGTAACCTATTAACATGATAATTCGTATTGCATCAAGTCGTCATTTATCTGAGTCTAGAAGAAATTCATACCATACGTCTGCACGTTGCCCACATGATGTTAAGATTTCACTACCTCACCATCAATTCGTAGAATATCTTCTAAAACTCTCTAAACACTTTTAACAAACTTTCTATAACTACACAAATAATTGAAAACGCAATGTTGACATTAAATTACCTGTAACAGTTGACATGCTGTAAAACCCAGCACACACTTAAACAAGCCAAACAGCAATCATCAGATGGGATTCAAAATCCCCGATAAAGAGGTGAGCTATCAAATTCTTATATATATATATATATATATATATATAAAGAGCAAGAGAGAGAGAGAGAGGGGGGTGGAGAGAGAGTCTCAATATACGTGATACCCATGTGGAACCTTATAACTTTATTAATAAAAATATGTTCTTTTTTGTTTCAGATTTCAAAATAGTATACTATCATCATCAGCATCATGTCACACCATATATATCTCTGACCCGCTCTCGCTAACCCTCTCTAACATCCATCGCTTCCGGTAGGTCCTCAGGGTTTCTTCCCGTATCTACACAAAGCTGCTGTATGTATGTTCGAGCTGCTCGCTCTGACTTTGCTCGGCCGTGTGAAAAAGTCCACAACAACTGATTATCCTCGATCTCAATACCTTGGACAAGAGAGGGAAAATATTTTACGTCACTACTTATTTGGAGAAAAATCATTCAAAACTGTCTGGAAATAGATGCAACCCATTAATATGATAATGATTTATTACAGAGAAAAGAAACTGAAAAAAAAAAAAAGATTGCAAGTCCTGGAAGTCGATATAATAATTAAAATAAAACAAACATTGATTTCATGTCTTTAGCTCAGAGGATGCATTTTTTACAGAACGTGATCCAAATGACCGCGGGGATGAGGGGTACTCATTGTGTAATGGTTAAAGCGCTGGACTGTGGAATCGTTGTAGGTGAGTTCGAACTCCTGTCGCAGTATGATGTTCACTTTCAGACAAATACACTTGGGAAAGGTATGGACCCCCTTATCCTTCCAGCTATGGGTTAAATAGCACTGGTGCTGTCCTTCTTGAAGCGTGGCTTTGGCATTAAATAACCCACGATAGTTGATATACCATTAAACAAAAACAAAAAACAAAACAAAACCAAATAACTGCCATGGTGCTCATCTCAGTAATACATAATAATCATATTAATGCGTTGCATATATTTTGAGACACCTTGTACAACTCGTTTAAAATTGGGACAGAATAACACAATACTGTTGAAACTATGGCGAGAGTCTTTTTTTCATTTTTTCACTGTCTCAAAGGATTGTTGAAAGGAAAGGCTTTGTCAAAGACTGGTCAACTATGATCAGAAATAGCAACCCACCATCCAACAAATAGTAACAGACCATCCCGACAAAAATGAACTGCCTCCTTATCATAACCCCGCTAATCCAACGGCCCTTCGTTTAAGCTCATCTTTTTGGGTATAAATCGTCATCATCCAGTCAAGCTGATAGCAAGGATTTCCCTGATTATGTCTCTTCATCCTTCCCTATCAGTCATCGCACCTGGAAGATCTTCCAAACAAAATCCAGTGTCCGGACAGAGCTGATGTAAGTCCTTACTGGTCGATCAGCTATGGAATGTCAATATGTAGGAGTTCATAGATGACGATCCCAAATGAATTCGTCCTTGCTTCTCCATCAGTGCCTCGTGTCCTGTTCGCCTTCGATGTTTTTTTTCGATAAGTGACCGTTATCTGTAAAAACAGTTCTATTTCAAACAATTCGGTTTAGTATAAGTACGCAGTTTAAATATCAAAACAATTCTATTTCAAACAATTTAGTTTAACATAAGTACACAGTTTAGTTTTATTTGACCCCTATCTAGGACCCTCTCACGCGCTACCACTCAGAGCCAGAGTGGACCAGGGAGCGTCGGCAATGAAGAGTTACGCGGTGCATACAATAAGTTTCCAGAATTTTTCGTATAGGCATTAGAAATTGTCGTAGACTCTTGAACATTCAGTATTTTATAGCTATATATCTTATGAGATGACTGACCAATTTTTATAATTTCAGCTTCAAATGAACAGCTACAGCAGGAATTAGAATACACCCTACTAAAGCCTGACTGTCATAGCTGGTAAATATCAAAAATGCAATCTGGACGTGAGGACACTTTAGAAGAATGATATGCAATAAAATTCTGTTTTAAACTTGAAAAAATGCCACAGAAACGTATGGAATGCTTCAGACTGCTTTTCGACCATCTTGCATGAATCAAGCATCAGTTTCTGAGTGGCATAAGAGATTCAAGGAAGGCGGGGAATCTGCGAGGGATGGTAAGAGGTGTGGGAGGAGTAAGGATGTCAATACACCAGAGTTGATTGGCCAAAGGGATAGGGTTAGGGTTACTATGTTGAGGTTTTAAGGGAGTTCAGGAAGAGATTCCGTCGGAAAAGGCCAGCACTCTTCAAATCGGGTCAGTGGCATTTCGACCAGGACAATGCAGCAGTACCCAACTCCATCCTTGTCACAGACTATTTGACCAAGATGGGCATCAAGACAGTTCCTCAGCCTCCCTATAGTCCTGACCTTGCTCCCCGTGACTTTTGGTTATTCCCTAAGCTCAGAGGCTATAGTTATGAGACAATTGAGGAGCTGAAAGAGGCTGTGACGAAGGTCATTGACATGCTCACACAAGAGGCCATCCAGAATTTGTTGGAATGGTACAACAAGTGCATTGCATCCGGAGGAGATTCCTTCGAAGGGGACTTCATGTGTGTACTATCAATAAAAGTGCCCATACGAAAAAGTCTGGGAACTTATCGTATGCACCTCGTATCCCGCATTCCTCAAAACTCTAGCATTACTGAAGCCTCACCGTTTGATTTTTTAGTGTCATATCTAGGACACTCGGTAGGAGAGAGTCTTACTCTCAGTAGAGATACAGTCAGCGTATTCGAAAGCCTCAGTCGAATGGGCTCGTTTTTTATAGAGTTCAGATGGTAACTCATTTCGGCTCGGAAGAATTCACGTTTATTAACGTATTCAACAATGCGTATTTATTTAACTAAACTAACATAGACCTTCATTTTGGCAGGCACTTTATAATTCTTTAGCCGAAGAATAAAAAAAAATGTGGGACTGTGTCCAAGTGGACTGACCTGTCCACACATGGCCCTCAAGGTAGCGAGGCTGGTGACTCACTTATTTAGTCCTCTGTAGATCATTATTTAAAAGGGAATGAGGGCGAAAATGAAAGTACATGAAAGAAAGCGGCAAATATGTGTCCTCAGTTTGGTTTTCATGACACTATGACCAGTGGTCAATTGTCAATTTCGGTGGGGCGGGGGGAAGAGTCCGTGGCAAAATGACTCAACTACGCTTTTGTAGTGACCGAGTTAGAACTCAAGTCGTGTTATTGCGTTCACTTTTGGACTAATAACCCAGAAAAAGGCATGAACTCTCTTACCCCTCTAGCTATGGGTTAAATCATACCACTGCTGTTCTTCTACAAAGTTGGCTTTGGCATTAAATAACCCACAAAAGTTGATACAAAGAAACCTCAATCCAGAGACTATTTAATGACTACTTGACTAAAATCACTCACAACTTTGTCTCTCTTTCTTTTATTTCTCTTAAAGGACGTTTTTAGTCGCTATTAAGTTCGATGTCATGTAGCATCCTATTAATAGCCTAACTGAAAATGAATACTTACTATACAACTGAGTACGGACAAAGACTCCATACGCAATAATTAAGTTGTAAATTAGATTTCTAAGTGCTTAATTCTATCAGTTAAACAATTTTAATGCGACTGTGCTAGCATAAATCCCGCCACTGGTTATTTTTGCTGTTAGGGTAACATAAAAGGTTCCAAAAAAAATGGATCTTCATCAGATAGTTTAATCTTAAAATAGTTTATTATTTCTATCTTCATTTTTTAAAAAGTTTTTCTTATCTATTTTCTTCGATTTATCCTCTTGAAACAGCTGTAATATCATGGCCGAGGGATTTCGTTTTATATATCTTGCTTTTCGGTTTAGTTAGGCTGAGAACCTTTCGCTTAGCGCATGGGTTAGTGAGGTGCAACATGAGAGCAGGTGTTCACACGTGCGCGGGAAGGATGTGTCATTCAGAGATGTCAAAATGAAAATTCCAGATAGTAAATGTGACCTGGGGATCTTAAAGACGTCACGCACCAGAAGCGTGGGCTGAGATTTGAGAAAAAGCAGTGAGTTAGGTTTTTGCCTCTAAAGAAGAAGCTTGACTTTCGGAGCTCACCTAGGCCTTTCGGTGGTTGCCGCACGTGGTGGTGGTGGTGGGGGGGGGGGCAGATGGAAAAGTCAGCATAGAAAGATTGTCTATCTCTCTCCTTATGTCGAAAAACCTTTGAACTCAAAGATAATAAAAAGTTTCGTACCTGAACTCTTAGTTCAGGTACGAAACTTGTCGTCAAGTGTTTTTGTTTTTAGTTCACCTATATATGAGTTATGAACATTCTATGTACATTTCACATATTCATATTGCTATGTAACACAGCCGGTACATCGTAAATCTTTTTTTAAACAGTCTGTACATCCAAAATTATATAAATTTTCCTGCAACCCTCTGCACATCTCAAATGATATCAGTATTTCTGAAATACCCAGTATATTTTGCCCACTCGGCTGGGGCTATAGAATACAATGACTGCATCTCTGCTGAGTGGTAAGACTTCCCTCCCCAACGAGTGTCCTAGATATGGCGCTAAACAATCAAACGGTGAGGATGGGGCTTTGGGAAATGCAGTGTATCTCTTCATTACTCTCACTCCCAGGTCTACTCTGACCCGGAGTTGAAGCACCTGATAGGGTCCTATCTAGGGGTCAAATTGAACTAAACTGTGTACTTATGCTTAACTGAATTATTTGAAACTTTTATCATAATAACTTCATTCGGTGTCAAATTACCCAAAAAAGTGTTGATACGTCGTAAAACAGAACAACCAGCCAACCTTTACTAAATTAAATTGTTTGGTTTTGGACATTTTTTTTCATTTAACTGGGTGCAAACAAAAACTGTTTACTAATGCTGAACTAAATTGTTTGAAATGGAACTGTTTTTTCATTCAACTGTGTGTAAACAAAAAAAAACTGTATTTAAACCAATAACTAACTGTGTGTAAACCTAAGACTGTATTTATGCTAAGCTGAATCGTTTGAAATTAAGTGAAACCATTTAACTGTGTGCAAAATAAACCAGCTCTAGTTTGTTTAAAAATGTTATCTTTCAAACGTGTTTATAAATTATATATATATATATATATATATATATATATATATATATATATATATATATATATATATATATATATATATATATATTATATGTTTAAAAAAAGACGTTAAATGACCTACAATGGTCGATATTCTATAAAACCAAACCAACCTAACCAAACCCAGTACAGCTCAAATGATATAAGCCGGCATCAGTTTTTATAGAACAGCATACATATCTTATCGAGCCGCCTCAGGCATTGGCCTCCATGTCAATGCACACAAAACTGAATACATGTGCTTTAATCAAACAGGCGACATTTCCACACAAAACGGAATCTCTCTGAAACTGGTAGACAAATTCACCTACCTAGGAAGCAGTGTCTCATCAACCGAAAACGACATCGACACGCGGCTAACGATGGCATGGATGGCTATCGATAAGCTATCGATCATATGGAAATCAAACCTGACCGATAAAATGAAACGTAGTTTCTTCCAGGCAGCGGTCGTATCGATACTGTTGTATGGATGTACCACTTGGACGCTAACAAAACGGCTGAAGAAGAAGCTCGACGGCAATTACACAAGAATGTTGAGAGCAATATTGAACAAGCCCTGGCGGCAACACCCCACAAAGCAACAACTATACGGCCACCTGCCTCCCATCACGAAAACTATCCAAGTTAGACGAACCAGACACACAGGACACTGCTGGAGAAGAAGAGACGAGCTCATAAGTGATGTACTCCTATGGGCCCCTATATATGGCCGAGCAAAAGCAGGACGACCAGCAAGAACATAACATTCAGCAGCTATGTGAGGATATGGGATGTAGCCCTGAAGACCTGCCTGAACGATAGGGAAAAATGGCGAGAGAGGGTCAGGGATATCCGTGCTAGCGGCACGACATGATGATGACATATCTTAAATGATATAACATTTTTTTAAATATTCCGTATGACAGAAAAGTAATTATCGATGCCCTTGAAGGCAGATAAATACGAAGATTCGTTTAGTCAAATCATAGTTTAAAAACACATCAAACCAAGTAAACAAAATCAAACCTGAGTATTTTCCTATCCTTGTGTGGCTTATATTTTCAGTAAACTTAATGTTTATCGTTTGTATGTGTGATTTTGTTGCTATCAGTTATTGGAAATGCGTATTCATGCTTATTAATATCTGTATGTATTGTCGGTCGTTTTTCGCTAATGTATAGATCTTTATCGACTCGCGAAAGTTAAATTCAGTTGGCTGGAACAGTATTTAGTTTCAGTTGCAAAATCGGGTGAAAGGGACGATTTTTTGTGTTTGTGTGAACATGTGTGTACGTGTAAGTGTTGGGACATGGGTTCTATTTTTTCCTCCTATAAAAAATCACGAAATATCGGTCAATCGACTGTAAAATACAAAGAATAGGAATTAATTTTCTTCTTCTTCTTCTTCTTCTTCTTCTTCTTCTTCTTCTTCTTCTTCTTCTTCTTCTTCTTCTTCTTTTTTACTCTTCTTCTTCTTCTTCTTCTTCTTCTTCTTCTTCTTCTTCTTCTCGCCTTTTTATTTCTTCTTCTCGCTCTTTTTCTCACCCTTCTTCTTGTCCTTCTTCTTCTTCTCGCTCTCCTTCTTCTCCTTCTTTTTCTCGTGCTATTATCTTCAGACAAATACTCTTGGGGAAGGTATGGACCCCCTTATCCTTCCTGCTATGGATTAAATTGTACCGGTGCTGTCCTTCTCCTGGAAGGGTGGCTTTTGCATTAAATAACTGACGAAGGTTGATATGCCATTAAACAAAAAACCAAACCTTCTTCTTCTTCTTCTTCTTCTTCTTCTTCTTCTTCTTCTTCTTCTTCTTCTTCTTCTTCTTCTCACCCTCTTCTTCTTCTTCTTCTTCTTCTTCTTCTTACCCTCCTCTTTTTTACCCTTCTTCTTCTTCTTCTTCTTCTTCTTCTTCTTCTTCTTCTTCTTCTTCTTCTTCACATAAACATGTCTGCTCGTATTGTAGAATACATCGACTGTTTCTCTGCAGCATCGCGGCAATCCTCCCCTAATGAATCTCTTGGATATGACACTAAACCAGTGGTTCCCAACCCATTTTGGGTCATTCCCCTCATTGTTATTTCTAAGATTCTAGTGCCTACCTCCACCGACTGTAATTTTTAATTCTTACATATTCAAAATTTTACTGCAATTCACGTGACGGAATCTTACAAGGCAATTAACTTGGTCTCTAAACAACCCCCACCAAAACATTATCATGCCAAACTGATGGGGCATGCATCACTCGTTGAGAATTACTCCACTAAACCATCTGACTGCGAGGCTCAAGTCCTGGAGCTTTGGGGGATGCAGAGTAGCCCTTCATTTCCATTACTCCCAAGTCCACAGATTCAGAATGGTAGTACCGTTTAGGGCCTCATCTATGGGTCAAATAGAACTAGTATCCATGTCATGGCACAAAACCCCCTGATAGTGGAAGCTTCAATCCTGTGGAGTACCCCTTCTTCGTTATTATTCCCATGTCCACTCTGATTCGGAGTTGGAGTGCCACTTAGACTCCATCCTGTGGGTCTCATAAAACGATTTCAAGATTGACTATGCTTGAAACCATTTAACTCCGAGCAAACAAATGAATAAAATTGATTTATTTGTTTAAAGGAATATCATCCTTCTTGGGTTATTTAATCCCAAATCCATCTTGCCCAATCGGCCGGGACTGTAGAATACACTGACTGCTTCTCTGCAGAGGGGTAAGACCGCCCCAACGAGTGTCATGGATATGACACAAAACAATCTGATGGTAAGGTTCCAGTGATGCTGGAGCTTTGGGAATGCGGAGCACCCCTTCATTGCCATTGCCCCCAGGTCCACTCTGGCCCGGAATGGTAGCACCTGATAGGGCCCTATTTATGGGTTAAATAGACCTAAACTGTATACTTATGCTAAACTGGATTGTTTGAATTAGAACTGTTTGACTGAACTGAATAGCTTGAAATAGAAAAGTTTTTGACAATTAAACCGTACTTACATTTAAACTGCGTGCTTATGCTAAACTGAATTGTTCGAAATGGAACTATTTTTGACATTGAAACTGTACTTACACTAAATTGAATTGTATAATATAGAACTGCTTTGACATTTAACTGTTTGTAAACAAAATCTGTACTTATACTAAACTGAATTTGCTAAATTAAAACTGTTTTGAAAATTAAACAGCGTACTCATGCTAAACTGACTTGTTTGAAATAGAACTGACTATTTGTATAAAAATGGATTTGGCGTAAACTAACCTACAAAGGTTGATATGCCGTAAAAAACCAAACCAACCAACCAAATCCATCCTTTTAAAAGAACGGTAGAGGTACCATTCAAGTCATAGCTGGATTATTTGTCTGAAAGTAAACGTAATAGCATTAAATAACCTATACAGATTGATATGCCATTAGCTAAACAACCTAAACTACTTTTACAAGCATTTAAAAGTAATAGCTATTGTAATCATAAACATAAAACATTCTTCTGTATGTTTTTCATTTTTTCTTATCATTTTCTAATTTGGCAACCTATCCCAATTAAAGCAATTAATGTTGTGAACAGCAACTGATAATAATCACGTGTCTATTTCATCTTTGCCTCTGCCTCGCTTCAAGCGTTTCGAAAACCCCGTGTTCCTACCACCCTATCCCTATGAGCAGAAAATAGTTTTCATGCCTTATTCTACGCCATTGTGCTTTTTTTTTCATTCTTCACTGTGTTTCCCTACGGTCATTTCTTTCACATACTATCTTTCCCTTTCAACAGAGATTTCTCGAAAGATACCTATCTAACTATTACCCATCACACTCACCCACTCCTCTAGCCCTCTTCTCTATTTCTCCCTCCACTCTCTCTAATTAATACACACTTTTCTTTCTATCTCTCTGTCTGTTTCTGAATCTCTCTCTCTCTCTCTCTCACCCCCATACACACATACATACACGCAGTGTGTAGATTTAGGTTAATTCAGTTATAAAAGAAATTCGAGGTCAAGCGCTTAGCGTAACCATTATCGTCGTAATAAATGAAGTCGGGGACGTGAGTTCAAATCCTGGATGATGCTGATATCGTTTCAATCGCGCTAATACCCTCGGGAAAAGGAACGAACTGATCTGTTCCCTTTAATCATAACCAGCTGTGATCAAATATCAGGACAGAGTGTATTAATTAACATTGGTACTTTAACAAGTCTAGGAGAAAGAAAACTCTGATTTCAAACCAGCCGTAGTCCGCTTAAAAACTGCCCTTGTGTCACATCCTGCTCATAGCTGAGGGGCCGGGAACATATAAGTCAAGGCGGTGACCGCAGACGAGAGCCACCTAAATGCTTCCTTTTCAATAACTACAATACCGAGTTGTAGGGAAGGGCGTTACTCTTTTCCCTGGATTTCTTCACTTTACCCTTGATAGTACCTTATAGTGCTGAGTGTTATGCAAGGTGTATTAAGCACTATTTTTTAAGTCTTTGGTATGACACGTCCTGAGATTGAACCCCAGTCTCCTGGTCCATTGGCAAACATTCTACTAACAAGGCCAATAGAAACATATACACGAACGAAATAAAATCAAGCAGTCGTCCAAGTAATAGTTTGATTTTATGGCACATCAAGCATTGTTGGTTATTTAATGCAACATCTATTTTTATACATATGAAGAGTTCAATTTCAAACAAGTCAGTTTAGCATGCAAAAACAGTTCTATTTCAAACCCTTCAGTTGCGCATAAGTTCACAATTTCAATGTCAAAAACAGTTCAATTTCAAACAATTTAATTTAGCACAAGTACAAAGTTTAATTCTATTCGATCTATTGATAGGACCCTATCAGGCACTCATGCTCCAGGCTACAGTGAACCTGGAAGTGATGACAATAAAAGGGTACTCAGCATTCCCCAAATCTCCAGCATTACCGGAACCTCACCATCCGATTGTTTAGTGTCATATCCAGTACTGTAGAGAAGCAGTCGGTGTGTTATACATCTTCAGCCGACTGGGCAAGTCCTAGTTAGTTATAAGAAGCAATATAAAACTACGTTTTCACGTTGAAGTCCTGTCTTGAACCATTGTATTCAGCGTTGTTTGTTGTTTTTTTTTTCAGTTAATATCTATTTATTTACGTCCGTAAATGACGTTAGCCTTTTTCACAAATTCCTTCAAATGCTGAAGCTGTAAAGACGACCCATTTCATAAGATTAGTTTGTTATTTACATTTTTCGGACTATTGTCCTCATCTTTGTCGCCATGTTTATCACAAAGTTTCGGCCGTTGTACGCTCCGGCCTCCTTCAGGTGGTTAGAATACCGAACTTAACCCTTTATTTCGCTTATCGGGGTAGACTGTTCTAATAACACGAACTATGTCTAATGGATGTCAGTTATCAGCTATCTCCTTGTTAATTTCCCCTCTTGAGGACACATGGCACGGTGGATAAAGGCGTTGGTCAGACCCAAAAGAGTGTGACTTCAATACCCGGTGAAGGCAGTGGAGAACTTTCAGAGGGGAAATTAACAGGAGATAACTGATAACTGACATCCATTAAACATGGCTGTGTAACTAGAACAGTCTACTGGTGAGCGGAATAAAGGGTTAAGTTCGACATTCCAACCAGCTGAAGAAGCCCGAAGCGTATAACGACCGAAACACTTTTATTTCAAACAATTCAGTTTAGCATGAGTACATATTCTAATTGTCAAAAACATTTCTATTTCAAGCTGTTCAGTTTACTGAAACAGTTCCAACTCAAACAATTCAGTTTAGAATATAGATTTTGTTTAAACACAGTTAGATGTTAAAACAGTTATTTTTTAAACAATTCACTTTAGCGTAAGTACAGTTTCAATATCAAAAACAGTTCTTTTGCAAACAATTCAGTTTAGCATAAGTTGGCAGTTTAAATGTAAGTACACAGTTTAATTGTCAAAAACATTTCTATTTCAATCGATTTACTTTAGTCAAACAGTTCTATTTCAAACGATTCATTTTAGCACAAGTACGCAGTTTAGTTCCATTTGAACCACTGATAGGGCCCTATCAGGTGCTCTTACTCCAGACCAGAGTGGACCTGGGAGCGATGGCACTGAAGAGGCGCCCTGCATTCTCCAAAGCTCCAGTATTGTTGGAACCTCACCATGAGATTGTTTTGTGTCATATACAGGACACTCGTTGGGGGAGGTCTTACCCATCCGGTGTATTTTATAGCCCCAGCCGACTGTTCAAGGAAGTAGGTACGATCTCTTGGGTAATTATCCTGCTTCATTAATGATCTATACCGATTAGGTGTGGACGGGGTTAATAAACTATTTTTTCCACCCCAAATAATATACAGAATTTACCAAGCTTTGCCTAGACTGCAATAGCGGCCATTAAATTGTAATAAACGAGACCTACTCTTATAAGTGGTTACTCTTCTAAGTATTGATGTAGTTTATCATTGCTTAACTTCTCTGGTCTACCGATAAGTGATTCTTACATGACAAATTGATTTCAATATCAATAGCAATTAAAAAAGAAATTTTAAAATAATTACTACGTGCTTTTTATGTGTGTCTTGATTGTAAATCAGTACAACTTGGAAATATTCATAATCTCTCAGTAATCTGAAAAGAAAAAGTACAGAAAAAAACAAAAAACACTGGATTTGAGAAAAAAAAAAGATATTGAGCTTCTATTGAAAATGCCTAAAAATCAGAAAGTGCTTTTGGGAATTGCGGAAAACTGAAACTTTAGTGATCTTGTGTGATAAAACAAGGGGAAAAAAGAAAAAAAAACTTGTAGAAAGAACCTCTATGCTTTTGACGAAATATCCTTTATATATTTATGAACTGAAAATAATGAGTTGTCTAAATTTTTGAGATAAAGCTTGATGATTATTATCATTAAGGGTTTTCGAATTATTGCCTTCATCTTTATTGTTATTTCCATAACGTTTTGGTCGATATGTCCTCCGGTCTTCTTCAAGTGTTTTTCGAACTCGGGAACCTACACGGAACTTCGAAGTATGTCCTTTATTGAATCCATGGGGGTTGCTTGTCCTGATTCCGTTAGCCAAAACCGGGTATTGCTGCAGTCGGGATTGAACCGGCAGCCTCCAGATAATTGTCTTCTTAGAAAATTAGGGAACTAACGCCAATAACCGCTACGCTATGAGTTTTGCTGGACAGTCTAGAGTGAATTTTTGGGATTTATAAAGTTAATGTTCTTACTTGACTAGGCTTACCACTTTTATGTGTGGGGTTTTATGGCGGAAGCGGGGAAATTATGAAACCGGAATTAAATCCGACGGTATGAAAATACGCACAAGGTTTTCAGAAGATGAATTTATTCATAGTTTGAAATATTTACCCATGTTGAACGTTTCAGTTTTTTAGAGATTAAACCTTTTGTGATATATCCATGATACGGCTATGTGAAATATACCGATATGTAATACATTCACATGCATAGGAATCCCGAAACACTGACGACTTCGGTAGTTCAGGTACGAAACTTTTATAACCTTCTTGACTTTCAGGTTTTCAACACGAGGAGAGAGAGACACAATTTTTAATATGCTGACTGTTCCATCTGACCCAACAAACGCGCGGCGCATCCCATAATCCCACTGGACTGGCCTCCCCCAGGCTCAAAAATCAACTCGTTTCGTCTAGCGTCGAATCTCAACTAACTGCTTTTTTTCAAAAATCACCCAAAATCCTCAGCCCATCGCTTCCGGTCATGACGTCATTCACATCCCCAGTATTATTTCCTATCCGGGGTTTTTATTATGACATCTGTGATTGTCACATCCTCCCCGCGCGAGTGTGAACACCTGTGCTCAATGTGTGCCCCTACCCGTGCACTAACCCGAACAGTTCTAAGCCTAACTAAACCGAAAGATAAGATATAACCAACGAAAACTGATAATATAAAACAAATCCTTCCGCAATTGTATAACACTTTATCAGGGCTTTTGAATATATGATGCTGCATCATTTGATTTCAATTTGAATAAAGTTTTATATTTGTTTGATGAAGAGAAAAAAATACGAAAGTTTTACACATTCTATTTCCGATAAAGGCGTTCAATCTGCTGATTGATATTGATAAATAGATATATCTGAGTTATGGAATATTTGAAATAGGTAGATATGAACAGAATGGATGTAGATTTTACTTGTGTGCGATATGAACTGTTGGCTCTGTTGTAGAGTTTCGGCTCTGCAATCTGTGGTCGCTGGTTCGATCTCCAGTAGTGGAGATCACGGTATACAGTGCTGATGAGACCTAACAAGGTTGAAACAGCTGTCCAGTGTTCCTGTATGTCGTGCGTAAGTGTTCACCAGATTTTCTGGTCAGGGTAGTTCAATTCGCGATGAACAGAATGAGATAGATATAAACGAAGAGATATTAAATGAAATACGATACGCTTAAAATAAATTTCGAAGACTAATTTCATTGCTCAATTTTGAAATAGAACGCCACTTATGGATATAGACTGTTTAAATCTTTCTAAATTTTTTTTTTTTCTTTAAGAAATATAAAGTTTGATTTAGATAAAACTAATCATAATTCTGAGAATTGATCTTTATTTATTGCGGACTTTTTTTGTCCTCATCTTGGTAGTTTTTATGTTGTTTCTTCTTTCACTACGTTTCGGCCAAATTTCACCACTGGCCTTCTTCAGGTGATTTTACTTTATGAGAAATTTAAAAAAATGAGTGATGCATTTTGTAGTTGAGGAAGAATTATGTCTGAACTTGTCTTTAATTGGAATCATTTTGAGATGAGACTTCTTAATCTGAGAATTAATTTTTATTTATTGCGGACTTTTTTCCTCATCTTGGTAGGTTTTGTGTTGTTTCTTCTTTCACTACGTTTCGGCCAAATTTCTCCGCTGGCCTTCTTCAGGTGATTTTACCGCGACCTCGGATAGGAATGCTGAGTCTTGTAACCGTATCCCCAGTAATTACTGCCTTCCATAGTTGTTGTCTATCGCACCACGTTTTTTGACCAAGTAAACCTCTGGCCAGCTTGGGTAGGATTTGAAACCGCTATCTTCTAACAATGCTCACCTGGAACTGTAGAGACTCAACGCCTCTATCCGTTGCGCCACAGGCCCCGAAGTCTCTACGGTTGAGTCTCTACGTTGAGTCTCTACGGTTCCAGGTGAGCATTGTCAGAAGATAGCGGTTTCAAATCCTACCCAAGCCGGCCAGAGGTTTACTTGGTCAAAAAACTTGGTGCGATAGACAACAACTATGGAAGGCAGTAATTACTGGGGATACGGTTACAAGACTCAGCATTCCTATCCGAGGTCGCGGTAAAATCACCTGAAGAAGGCCAGAGGTGAAATTTGGCCGAAACGTAGTGAAAGAAGAAACAACACAAAAACTACCAAGATGAGGAAAAAAGTCCACAATAAATTAAAATTAATTCTCAGATTAAGAAGTCTCATCTCAAAATGATTCCAATTAAAGACAAGTTCAGACATAATTCTTCCTGAACTACAAAATGTATCACTCATTTTTTTTAATTTCTCATAAAGTTTCTAAAAATTTCTTAAAATCCATGGCTAATATGATACACTTCAAAATAAATTTCGAATCATAATTACATTATTGACATAATAAAACTAACGATGACAGAATGGAATTTTTCTTTTTCATTTCTTTCGTTTTTTTTTTAAATTTGAATATAATTTCGAAAATAGATTACATATCAATATTACGAGTACATTAATGACGGTTGGATGTAAAACACACACACACACACACACACACACACACACACACACACACACACACACACAGATATACACATATACATTCAAAAAACAAACAAAAACCACACACATGCACACACTAAGGCACACACACACACACACACACACACACACACACACACACACACACACACACACACACTCACGCACAACAAACTTACATACAGACACTAACACACACACACTCGAATACACAGATACACAAAGAGATATACACATATGCACTCAAAACTCAAACAAAAAACAGGCACATACACACACTAAGGCACACACTCACACACAGAAACATAAACACACAAACACACACACACTCGAATACACAGACACAAACACAGATATACACATATGCACTAAAAACACAAACAAAACACACACACATGTACACATTAAGGCACACACACCAAGCCGCATACATACACGAACACACACACTCAGGCACGCATATTCTCACATACACTCATATGCAGACACTCGAATACACAGACACAAAGACAGATATACACATATACCATCAAAACACAAACAAAAAACTCACACATACACACGCTAAGACACACACTCACACACACAAATGCACATACAGACACACACAGAGACACAAATGCACATACAGACACACACAGAGACACAAACACACTGAGACTCAAATAGACCTGTTATGTATATATATATATATATATATATATATATATATATATATATATATATATATATATCTATTATTTCTTATTCGATCTGAAGAAGTCCTGTTAATTTTTTTAAAACTTTGATTTGTATGAATGCTTTTAACAGGATAGAAATAAATTTCCTATCTTATTGAGACTTATTGTTCTATATATATATATATATATAATACTTAGTCCAGTAAAACCGGAGTTGGGAGTAATTCCATCGGGACAAGAAATTATTCGTGAATGAATATTCAAATCTTCCCGGTAAAGAGCTCAATGTACCAATTATACAGAGCAATAATTTCTTTAAGAAAAAAAACAACGAAACCAATCACAAAGGATTATAAATTTATTTCAATCCTGTTACGCATTTTTGAAATTTTCAAAAACACGAAAAAAAATTAACAGGACTTCATCAGATCAATTAGATAAAAAAAACTGTTTTTTTATCTAATTGATCTGATGAAGTCCTGTTAATTTTTTTTCGTGTTTTTGAAAATTTCAAAAATGCGTAACAGGATTGAAATAAATTTATAATCCTTTGTGATTGGTTTCGTTGTTTTTTTTCTTAAAGAAATATATATATATATATATATATATATATATGTGTGTGTGTGTGTGTGTGTGTGTAAATGAGTTAGTAAAGTTGGAGAACCGAAGGTTCCCTTTCCACTATATATATATATATATATAGATAGATAGAATACGACTACAATTAGACTAGCTGAAAATTATTTATAACACACACTGACTCACACGCACATATATATAAATCAGTAAAAAAATTGGTGACCGTAGTCAAGGGTAACCCGAAGATTCCATTTTCAATATATATATATATATATATATATATATATGCATATATACATAAAGATACAGATATAATACGACTACAATATCTCTATGTATAAAATTAGATTTAACACACACACACACACACACACATATATATATATATATATACACACACATATATATATATATATATGTACATAAATACGTATATATATAAAGTTGGTGACTGTAGTCAAGGGCGACCTGAAGGCTCTATTTTAATATATATATCTATATATAGATAGATAGATGCATACATATATATACATACAATCATATATAAATATATAAGACCCCTGAGATAGAATGGCCTATTTTGAAAAAATCAAATACTCCAAATAGTTTTGACGGTAGATGCAATTTATGCTTAGAAGAGAAAATACATATCTTAATACATAAATGGCCTGATAAGTTATTAAATAAGAGTGAATTAATCGCTAGATGTAGACATAAGACTAAATTTTGACTATAGACAAAAATTTAAAAACAGAAATAAATAGTGAAACCGGAAAAAAAACGTATCCAACATACACACTAGGAAGAAATAGGTAGCTAAATAAATGCATTAATATTTCTCTTAAAAGTTAATTATCGAACTTTACATGAAAAGAAATTGAATTAAACAAATCAATAAAAAAGTTAAATTACCGTAATTATAACTGACGAAAGTTGAAAATAAAATAAATAGGTAAAAAAAAACGGAAATTCAATAAAACGAGGAGGTAACTCCTTAATCTCTTCCCCCTTCCCCTCCCCCACGTGTCTATTCTGTTTTATTTATCCATTGGATCTGAAGAAGTCCTGTTATATTTTTCTTCATGTTTTTGGTTCACACCAGAAACGAAAAAACTGGATGGAAATAAATTTATAATCCTTAATTAACCGGTCTTTGTTTTTTTTCTGAAAGATATATATACATATATATTTATATATATATATATATATATATATATAAAACGAGTACAATACCTCCGTGCTGAAAATTAGATGAAACGCACACACACACACACACACACAAAAATTTATATATATATATATATAAGTAAAGCTGGTGACTGTAGACGAGGGAGACCAGAAGGCTCCCTTTTCTATATACATACATACATACATACAAATATACATATACATAGATATAGAGATATATGTAAAACGATTACAATATCTCTATGCTAAAAATTAGATATAACACACACGCACACACACACACCCACACACTTATATATATATATATATATATTGTTGTCGTTCCCTGTTTCTTAAATGTGGGCCATCGCCTGATTAGTGATGGATGGGTCAGCAGATTGAGTAGGTCTGATGTAGTATGACTCGACATGTCTGTTGAAGTTAGTTTAAAACATCAGAGCTGATGCATCATGGCGCATCTGGATTATGTATTCATTGAAATGTAAACATCATTAACTTCAGGAGATTATATATATATATATATAGTATTCGACAAAATGAAAAATATACAGTAAAAAACGGAACCATTTTTTTATAAATGCGACAAACTTTAAGGATACATCAAAGACACGGTTGTTACGAAAAGTCATAATTTTCTAAAAGGAAAATTCTTTAGGAATATCAAAAGATCGGGAATATCTTAGGATTTTCTTTTCTTTGATTTGGTATCTTAATTTGTGATTAGTTCTTTGGTAATGGACAGTAAGCAGTTTTCTGAGTTTAAAAAATATCAAATTATAGTGCATAATCATTGTGGACGGTCACTTGGTGATACTGCAAAGAAATTGAATCGGCATCATTGATCAACGGTTTTTCTTTAAAATTTTCTTAAAATAATGGAAATTATTATCAGAAAAGAAGTTTGGTTTGGTTTCGTTTGGTTTTTAAGGCATGTCAACCATTGTAGGTTATTAAATGTTAAATCCTTTATATACATACGTGGTGCATTCAAAAATCTTCTTTTTTTTTTTTGTACTGGCAAAATTGTCGTAAACTGTTGAAAATTCAGTATATTATTGCCATACATCTTATGAGATGACTGACCAATTTTTATGATTTCAGGTTTAAATCAACAGCTACAGCAGCAATTGGAATACACCCAACTAAAGCCTGATTGTCACAGCTGGTGAATTTCAAAAATGCAATCTGGACGTGAGGACACTTTAGAAGAACGATATGCAATAAAATTCTGTTTTAAACTTGAAAAAACGCCCCCACGAAACAACAGCTGTAAGGCCACTTACCTCCCATCTCAAAAACATCCAAGTATGACGAACAAGACAAGAGCTGAAGAAGCAAGGACCAACTCATACGTGACGTTCTTCTATCAACCCCATTACATAGACGTGCCAATGTTGGCCGACCTACAAGAATTTATTTACATCAGCTCTGTAAGGATATTGAATGTAGTTTGGAAGACCTGCCGGGTGCGATAGATGATAGGGACGGGTAGAGAATGAGTGTCAGGGAAATCCATGCAATCACCTCAACTTGATGATGATCATATACGATATACCATATTTACCCAACCCCTCCGCTCGGGCATGATATGACATAAGGTCAATTTTTAAACGAATTTTAACAGGTTTGAATTCAGAGTTTTCCTTCTCCTAGACTAGTTGCCTCATCAAGGCTGAAGAACCCAGTCTGCTCTACTATTTACCCATGGAGGGAGAATAATTGGATTCATACCTTTCCCAAGGGTATTAATGCTATGTGAAATCTTGTCCAGGATTTGAACTCGTGTCGCCGTGTCCATTTCCTACGACGATAACCATTACACCACGGGCACCCTCTATACGATATACCGAAGTATAATAGTGAGATCTATGCACATTTCTTTTGCGTGAACTTTTCATTCACGGTGTCGCACCAATACACACCCATGAATATAATATTATTATTACAATCTCTTTACTGCTTTCTATGTTAACTTTGGTATTTTTCTTCCAGTCATCCATAGATACAGATATTACGGATGAATTACAATTTTTATTTTTTCTACTTCTCTCATTTTCCATTTTCCTTTCTTTCTTTCTTTTTTCCCCCCTCCCTGTTTCTGTCAAACTGTCTGCCTGTCCCTCACGCGGGTGCACGCCAACGCATATGATTAGGATTTCTTAATACAGTAGTTTAATACTTTTTGCAAAGTCAGGTACGATTTAGGGCCTCAGATTAGAACTGGACCCATAGCCAATAGCAGTTGTGCACACCACACGTGCTGTAATGGTTAACAAGATAGTCAAGATGATCCTTGTGATTTCGAGTTTGTCACCATCATGACTCTGTCTCTCTCACCATCATGACTTTGTCTCTCTCACCATTCGTCCCTATAGTCCATCGCTTCTGGCAGGTCTTCTAGAATACATCATGTGTCACCATCATGACTCTGTCTCTCTCAACATCATGACTCTGTCTCTCTCACCATTCGTCCCTATAGTCCATCGCTTCTGGCAGGTCTTCTAGAATACATCATGTGTCCGTTCAGAGTTGTTAGCGGACCCATATTAAAGGTTTGTGATATTCTAAACGTTGTTAATAGTCCTCTATTTTATTCGTTCGTTCATTTTTTCGCGTTCGTCTTTACTTCATATTTTTCTTTTTCCGTCTCTTTCTTTTTTCTCTTTCGTGTTTTTTTTTTCTTTTTTCTTTCGTTTCTTTCCTTTTCGCCATCTTCTTCTGTTTTCTTTTTTGTTTTCGTTTTTTCTTTCTTCTATGGCGTTTCTCCACGTTCTCTTCTTCTTCTTCTACTTCTTCTTCTGCTCTTTTTTCTTCCTCTTTTACTTTTTCTTCTTTTTCTATCTTTTGTTATTCTAGACTCTTTCCCTCTTCGTATTTTATCTTAACATCCCTCCCCTTTCTTTTTTGTCTTTCTTTCTTCTTCCTCTTTTGTTCATTATATTTTCTCTTTCATTGTTCTTCCCTCTGTCGTTCTTTCTCTTTCCACCTTCTTTCATTTTCATTCTTTTTGTTCTTCTTCCAAATCTTTCTTCCTTCTCTTCTGTTATTTTTGTATTCCTCTTTCTTTCTTTCTTTCTTTCTTCTTGGTTTTTCTCTTTTATTTCACTTCCCTTTAATTTTTTTATATTTTTTCCAATTTCGTTATTTCTTTTTTGTTTGTTTTTATTTTTTCGTTCTTTCTCTTCTCTCTTTCTTTATTTTTCCTCTCCTTTTTTGTCATTGTTTGTCTTCCTTTATCTCCTTTCCTTGTTTTTTTTCCTCTTTCGTTGTTTTTCATTTATCTTTTATTCTTTGTGCCTTCTCCTTCTTCCTCTTTCGCCATTTTCTTTGTCCACGATTATCTTTCGTTATTCTTGACTCTTTCGCTCTTCGTCTTTTATCATAAAGTCTTTCCCCTTTCTTTTTTTTTTGTCCTTTTTCATCTTTCCATCTTTCTTTTCCCTCTTTTGTTCATTATATTTTCACTTTCATTGTTCTTTCTTCTCTCGTTCTTTCTCGTTTCTATTTCGTTCTTTCTCTTTTCTTAGTTTTCTTTCATTTTCATTCTTTTTGTTTTTCTTCCAAATCTTTCTTCTTTCTCTTTTGTTCTTTTCTTTATCCACTTCTTTCTTTCTTACTTTCTGCTTGGTTTTTCTCTTTTTTCACTCCATTTTCGTTTTTGATTCTTTTTTCCAATTTTATTCTTTCTTTTGTGTTTATTTTTCTTTCTTTCGTTCTTTCATTCTTTTTACCCTTTCTTTAATTCCTCTCTCCTTTTTTCGTCGTTCTTCGTTTTCCTTTTTCTTCTTTCCTTTTTTTTTCTTCCGTTATTTTTAATTTCTCTATCATTCTTACTGCTTTCTTCTTCTTCTTCTTCTTCTTCTTCTTCTTCTTCTTCTTCTTCTTCTTCTTCTTTCATTATCACTTTGGCTTCTGTTTTGTCCTTTCATGAAGCGGCAGAGTGACGTCGTTAACGGACTGTTTAAAGACAGACACGTTGATGGCTAGACAGAGAGAAGAGGAATTTAGCAACGAACAACGGGAGTGGAGAATGGAAGTCAGGTGAGGCCAGCACACCAATGACGGCCCCTTAGGTTATAGGGTCATAAAATGACACATGCGAAAGATATACAATGTGATAGGGAATCACGCACAAAAGGAAAGCCAGGGACGAGGAAGTGAGTTACAAAATGTGGCATAATTAACTTCATCTTGGTGTTTTTACCTTTGTGTAAAAAAGGAAAAAAGAATTTAATACGTACATAAAACTCACTGTTTTTGCTTAGAAGATAATCATTTTCTTAAAAATGTATTTGGATAGAATTGGCTTTTTTTTTTTTTTAATGCATAGCAACCATCATGGGTTATTTAATGCTGAATTCGTCTAAGTGGAAGATCAGTAGTAGTACTAGAAAAAATGGATTCACCGCCTATGCAGTTTTATTAATATAGGGTTAGACTTCATTTTCTTTGGTTCTTTTCATTATCCATTTCTTTCTTTCTTTCTTTCTTTCTTTTTTTTCTTTCTTTCTTTCTGCTTGGTTTTTTTCTTTTTTTCACTCCAATTTCGATTTTTCTTCTTTTTTTCTATTATGTACTTTCTTTTGTGCTTATTTCTATTTCTTTCGTTCTTTCTTTCTTTCTCTCTTTCTTTAATTCCGCTCAACTTTTTTTTTCGTTCTTCGTTTTCCTTTTTCTTCTTTCCTTCTTTTTCTTTCGCTATTTTTAATTTCTCTATCATTCTTACTGCTTTCTTCTTCTTCTTCTTCTTCTTCTTCTTCTTCTTCTTCTTCTTCTTCTTCTTCTTCTTCTTCATGCTAAATTCATGCTTTAATGCTAAATTCATCTTAGTGGAAGATCAGTTGTACAGTGTAACTCGTATATAAGAGAGTTGTCGGGAACAGATATGGATTCTCTTATATCCGGTTTTGGTCTATTTTGTTTAGGTAACACAGGCTCTAATCTGGGACCAGAGAAAAAATTTCTGTCACCCGGGTTCTTATATCTGGGTCTCTTATATCCGGGTTACAATGTAGTACTAAAAAATCGATTCACCACCAAACCAGTTTTATTAATATAGGGTTAGACGAGTAATAAAAAAAATATGATGGCTTGGCTTGGTTTGGTTTGGTCTGGTGTCTTTATTTAACAGCATATCAACATTCATGGGCTATTTAATGGTAAAGTTATTTTTGTCAAAGAACAGCAGTAATACTGTTTAAATCATAGTTGAAGGGATAAGGAGGTTCATGCCTTTCCAAATGGCATCAGTTGGAAACTAGACGTAATAGCACGATTAGATTTTAAACTCTCTTATGAATATGTCATAGTCCTGCAAGTAAGACACAACGACATGTGGACTATTCTGAAATATTGGTATACGATTTCTCTTGCTAATTTACCCAGTCGGCGGGGGAGGTAGAATACACAACCTGTTTCTCTGCAGAAGGAGAAGACTCCCTCAACGAGTGTCCGGGATATGACACTAAATAATCTGATGGTGAGGTTCCAGAAACGCTGGAGATTTGGGGAATTCAGAGTATCCCTTCATTGCCATTGCTCCCAGGTACACTCTGACCCGGAGTGGTAGCTCCTGATAGGGTCCTATCTCTGGGTCAAATAGAACTGAACTGCGTACTTATGCTAAACTGAATTGTCTAAAATATAAATGTTTTGAAATTTAACTGTTTATAAACAAATTCTACATCTAAACTGAATAGCTTGAAATAGAAATGTTTTTGACTATTAAACTGTGTATTCATGCTAAACTGAATCGTTTGAAATAGAATTGATTATTTGTATAAAAATGGATTTGGCATTAATAACCTACAAAGGTTGATATGCCATAAAACCTAAACAACTCACCAACACTTGTTAATACAAAAAAAACTGTTTCTTTTTGTACATAAATGAGGTCGATGAGGGATCAAGATTTCCTTGAAGAAATCGTTGGTCAAGAATAATTTGAGTACTCCAGCTAAACAATTCCTAATAAGTGTTGTGAGGTGAGAAGTCGGCGATCTGCCGTTTTCCTCTCTCTCTCTCTCTCTCTCTATATATATATATATATATATACTTTGATAGCATACCAACCTTCGTGCGTTATTTAATGCCAAAGCCATCTTTGAAGAAGAGAGGAGATACTATTTAACCCACTGCTTATTTGAATAACAAAGTTCATAGCTTTCCTTAGGGTATCAGTCTAAAAATGAACATAAAAGCAAGACTGGAATTCAAACTCGCTTACTCTACCATATTGCTGCTCAGCACGTTAGCCACTGCATCACAAGGACTTTCTCCGTATTTTTTTTTATTTGAGCATGTCACAAAGATCAACCGGACATTGGCCGAGTGGTTAGAGTGTTCGCCAATAGCTCGGACAACCGGGGTTCGATCCCAGGTCAACTCATACAAAAACTCAAAAAATAGTACTTGATACCTCCTTGCTTGACGCTATAAGGTACACATCAAGAGTTAGTGGAGCAATCTAGGAAAAAGTGTAGCGCTCTCCCCTACACCCCCTCGTCAGATGACTTTTTACATGTTAGACTTGAGCTTGCGGAACAGTAAATGAGAAATTACAGTTCATCTGTGTACGAGGTATAAAAAAAACTTTAAATTCTCAGGCGAGGGCAGAGCGCTGACTGGATATTACTAATATATATATATATATATATACAGGGTGACCCCCCCCCCAAAAATGAACCCATAAACGTTTTTAATACTTCTACAAAAATAAAGCAAAATAATTCTAATTCTTTTCCTTGGTAGACCAGGACATGTTGGTGAATTCTATGGTCCCAATTTTTCATGCACAGAATCCACTTCATATCCCGAAAAAAAGAAAAGGCTAGAATTAAATTTATGAATTTCAGTCAAAAATATATGGGTTTTGTTTTTTTGGGTCACCCTGTATGTATATATATATTGTATTAAACATTTTCATACGCTGCTGAAGCAGTCACAGTAGTTTTTGGAGTCTGTTATTCTTCACATAGACAGGTATCTCTGAATGGCCAGAGATAACATTTATCTTCGTATTATACCACAGTTATTGATATAGTATATGAATGCTTTTCTGATAGACATTAGCGTGAAGCAAAACCAATCTTGACTGAAATTTGAACTCGGCACACTGGTTCCGTTTTCACTACTGATAACCGTGCTGATAACTTGATTCGGGTTTAGCGAGTTAAACCCTTGTTTACCTGAGGTTCAGTCGGTAGGAAGTTCGTTCTGATACTAATCTCCTGGTCCCGGGAAAAGTTCTTTCTAGCAGTACCTGTCCCTTTCTCTAAAAGGGGCAAATTAAGTTAATTGTTCGGCAAACTAAGTTAATTGTAGACAGCCACACAAAAGTCTCGATTGATATATCGGCCCACGACTATAAAATGACTTCATAACAATTCTGACTTGGTAAGGTTTCTTTGTTTAATGGCATATAAACCTTCATGAGTCATTTAATGACAAGGCCTTCCTTGGAAACAAGTTCAAAAGCTGTAGGTCCTGACGGTTGTGGCTGTAGAATACACCGACTGCATCTCTGTCGAGGTGTAAGATTCCCCCAACGAATATCCTTGACTTTCTAAACGATCTGATGGTAGAACTCTGGTAATGCTGGAGCCCACACGCGCCAGGCATTTTCAAAAATACTTCGGGCCCCATCGGCATTCCCCGAAAGAGGGGCGCCTCGGGCCAGAGGGATCTCCAGTGCCGAGTCACACCCGACCGGAACTGCATTTTACGAGACTGCCCGCCGAAGTAAACCATAAGTAACCGGAGATGAGCACCAATCACACTCGTTGATGTGTAGTTATGGGGGAGGGTGAGTCCATTATGTAGGGAGTCCAACAATAATTTTATCAAGATCCTTTCAATTTCCTGACAGATGTTTTGGTTTTAGGTTGGAGTTGGTAGATGAATTTATCGAAATTTCCCGAACACTTTTGAACCCTTCATCTGAGGTAGCTTACAAGTGTGAAGAATTTTTTTAAAAAAGTATTTTAAGTTTTTTAACGTTGCAAAAATTACCTGAATGTATCGTTGGATTAAAGTGAGATGCTAATGACATCGAATGAATTTAAAAAAAAAACCTTATCAACAGAAATAGAGCATTATCTTGAGAAATAGAATATTTATCCAGAGAAATGGAATATTTTAAAATTTTCCCTCTTTTTCATTTTGTTAATAACTCTTTGAAAAAAACTAAAAGCATTTGAAAACATTGTCACTATTTTCAAAGTTAATTCTATCAATTCTAGTTTTTTTTTGTTTTTTTTTTTGGTCTTCTTGGATTTGTATTCGCAGCTTATTAATTTCATGCACTATTATAATCATATTTTTGACTAGAAATTTTCGAAATTTAAGTTTGGAGAGGGAGTCGCTTTTAAGGTGTAGGGCTATAGAACTAGAATCATTAAGGTGCACAGCAAGACGTCTTGAAAGAGTCGTAGTAGTAAGACCAACGTAAGTATTATTTTCGTAGGAGACAGAGTCTCCCAAGGTACATTTGAGCATATATACGACATTTTTCCCATCCAGAAGTTTAGTGGAGAGCAAAGAGTTCTTGGAATTTACGCGGGAAGTTTTAAATGTGTTCTTGTAAATGATAAGTCTTATTTTTTAGTTGAGATCAGTAAAAAGAACCATTTTTTTTGCTATATTTTCATCTAATAATTATTATGAAATTGGTCTCGGTAGTAAAGGTTTATTGGTTGCTTATGGTTTAGGGTATTGTCAATATTATGTACAGTTTTTTTTAATGAAACTTTAAATTTCTGTATCGTATAGGACTTACACTCCTATAATTTAAATTGGGCGGTATGTCACTTGTTCCAACAACAAAGATGGCGGACGCACACTAATATTCAGTCTCGGGAAACCATTGGCCAGGAGAACCACGTGACCTGCTTAAAACTACGTTCATCGTTTGAATTTCGTCCCGCGGTTTTTTGGAGCCGATTCCAAGACACGTATTTTCTATAAATACGTCATCTTCAAACACTCTTTCTCTTTTTCCCAATTTCTATTGCAGCTCAAGCATTCTCTCCAGTGTGACTCTCTTATGCACCAACAGACATCAAAAGCCTCAAAATGGATAAAGCATGCACACCTTATTTTCCTCAAAATAATTTGCCTATGAGACTTTTCCAGCCTCGGAAACACCGACTGTTTCAAACTACAGGAAGAAATGAACATTTAAAAATATGTAGTCGACATGAATAGGACACTTTTATTATTTAACCCTTTGTTGAGTTAGTCACACACACACACACATACACACAGGATTATTTTACGAACAATATAGAACCGTAGCAATATTTTAAATGTATCATTGCATGTTTTGTTGTGAATATAAATTTGTTTTGTTTGTCGCCTTGTTTTGAATGTTTTTTTGTCCGCGCCGTTTCATATCTTCATTCATTTCCTTCATTTACTAGATTTATCTCCATTGTGCCTATTTTACCTTTTTCCATATGGCTTTTTTCCAAGCATAACATACCACGAAACTAAACATATACTAAACCACAACATTAAATTTTGGAGGACTAAAAATATCTACCAAATGACATGTACCCCTACAATCGACAAAACAGTTGGGAAACATTATTAATAAGAGTTTGTTTTATATTTTCAAATTCTTTCAAGAAGATATAAGCATCCTTTGGCATAAAATAACCTACAAAAGGTTAATATGTCATAAAACCATGCCAACCAACTAACCAACCAACCATTTTTGATGACAACTTCAATATTAGACTCATGGACGATAATTTCGACATAGGAAAACTCATCAATGTTATCTCTATAAAAAGTACGAGTATATTTATTTTGAGGTTATCAAACTATACGTAATTGAAAACAAAAATAACATTTCTCGACTTAGCTAAGTTATTCGAGAACTGAATGGATTTCGGCATATATCAACATCAAAATAACTATTTAGTGTTTGATCTCACTTTTCTTTCTTTCTTTATCTTTTTTTTTTCTTTTTTTTTTTTTTTTTTTTTGACTAACTCAAGCTGACCTCTTGGGGGAAAAATAACACACACGAAAAAGAAAAAGAAACGATTTGAAAGTGAAATTTTTATAAAGAAAACATAAAGAGAGATATCTTTGAGAAATCATTTGCTGAGAGGTATTTGTTTATATGTGCCGGGTGAAAATCTTTGCTCCATTAATTCATTGATACTTATTATGTAACAAGCTTGTTACAATCTGAATTAATATCAAATTTGTATGTTCAAATCTACACGATGTCCACTGATTTATTATTGATTTGTATACAGAAACGACTTTGGTGTTATATACTGTCTGATATAGCAGCAAGTGTTTGAGGATATATGTGTCTATGTACATTTATATAGGTGGAAAGAAAAAGACATATATATATATATATATATATATATATATATCTTTTTCCTTCCACCTTTATAAATATGAATTGAGCTCTTGGTAGCCGTTAAGCGGATGTATGTAAACAATAGTAATTGTGATTCATAACCGTTTAAAAAAATTACTTCGCTGCTGCTGGTTTCCTCGTGGCTGAGGCGTAGAGTCTTGGATTTGGGTTTGAATCAACTGGGTTTCGATCTCAGCTAGCCACACTGATGAGTTCTGATAGAACGAAACAGATCAGTCTGTGGATGACTATATATATATGCTCCCCTATCCCCGTAGGGTTGAGCTCTCTAGCAAATGAAGTAATCGCGTTGCTATTAACGTATATGTAAGGCTCTCCGTATATGAACCGAGGTCTTGGTAGCCGTTAAGCGGATGTATGTAAACAATAGTAATTGTGATTCATAACCGTTTAAAATTTACTTCACTGCTGCTGGCTTCCTCGTGGCTGACAGGTAGAGTCTTGGATTGGCGTTTGATTCAACCAGGTTTCGATCCCAGCTACAGGAATCTAGTATGTCTAGCCACACTGATGAGTTCTGATAGAACGAAACAGATCTGTCTGTGGATGACTATATATATATATATATATATATATATAAAGACAAAAGATTAACGGAATAATCATTAAAAGGGGGACAAAACTATTCTAAAAAATTGCGAGGGTCCTTTCGTCCAGTTTTATTCATGCAAACACCGGAAGAATAGAAAACGGGTAATTCATTTTAAAGTATGAGATGACTGCGTGCCGGAGAGAGAAAAATTTTATGAAAAACTATGTCACACCACGACTTAGACGAACCAGACATGCGGGACACTGCTGGAGAAGCAGGGACAAGCTCATAAGTGATGTTCTCCTCTGGACCCCTTCATATGGCCGAGCAAAAACAGGACGACCGGCTCGAACCTACATACAACAGCTCTGTGAGGAGACGGGATGTAGCTCTGATGACCTGCCAGAAGTGGTGAACGATAGGGAGGAGAGGCAAAAGTGGGCCAGGGATATCCGTGCAGGTGGCACGACAAGATGATGATGATATATATATATATATATATATATGCTGCAGTGGTATCGATACTGCAACATGGATGCACTACATGGACGCTAACTAAACGGATGGAGAAAAAGCTTGACGGCAACTACACAAGAATGCTGCGGGCAATATTGAACAAGTCCTGGAGGCAACACCCCACAAAGCAGCAGCTGTACGGCCACCTACCTCCCATCACGAAAGCTATCAAAGTTAGACGAACCAGGCATGCAGGATACTGCTGGAGAAGCAGGGACGAGCTCATAAGTGATGTTCTCCTATGGACCCCCTCATATGGCCGAGAAAAAGCAAGACGGCCAGCTCGGACCTACATACAGCAGCTCTGTAAGGATACAGGATGTAGCCCTGAGGACCTACCAGAAGCGATGAACGATAGGGAGGAATGGCGAAAGTGGGTCAGGGATATCCGTGCTGGTGGCACGACATGATGATGACTGCTTCTCTGTCTACATTGAGAGGGGTGATCTAAAGCAACATTGATCGAAGATGTTCAATTGGATTTTATTCCTGGCTCTATGTAGAACCGAAAAACAGTCATCTTGATAGTTGGTCATGCAACTATTTGTAGCTAACAGATGTTCTCAAATAGCCGAGTCCATAGCTTGAGATTGCCTGGATGTTAATCGGCCTCTATTCAAAATACATCTGGGTAAATGCTGTCTTATTCGAACTTCCAAACGTTGGTTAGTACGACCCTTATATATCGAATTACCCCGACAATTAAATTTGTAAATTAATAGACTTTGATTTAAGATAGGCAGTACATCCTTATGCATGGAGTTAAAGGCCGTCTTAGTGAAAAAATAGATCTAACTTTAACAGCATGATAACGACTGTATACAGAGGAGGCAACTTTATCGGCTAATGACTGACTAGGAGGAGCGGGACCAATATATATATATATATATATATACTATCATAAATTTAAATCCTCCAACTTAGTCATTTAAAATAACCCCTTCCCCTCGATTTGAGTTTTGCAAAAAAAAAAAAAAATACGTTATATATAAATTCAAATGTCTTTTAGGAGATTGTATTCCTGAAAATAATGTATATGTCGGTTTAACCTCAACTACCCTATCGAGAAGACTTACAATGCACCTTTCTGATACAAGTTCCATAGCACAGCATTTAAAAAAAATTCATGCCCAACGACAGAATTACAGAAAATTCTTACCGAAAACACAACAATATTAGAACATCAAAATAACAAGAAAAACTACTGATTCTCGAAGCACAACATATAAGGAAAATACAACCCAAACTTAATCGAATTAATTTTGAAACCAGACAGAGGAAAAAAGACTGGGGAAAATTGATTTTAAAAAGGGAGAAAGAAATTTTAATGCAAGGGAATGAAAGAGTGAAAAAAAATCAATTATCAAGAAGGAAAAATGTGTTAAAAGAAAGAAAGAAAGAAAGAATATAAAGGAAAAAAAAAAGGAAAGTTTTAACATGTAAGAAAGAATGAAGATTGAAAGAAAACAATTTTTAAAGGAAATGAAAAAGAAAAAAAGCATCAAAAAGGAAATTAAAAAATGTTTTCAAAGGAATGAAAGACGAAAGAACAGTTTTCAAAGGAAGAAAGACAGAAGCAAAGCTTTAAAAAGAAAGAAAGAAAGAAAGAAAGAAAGAGAAGCTTAAAAGAAGAAGAATGAAAGCAAAATATAATATGGTATAGAAAGAAAGAAAGAAAGAAGGTAAACAAAACCCAATCTTAAAGAAAGAAAGAAAAAAAGAAAGGAACGAATAAACAGACAAACAAACAAAAGTGAAAAAGAAGTAAAATATTGAAAAGATTAAAAAAAAGCTAAGAAAAAACAGAAATGAAGAAATTTGAGGATATTTAATATAAAGAAAGAAAAAAAAGAAATAAACGAAAAACAGAATTCTTCAAAAAAAAAAAAAAAAGAAAGAAAGAAGCCGAAATTAGACAAATAAACACAAAAGACAGAAAAACGACAGAGAAAATAATTTTCGTCCGATGTGTAAGTAAAGAAAAACATGTAACTAAAAAAATAAAAAAAAGGGGGTGGGGGATTCTCTTGCCATCAACACCAACATTTCAACTCCCCGCCATCTTTTTGCTTCACGTTTCCTCAAAAACACAAGTCGGCCAATTAGAACCCGTTTATCTTTTTATTGGTTTCACTGATTTTCAGATAAACTTTTCATGGTTTGTTTATTGGCGAAGTTTTGTTTGTTTTAAGGCTGTAAATTAGCACGGAGGAACGGATAAGCTAGACGTTTAGAGCCGTTCGAAATCTTCAGAACTATTCTTAGACATAAACGCTAGTTCTTTTGTTATTAACACCCGCGTGTGTGAGCGTTACGATCCGTAATTTTAACGACATGGAAACTTTTGTAATTATCAAACATTAGGGAGGCATATACTATATTTGGGTTTGGTTGGTTTTATGGCTCATCAACTATCGTAGGTAGAATTCCAATTCCATTTTTATACTTATAAACAGTTCTATTTCAAAGACTTTAGCCTAGTGGGTAGAGTATTCGCCAATGGTCAGGGAGACTGCAGTTCAATCCCAGGTCGAGTCATATCAAAGAATTTAAAAATGGTAGTTGATACCTCCTTGCTTAACACTCAGCAATATAAGGTATGTATCAAGGGTAAAGTGGAGCAATCCAGAAGTAAGGCCCTTCCTTACACCTCATTGTAGTAGCTATTTAAAAGGGAGCCTTCTGTTCGCTCTCGACTACGATCACCATTACATATATTTTATTTACACACAATTACATGTCAAAACAGTTCTTTTTCAAACAATTCTGTATAGTACACAGTTTCAATGTCAAAAACAGTTCTATCTTAAATAATTCAGTTAAGCGTAACTACACAGTGTCAATGTCAAAAAACAGTTCTATTTCAAATAATTCACTTTAGCGTAAGTACACAGTTTCAATGTCAAAAACTGTTCCATTTCAAACAATTCAGTTCAGCGTAAGTACAGAGTTTCAATGTCAAAAAACAGTTCTATTTCAAATTATTCAGTTTAGCGTACGTACACAGTTTTAAAGTAAAAAAAAATGTTCCATTTCAAACAATTCAGTTTAACGAAAGTACACAGTTTCTATGTGAAAAAATAGTTCCACTTCAAGCAATTGACTTTAGCATAAGGACACTGTTTCAATGTCAAAAACAGTTCTCTTTCTAACAATTCAGTTTAGCTTTAGTACACAGTACACTTCCATTTGGCCCATAGATAGGATCCTATCAGGAGCTACCACTCCGGGCTAGAGTGAACCTAAGAGTGATGGCAATGAAGGCGTACTCCGCATTCCCTAAAGCTCCAGCATTACTGGAACCTCACCATTAGATTGTTCAGTGTCATATCTTGGATTGTCGATGGGAGTGGGCGTCTTACCTCTCTGCAGAGAAGTAGTCGGTGTATTCTACTGCCCTAGCCACCTGTGAACGAGTTTTTGAAGAGCAATTTTTAACTTCAAAGTATCATACAATTTTTATTTGGATCAACTTTTCCTTTTTTTAACTTGTAATTCTGAGCATCAGAGAAAATTTTACTTGAAGAAATAAGTGTTTATTTTTGGAGATTAAAAACGTCTTACGTGGTCCAAATTATCCAAATCCAAAAAAGGCATTATTTTGCTAATGGCCGTCGCAAAGGTTTCCAGCACATTTTCGTCTAAAAGATGATCATTAGACGTTAAGATATTATTCTGTTTCTAGCCACATTTAACTTAACTTTGTGTTATGGGCCTTTTCCCCATGCAATATCAGCTTGGCAGGGCTGAGTCCATCACTTGGCGTCAGAGGCGTTCCAAAATGGGGAATGGTGACAGGATCAAGCAGTGACGGTCACACACAAGTCTCGACTTGTGCATGGCCATCCCAATAAAATGACCTTGAGTCAAATGCTGCCAAGTAGGATGATAGATATATTATGAATTTGACCTCGTGTTGTATTGGCTCTCGTATGGCTTGGGGGAGTTTTAATATACAATCATCAAAAATCAAAATTGCCCTGTCGGCTGGGGCTTTAGAATACACCGACTGCTTCTCTGCAGAAGGGTAAGACCCCCACCCCAACGACTGTCCTGATATGACACTAAACAATCTGATGGTGAGATTCCAGCAAAGCGGAAGCTTTTGGGAATGCGGAGTACCCCTTCATTGCCATCGCTCCCAGGTCCACTCTGGCCCGGAGTGGTAACACCTGATAGGGCCCTATCTATGGGTTAGATAGAACTAACACCATACTTATCCTGAAATGAATTTTTTGAGTAAACTGAATAGCTTGAAATAGAAATGTTTTTGACAATTAAACCGTACTTACATTTAAACTGCGTGCTAATGCTAAACTGAATTATTTGAAATAGAACTGTTTTTCGACATTAAAACTGTATTTACACTTAACTGAATTGTTATATATAACTGCTTGAATAGTTTGAAATAGAAACGTTTTTGACAATTAAACTGTGTCATCGTGCTAAACTGAATTGTTTTAAAAAGAAATGATTATTTACATAAAAATGGATTTGGCGTTAAATAACCTACAAAGGTTGATATGCCATAAAACCCAACAAACCAAACCAAAAAGCAAAACTATAGAATTAATGCAATGCAAAATGTAATCACCTTCAAGAAATTTGGTTTGGTTTGATTTCATTGTTTAATGGCTTATCAACCTTTGTGGTTTATTTAATGCCAAAACAAGCATTGTAGAATCATAATGGTACTATTTAACCGTTAAGAGAGCTGTAAGGGTCTCATACCATTCCAATAAATTTTATTCTGGATATGGACGTTACAACATATTTAGTTTTCAATGAAAGTAATATATTGTGGCCAACTGATCGGATCTTATTCAATGCTTATTGTTGTTTATTTTAATAGCAATTCTGGCGAAACAAGTGCATAAAAGATAAAAGATATTTTTGCAATTAATTGTAGATTTGAAAATTCATTTTTTAAAAGACAGATAAATTAATTAGCGTATTTAAAGCTAAGATTTTTTTAAATTACATAGCTGTATCTCTGCAAAGGGATAGGACCACTTCCTAACGAGTGTCCTGGCTATGGTACAAAACCAACTGTTGAGGCACCAGATCTGGAGCTCTGGGGAATATAGAGTACCCCTTCATGGCCATTACTCCCAGATCCATTCTAACCTGGAGTTGTAGTATCTGATAAATTCCTATCTATGAATCAAATAAGACTGTTTGACATCAAAACTGTGTACAAACAACAGACTGATATTAATTTGAATTGTTAGAAATAGAACGGTTTGACAGTTTATCCGAGTGTAAACATTTGACTGATTTTTAGTGATTGATTGCGATGATTGAATTTAATTTAAATATACACCAATCGTGAGTGTTGTGTAGAAGGACTCTCTGTTATCCCAATTTGCTGGAGATGGAAAATACACCAACTGCATCACAGCAGAGGGGTAAGCCCCCACCCCAACGAATGTCCAGAATTTGCCACTAAACAATCTGATGGTGAGGCTCTAGTAATGCTTGAGCTTTGGGGAATGCAGAGTACCTATTCATTGTCCTCGTGGTGTAATGGTTAAAGCGATGAACTGCGGAATCGTAGTACGCGAGTTCGTACTCCAGTCGCGCTATTACGTTCACTTTCGGGCAAATACCCTTGGGAAAGGTATGAACCCCCTTATTCTCCCTCCAGCTATGGGTAAATAGTAGGACGGACTAGGTTCTTCAGCCTTGGTGAGGCAACTAGTCTAGGAGAAGGAAAACTCTGAATTCAAACCTGTTAAACTCCGCTTAAAAATTGACCTTGTGTCATATCCTGCCCGAGCGGAGGGGTTGGTAAATAGTACCTATTCATTGCCATCCCTCCCAGTTTCACTCTGGCGCGGAGTGGTAACACCTGATAGGGTCCTATCTATGGGTCAGATCTGTTTGATCTTTGGACTAATTATGCTAAATTAAATTGTTAGAAATAGAACTGTTTAATGATTTAAGTGCGGATAACTATGTACCCATTTTTTTACCTTTTCAGACCTGCAGTTTTGGGTACACTGTTAGTTTGAGATTGGTATTGAGGTTTGGGTCACGGTCGGTCAACACTGCTTAAAGTTTTTGTCGAGTAATCCCAGTAGTCACGTCTTGATGTCGAGACTGTCACAATCCATGAACCTCAGGAGGTTGTTCCCCAGGCTCTAACCCTCTTTGGAGAGGCTAGGTTTATCGCCTTACACCTGAGGCGCTCCTTTTTAGGGGAATGCTGACTGAACCTGAGGCATTTTTCTGCTTACAAGGCGTGTCTTGGCTACGGCCCTGTGCCTGGACACACATAAATATCGGCTTTATTTGTGTCTGTCTCCCACGAGACAGGACTTGACACAAGGTCAATGACCCGATGGTCGGCTTAAAGTGGGGGTGAGGGGGAGGGAAGGTCGAGCACAAGCCGAGGCTCGAGCCCTGCTTGATTATGCTGGTCATCGGCCCATTTAGTGCAATGTGGGCCTGACGAGCCTTGCTGTACATGAACCCAAATCTAGGTCCGGGTACTGATGCCTGATTATGGCTTAAACTGGACAGCAAAGTCCAGTGCTATACAAGGGTTACAAAGCTGTCAATGATGCAGTTTGCCCACCCGAAGGTGGCCCAGGCGAAGCTGGGCGACTTTCGGCTTCAAGTTTGCCTTTGCTGGACAATGCCCACATTGTTTGGTGGGCTGTGCGACAAATATCTGTCTAAACAAACGATTGATATTTAATTGGCTTATTAGTGATGTATAGCCTAACAAATGAGTAATATTGAAAAGAATCGTCAGTGTTGAATGAGAGTACTTGAAACTCTTGAACCGAGTGCTTGATTTGAATCATTGGTATTACATAACAATACATGGAACCATTTCATTGCGAGCCAATAAAACGTTTACCTGGATGCTAAATACAATTATAACGATTACATAGCAATAATTGGAGCCATTTAACTGTGTGCAAATGAATAGAAATTTGGTTTGGTTTGGTTTTATGGCATATCAACCTTTGTAGGTTATTTAATGCCAAATCCATTTTTATGTAAATAATAATTTCCATTTAAAACAATTCAGTTTAGCATGAGCACACAGTTTAATTGTCAAAAACATTTATTTCAAACTATTCAAGCAGTTATATATAACAATTCAGTTTAGTGTAAGTAGAGTTTTAATGTCAAAAACAGTTCAATTTCAAATAATTTAGTTTAGCATAAGCACGCAGTTTGAATGTAAGTATAGTTTGATTGTGAAAAAAAATCTATTTCGAGCTATTCAGTTTAGTCAAGCAGTTCTAATTCAGCTAATTCAGTTTAGTATAAGTAGAGATTTTGTTTACACACAGTTGAATGTCAAAACAGTTCTATGTTAAACAATTCTGTTTCGTGTAAATAAAGTTTCAATGTCAAAAAACTGTTCTATTTGAAATAATTCAGTTTAGCATAAGATCGCAGTTTAAATGTAAGTACGGTTTAATTGTCAAAAACATTCCTATTTCAAACTATTCAGATTAATCAAACAATTCAGTTGAGCATAAGTATGCCGTTAGTTCGATTTAACTCATTGATAGGACCCATATCAGATGGTACCACTCCAAGCCAGAGTGGACCTGGGACCGTGGGCAATAAAGGGGTACTCCACATTCCCCAAAGCTCCAGCATTACTGGAACCTCATTATTGGATTGTTTAGTGTCATACAGCCCCAAATGAATAGAGAGTGTTCAATGGCATAGTATCAAATTGCAATACTTGTAACTCTTATACTAAACTGCATTTTTTCAAATAGAAATGTTTGACTAAACTGAAAATAGCTTGAGACAGAAATGTTTTGACAATCAAACTGTGTACTCATGCTAAACTGAACTGTTTGAAATAGAACTATTTATTCGTATAAAATGGAAGAAGTTCTCCCCTCAACGACTTCCTAGGATATGACACAGCTATATCTGGTAGTGAAGCTCCAGTCCTCGAGATCTAGGTAGTTTGACGCATACCTCCATTGCTATTACTCCCAGGTCCACTGTAACGCGGAGTGATATTACGTGTTTGGCTCCCATGTATGTGTCAAATAGAGCTATTTAATCATTTACTACCATGAAGATCATTTACCTTAATAAGAACAAATGATTAAAATTAAAATGGGTTATCAGTATTCCGTGGCAGTGCGGAAAACCAGAAATATGAGGTCTGAAAAGTGTCACACACACACACACACACACACACACACATATATATATATATATATATAATAATATATACTTTTGTATGACGGACTTTATTCATTCATTTATTTACCATCGATTACAGCGAAAATTACATAAGATTTTATGCTGAAACTAATAGCCGTCGGAGTGAGCGTTTCAGAGAGGGAAATTTGAAAAATCAAGTGTTTTAAAGGCTGTATGATTTTATGGCATATCAACCCTCATAGGTCATTTAATACCAATCCTATCTATATCTATGTATCGTATACATGATTTGTAAATTATTTACTCAAAGGTAAGATTATTTTCAAACTAGTTAAAGCTCATTTAATTTATTTACTGAAATACAGTCAGTAACGGTGACCGCCAACTAACTATACACATTTATTGAGTCAATTACTATTTATAGTTTCGGGGAGGGTCCATACAGTGACGTCATGGGGTATACAACAATAACACACTAATAATTCAATTCAAAATTATTTATTCGTTTACCGAAAGTTAAATTGCTTTAAGTATTGCTATCAAAAACTAATAATTCAATTTGATATTAATCATTTATTTAGGAGGTGCCTGTGGTGTAATGGTTATCGTCGTAGGAAATGGACACAACACGAGTTCAAATCCCGGACGAGACTGATTGCATTTCACATAGCACTAATACCCTTGAGAAAGGTATGAATCCGATTATTCCCTCCCTCCAGCTATGGGTAAATAGTTGGGCAGCCTGGGTTCTTCAGCCTTGGTGAGGCAACTAGTCTAAGAGAAGGAAAACTCTGAATTCAAACCTGTTAAATTCCGCTTAAAAATTGACCTTGTGCTATATCCAGCTCGAGCGGAGGGGTTGGTAAATATGAATATTAATCATTTATTTACACACAATGAAATGATTTCAAATATAGAATTAAATAATTCTACTTGACCTACAGATAGGACCCTAACTGATACTGCCACTCCATTTAAGAGTGGACTTGGGAGTAATGGCAATGAAGAGATACTTGAAATTCCACATTGCTCCAGGACAGGAGTCTCAATATCAGATTTTCCCCAGTCGGTTCGGGCTGTAGAATACACCGACTGCACCTCTACAGAGGAGTAAGAACCCCTCCCGCAACGAGTATCCAGGATATGATACTAAACAATCTGATGGAATGAGGAGTGCGGACGACCCATTCATTGTCATCGCTCCCCAAGTCCACTCTGGTCGGGAGTGGTAGCACCTAATAGGTTCTTATCTATGGGTCAAAAAAACTAAACTGCGTATTTATGCTAAACTGAAATTGAAGCAGAACTGTTTTAACATTTAACTGTGTATGGACAAAAACTAGACTTGTGCTAAACTGGATTGTTAGCATTAGAACTGTTTAACTTAACTGAATAACTTGAAATACAAATGATTTTGACAATTAAACCGTGTTCTTACATTTAAACTGCGTACTTATGCTAATAGGAGGTGCCCGTGGTGTAATGGTTACCGTCGTAGGAAATGGACACGACGACACGAGTTCAAATCCTGGACCAGACTGATTGCATTTCACATAGCACTAATACCCTTGGGAAAGGTATAAATCCAATGGAACAGGCTCATTGCCAACAGAGTGTTTGCCAATGGTCCGGGAGACCTGGGTTCAATCCCAGGTTGCGTCATACCAAATACTTTAAAAATGGTACTTGATACTTCCTTGCTTAACACTCAGCAATATAAGGTACTATCAAGGGTAAAGTGGAGCACTAGAAGGAAAGGAGTAGCACCCTCATCTACACCTCGGTGTAGTAGCTATTGAATAGGGAGCCTTCTGGTCACCTTCGACTATGGTCGCCAACTTTACTTTACTTATGCTAAAACGAATTGTTTGAAATAAAACTTATTTTGTATGCTAAACTGAAATGTTTGAAATAGAACTGATTATTTGTATAAAAATGGATTTGATATTAAATAACCTACAAAGGTGAATATGCCATAAAATTCAACCAACCAACCAATCAATACCAGATGTTGTTCAGTGTCATATTGATATGTAACCATAATAAATTTACAAAAATATAAATTTACAATATACGTTTATATTTTTTATCATGTTTGTTTTATTATTTCGAAAGGGTTTAATCTTCTGTAATGTTTGAGAGACAGACGGAGAAACGGAGATGAATATTGACTGCCATTTTGACTCATAAATCTGTTATTTCCAAAGCCCTACGTCTTCTCTTTCCCGGCGAGACTTACTCACTCGGAGGCCACCTGTGGGCCACAAGCTCCACGCCGGCCGTCATTCTCTATCTGCCGACGGCTAGATTCTACTGACCTCTGAAAGGTTGTTCGCATCTCACTTGGGCATCTGTATATACCATTTCACAACGCCCACACATTTCTGCACGTCCACATGACTGCTTCTGCTTATTTACACAAGTGCGTCCTTGTGCAGTGAAATCTCTGATTGACGGTTTGGTCAAAGGTCAATGCACAACAACATGAACTAAAGAAAGGACCCTAACAGGTACTACCACTTCTGGTCAGAGCTGACCTGAGAGTAATAGCAATGAACACTTACTCCACATCATCCAAAATGCCAGGATTAGAGCTTCACTATCAAAGGATTTAGAGTTACATACAGGACATTCGTTGCGGGTGGGGGTCCTACTTTTTGCAAATATAAAATCGGCCCGTTCTACAGCCCTCACTGACTGGGCTGAGAAAGAAAGAAAAAAGATGCTTGAATTTTAATATGACTTTCATTAATGAGATGCGCGTTAGATGAATGGTATTCTAACGATCAAAACATCAACCCTTCCACTCTACCTACACACTCGGCGCATATTCTCTCCACCTCTCTCTTTCTCTTTTTCTCTCTCTCTCTCTCTCTCTCTCTTAGTCATTTTTATCCTTTTTGAAATACCTGTTCAGGTGAGTACTTTTCGATTTATCACACCTGTCTGGCATCATCGAAATGCCTTTAATCTTTACAATGATTTTAATTCGTTCTTTTCAGTGACTCATGCGGCAAATGTAAGAATCATTGAGGGCAAAACAAAAATTATCATTCTTTTCATTTTGAATCTTCGCCTCATTTTCTCGTTTACTGTCATTTATATTGCGCATGCTCGTTCACTATTGAATTAGAAAGCACAAGAAAAAAATATGGATTTTAAAATATTTAAAATTGATTTTCTACTTCAATGGACAAGGTATAATACAACCGAGTTCAGTATGTTTCAGACCTCATTTCCTTTTAACTATTCAATCGATATATATATATATATATATATATATATATATATATATATATATATATATTAGTAGAAATGGTTTGGCTAAGTGATTTTGCAAAATGTATGAATAATATTTTAAACACTGTTTGACGGTCTTATTAATATATGACAGAACATTCAAAAATGTCAAATGCAAGCAATGACATTGAGTTTCACTAACAATAAATTGCACAACTGATAAATGAATATCATGAATATTTTAATATTTTAGATCTACAATCCCCTCATATATATATATATATATATATATATATATATATATATATATATATATATTCAGAGAGAAAGATAGAGAGAGATAAAGTAAAAAGTTAGCGACATAGACGGACTGAGATCACACACGCACACACACAGATATGTTTATATCTTTATATATATATATATATATATATATATATATATATACACGCACATGGAATGCGATTTTAGTGTAATGGGTAACGTCTTAAGAAGTGAACACAAGTTCATATCCTGAGTGAGCCCTTTTTACATTTCACATTGCTCTAATAATACTGAGAAAGGAAATGAATTGCTTGAAATAGGACTGTTTTGAGATTTAAACTGCTTACTTATGCTTAACTGAATTGTTTGAAATAGAAATATTTGTTTGTTTGTTTGGTTGTTTTTTTGGCTTAATGGCATATCAAACATTGTAGATTATTTAATGCCGAATTCATTTTTATAAATATAAACAGTTCTATTTCAATTAACCCTGTCTTATATAAGAACAATTTACTCACAGTTAAATGGAAAAAAAATGTTCAAACAATTCAGTTCTGCATAAGTACACAATTTAATCGACAAAAATAGCTCTATTTCAAACTTTTGAGTTTAGCATAAGTACACAGTTTAATTGTCGAAAATAATTCTATTTCAAACAATTCAGTTCAGGATAAGTATACAGTTTAAATGTCAAACTGTTCAATTTCTAGATAGATAGATAGATAGATACGAGGATCATTAAATAAGTTTCCAGACTTTTTTCGCATGGGCACTTTTATTGATAGTGCACATATGAAACTCTAGTCCCCTTCGAAGTAATCTCCTCCGGCTGCAATGGACTTGTTGTACGCTTCCAACAACTTCTCGAAGGCCGCATGGAAGTCCTCTTGTGTGAGCGTATCAATGATCTTCGTCAAAGCCTCTTTCATCTCCTCAATTGTCTCATAACGACAGCCTCTGAGTTTACGGAATAACCAAAAGTCACTGGGAGCAAGGTCTGGACTATAGGGAGGCTGAGGAACTGTCTTAATTCCCATCTTCGTCAAATAGTCTGTGACAACGATGGAGTTGTGGACTTGTGCATTGTCCTGCTGGAAATGCCACTGACCCGATTTGAAGAGTGCTGGCCTCTTCCCAAAGAATATCTTCCTGAACTCCCTTAAAACCTCAACATAGTAACCATAACCCTAACCCATTGGCCAATCAACTCTGGTCTATTGATTTCCTTACTCCTCCTACACCTCTCATCATCCCTCACAGACTCCCTACCTTTCCTAATCTTTTGTGCCACTCAAAAACTGAGGCTCGATTCCTGCAAGATGATTGAAAAGCAGTTTGAAGCACTGGATACGTTTCTGCGGTATTTTTTCCAAGTTTAAAACAGAATTTTATTGCATATCGTTCTTCAAAAGTGTCCTCATGTCCAGATTGCATTTTGGAAATTCACCAGCGGTGACAATCAGGCTTTAGTTGGATATATTCGAATTCCTTCTGTTGCTGTTCATTTGAACCTAAAATCATAAAAATTGGTCTGTCATCTCATATGATGTATAGCAATAACATACTAAATTTTCAAGAGTCTACGACAATTTTAAATGCCTATCCAGAAGAAAAAGTCTGGAAACTTATTGAATGCACCACGTAGATAGATAGATAGATAGATAGATAGTATAAATCTTTTTATGTACGATTGCAACTGAGCTTCCTCTCATCGCCGTATTATTCTGTAAAACGCTTTGTTTCTTTCTGGCACTCATCTTGAATAATATCTTGCCAGCGTTTTACAGTCATTTTATCTCTATTTAATGTTACGCATATTAAAAAAAGGTAAGATAAAAAAAAAATGAAGAGAACAAATAGCGATAGCTCTTCTCAATACAAGTTTTCTTTTGCAATTTAGTCGTCAGCATAAAACGTTTAAATTAGGAGAACTTCACTTCGCTTGGACGACGACCGACAATACTTCCATTTTTATCGCACGACCAAATGACATCTTAAAAAAAGTATAGACACAATTCATTGTACCAGTGTCTATGAGTCAATACATACATATATATATATATATATATATATATATATATATATATATATATCAAAAAAGTGAAGTGAATTACACTAATGGGGACTTCACCCAGCGACACCGTTTATAGCGAGTGACAGGTTTGTATTTGTTATTTCGTCAAATTTCCGCCAAGAAAATAATTGTGGAAAGAATCATTTTGTTATTTTTCCTGATTGGATTTCGTCTGACTTTACTTTTTTTCTTTTAAAGACTTCCTTTAAAATGATTTTATTTTGTTATCAAGTGACGTTCTTTTATATTATTTTCGTTGCGTTGATTTTCAAGTACCACACCTTGTTTTTATTAAAGCTTTACCGCAAAATGTGGCGGGAAAACTTAGTTTCAGTGCACTTATGAGTGCAGCATGAATTGTAAGGATAAATCTATAGGGTGCTGAAGCAAAATTTGGGGTATTATAGTATAAAAAAAAGTAAGTAAAGTTGGCGATCATAGTCGAGGGCAACCAGAAGGCTCCCAATTCATTACCTACTACACCGAGGTGTTGGGGAGGGTGCTACTCCTTTCCTTGGATTGCTCCACTTTACTCTTGATACGTACCTTATATTGCTGTGTGTTAAGCAAGGAGGTATCAAATACCATTTTAAAAGTCTTTGGTATGACGCGACCTGGCATTGAACCCAGGGCTCCCGGACCATTGGCGAACACTCTACCCACTAAGCAAATGAGCCGGTTTTAATTTTTGGTTTGGTTTGGTTTGTTGGGTTTTATGTGATATCAACCTTTGTAGGTTATTTAACACCAAATCCATTTTCATGTAAATAATCAGTTCTTTTTAAAACAATTCAGTTTAGCATGACAACACAGTTTATCGTCAAAAATATTTCTACTTCAAAGTATTCAACCCGTTATATATAACAATTCAGTTTAGTGTAAGTACAGTTTCAACATCAAAAACAGTTCAATTTCAAATAATTTAGTTTAGCATAAGCAAGCAGTTTAAATGTAAGTACAGTTTAATTGTTAAAAACATTTCTATTTCGAGCTAGTTTAGTCAAGCAGTTCTAATTCAGCTAATTCAGTTTAGTATAAGTAGAGATTTTGTATACACACAGTTAAATGTCAAAACAGTTCTATGTTATACAATTCAATTCAGTGTAAATACAGTTTCAATGTCAAAAATAATTCTATTTAAAATAATTCAGTTTAGCATAAGCACGCAGTTTAAATGTAAGTACGGTTAAATTGTCAAAAACATTTCTAATTAAGGTATTCAGTTGAATCAAACAATTTAGTTTAACATAAGTATGCCATTAGTTCTATTTAACTCATAGATAGGGCCCTATCAGGTGCTACCACGCTGGGCCAGAGTGGACATGGAAACAATGGATATGAAGGGGTGCTCCGTATTCCCCAAGGACTCAGCATTACTGGGACCTCACCCTCAGATTGTATAGTGTCATATCCAGGACACTCATTGTCGGGGTGTCTTACCCCTCTGCAGAAGTGCCGTCAGTGTATTCTACAGCCCCAGCCGACTGGGCAATACTCAGAATTTAAAGTCAAACAGTTTTATTTCAGATAATTCAGTTCAGCATAAATACACAGTTTAAACGTCAAAACAGTTCTATTTCGAGCAATTCAGTTTAGCATTAGTACGCAGTTTAAATGTCAAAACTTCTATTTTAAACAATTCAGTTCAGCATAAATACGCAGTTTAAATGTATAAAAACAGTAAACGTCAACCACCGTTTAGTTCTATTTAACCCACAGATTGGACCCTTATCAGGTGCTACCACTCTGGGCCAGAGTGGACCTGGGAGCGACGGCAATAAAGGGTAACTCTGCATTCCCCAAAGCTCCAGCATTGCTGGAACCTCACCATCAGATCGTTTAGTGTCATATCCAGGACACTCATTGCGGGGGTGGTCTTACCCCTCTTCAGAGAAGTAGTCTGTGTATTTTACAGCCCCAGCTGACTGGGTGGGTTTATATTTTTTTTTAAATATCAAAATGAGAAGATAGATACAAAACAGGGATTAGTCCAAAAGTGAACGTAATAGTACGGGTCGAGTTGGAATATATATATATATATATATATATATATATATATATATATATATATATATATGGTACGGAAGCAAAATTAGGAATATTCTAATTTAATAACAAACGACTCAATTATAAAAAAAAATATTGATTTTGATTTTTACAAAAAACCCAGCAAAATAAGAAGATAGACTTTAAACAATGAATTTATTCCATATGGCTACTATTTCTTTTTTTTAATTATTTCATCAATACACCCTCGAAATGATTTGCCTGCTTTCAAAATAAATTCTCTACATTTTATTCCATTCATCATCTACAGCAGTCTTAAACTAACCCATATTTGGATGAGAAGTTGTATTTGTTTTGTTTTCTAAAACGCCTCGTTTCGTGTAACCAAGGCTAAAATTTTGTTTAATTGCTGTCCATACAATTTTCTCGTGGACTTTCAGTTCATTAGCGTGCTTTCTTATGGACGTTGTAGGAGAGCAATTAAAAAAAAAAACCTTCTTTTCATTTTTTATTCAATCCTCCACACCCACTTTTCCTTAAAAAGCTCTTTTTCTGTAAACTTTTTCTTTGCTTTGGTAGACAAAGAAACTTGGGCTTCGTTTCGGCGTCAATCAAATCATAGATTCTTTGTCGTTTCTTTTCTTGCCCACTCATACTGGGCTGAAATTTTTATTTAAAAAGTACTTGAATAATAGAGCTAATCATGAAAATATAATTATATCACATTTTTTTTAACTGGACTAATCAAACTAAAAAAACAACAACATTTTTTTAGAAATTTCTATATTTTACTTCCGCACCCAGAAATAGGAATATATAAAGAGTATACATGATTGGGTGATAAAGATGGTTCACTGGGAATGGTGCAAAAGATTAAAATCTGATTATACTAACAAATGGTATTTACAGAAACAAGAATCTTGGCTAGAAAATGGGACCCGTAAAATTACCTGGGATTTTGAGATGCATACGCACGCATACAGATATATATATATATATATATATATATATATATATATATACAATCATACATACGCACATGTATCGACCTATACACATTAATACATACATATACATACATGCATGCATTCATTCGCTCACACGTACACATACATATAACACACACAAACATACCCACAAAATGTTTTACATCCGCAAAAACATCCACACACACACACACACACACACACGTATATATATATATATATATATAAACGCATACGGAAGCGTTTTTGGGGTTATGGTTACCTGTGTTGGAAATGGACAGGGTCATCAGGATTCACTTGAATTGAAGAGGGTATATTTAAACTCTGAATATTGGGGCTCAAATGGTTAATATCTAATTTTTTTCTTTTTGTGTTTTGAAATGCCATTTACTGGAAAAGGCATTTAAACATCAAAATCAAAGTATATATTCTACAGCTCCAGCCAATTGGGCTGTTGTACGAAATAAATTTAAACTGACGATGACGATCACTAGAAATACGTGACCTAGTCGGCTGGTGGGGACTGTAGAAAACATCGCTGCATCTCTGCAGGGGGGTAAGACTCCACCCCTAACGACAGCCCAGTTGGCTCGGGGTGTTGAATACACCGACCGTATCTCTTCAGAGGGGTAAGACTCCCTAAAGAGTGTCCTGTGTATGACACTAAAAAATCCGATGGTGATGCTCCAGATATGCTGGAGCTTTGGGAAATGCGGAGTGCCCCTTCTTTGCCATCGCTCCCAGGTCTGGCCCGGATTGGTAACATATGATAGGGTCCTATCTATGGGTTAAATAGAATTAAACTGTGGGGGTGTCCTCGTGGTGTAATGGTTAAAGCGATGGACTGCGGATTTGTAGTAAGCGAGTTCGTACTCCAGTCGCGCTATTACGTTCACTTTCGGGCAAATACCCTTGGGAAACCCCCTTATCGTCTTAGCTATGGGAGCATAAGGTATTCATACGTTTGGCATTAGATAAGCTACAAAGGTTGATATGCCATTAAATAAAGAAACCAAACCAAACAAGAACTAAACTGTGCATTTATGCTAAACTGAATAGCTTGAAATTGAACTGTTTCGACATTTAAACTCCGTACTTATGCAAAACTAAATTGTTTGAAATAGAACTCTTTTGACAATTAAACAGTGTATTTATGTTAAACTGAATTGTTTGAAATAGAACTGTTCATATGTATAAAAAGGGATTTGGCGTTGAATAACTTAGAATGGTAGATATGCTATAAAACCAAACCAAACTCAAACACAACAAATGCGAAAGGAATTATAATATGTATGCATTGGTTAGTTGGTTGTTTGTATATTATAAAGGACTTTATATATCTGATTATTAAGTGAATAGTTTGTAGGTAGCATGTCGAAACCAACCCGAGCTCATTTATTTGCTTACAATTAAATATTTTCAAGTATTGCTTGGAATCATTTTGAGGTGAGGCTTCTTAATCTGAGAATTATTTTTTTTATTTCTTGCGGACTTTTTGTCCTGATCTTGGTAGTTTTTGTGTTGTTTCTTCTTGAAACAAACATTTCTTCTAGTAACAAACATATATATATATATATATATATATATATATAAATGTAAATGTTTGTTACTAACCGATAATCTCCAGTTTTATACCACTAATTGGTTTGGAATTTTGTGAGAGTATTTTATTCGAATACGGGCGTGTTTTTATATACTTAATATACAAAAATATTACAATAATTAAGAAAAATATTTTTAATAAGTTGTTTTTCTCCGAGAAAAGCCGAACGCAAATAATGAAGGTAAATATTAATTCCGTTTTCAAGAATTTTACACGTGAATTTTTTCTGCTTTTATCACTTTTTTTTCTTTTTTGGTTAACATAAACACTAAACTTTGAACCATATTTCGTTGGTTCAGTAGTAACGAATTGTTTACTCAATTTTTTTTTTTCAATATTTCTTTTTTTGTTTAACTTCAACGAAAGACATTCATTAAAAAGTTTTCTTTCGTTAATAAACTTTAAACCATATTTAGTTGGTCCAGTAGTAAGTAAATTTCTTTTTATTCTAAAAACTTATTCTTAAATTTTTTCTTCATTATTGATATCCCTTTTATTTTATTGTTTAATGAATATCTTATGGCGTGCCAATTATCATGTTGCGAAATATTTACCAGCCCAAGCTTTGCAATGGCACTGGTCTTTCAGTAAGAAAATTAATGACCAACATCATAGAAGCAACAATTTTGACAGGGCCTTTCAAAGGTGAAGATATCCCCATTCGACATATATGTCATTTCAATTTAAGTGATTGCAATTCCCAATTCGATTGGCATTTGCAATCACGATCAACAAAGCACAGGGACAATCTTTAGAATTGTGTGGCTTATATTTACACACTGATTGCTTCTCGCATGGGCAATTATATGTTGCCTGTTCCAGAGTTGGCAATCCAGACAATCTCTTTATCTACACAGAAAATGGAACTACCAAAAATGTTGTGTATCCGCAAGTAATGGAAAATTAAACATATTAGAAACATGCATTTTCTTCTTTTTTTCCCATTTAAACAAACTGAGCCACAGCAACGTGTGGCCAGGTACAGCTAGTATATATATATATATATATATATATATATATATATATATATATATATATATATATATATAAAGAGTATACAAGATTCTTGTTTCTGTAAATATCATTTGTTAGTATAATCAGATTTTAATCTTTGGCACAATTCCTAGTGAACCATTTTTATCACCCATTCATGTATATTCTTTATATATATATATATATATATACTCTTTACATATATATAGGATATGAAGGATAGACTGAAAAATTTATACGCTGTATCTGCAACTGGGTGTTGTTGTTTTTAACCAATGCGATGCAAGTATTGCGACACAAATAGAATAAGTGAGCAGATTGCAAGGAGGAAATATGGAGAAAAATAAGCCTCATTCCATGATATTAACTTGGTTAGCCTATGAACTTTTCAGCCGACCTTCGTAGTCTCAGCATGAGATGCCCAGAATATGGATCGCAACCGGCCCCTTTTTACCCCTATACTATTTCGTGTTACGTACCTATTCTTTCATTGGAAGATGCACTATTCTGCTTAAAGTAATCATCGTTTCACAGAAGTTCTGCAAATGTTCTGCCATTAATTTTAGCTGCCAAGCAATTTTTCTAGATTCTTATAATCCTTCAACAAAAAATAAAGAAAAGAAAGAAAAAAGAAACTCTCCCAATCTCTCTCTCTCTCTCTCTCTCTCTCTCTCTCTCTAAAAAAAAAAAAAAAAAAAATTCACCTCCCGATAAATTTCACCCCAATTCCTTTTCATATCATCACCCCCGGCCAACCAATTTCCATATAACAAAATTCTATCCTTGACTCCTCAGAAGATCTACTCTAAACAAGTAGAGAACAGATTGGTTGGGGACGGATATATGGGACGAAACCTATTTTTTCGGGGTTTGGAGAGTGTAGGGTTGTGATAGCTGGAGAAAGGACAAATGGAACCGCGGTTCTTACCCAGACTTTCGTATAAACATCCTGGCGCGCAGGGGTCAGCGGTTTACTGGGAAAACGTAAACATACTCGGGGAAACGTACGAACAGATAAGTGTGGAGAGTTGTATACAAGAATTAAGAAAAGGGTATGTCTTTGTTGCAACTGAAGTTATAATGTCTTTGGCGTGCTAAGGGGTCGGGCAGAGAGGTTTGGCGGTAAACGTCATTTCGTGTCAAAATCTGTTTATATTTATGACATATAGCGGTACAAAACAAGTAAGTCGCGACGAATAGATAGTTTATAAGACAATTTTCAGGAAGAATAAAAAGTGATCCGAAATATCATAAAAGTTAGGAATAAACAATTTACAAGGAACGTATCTGTTGATATCTCCACATTCAGTAAAACATTTGAAAGCGTCTCTTGGTAGCCATTAAACTTTACGTCGAATCAGGTGATATTTCTTGAACTAATACAACAGTTTCAGTCTATGAATTAATAAATAAATATGGATAAGTATTCTATAGTTAGCGCTTACAAGTTATTAGCTGAAACAAAAAGACAAATTATAACGATTGTCAGGAGAATGAAAGCTTGCTCAGTCGGCTGGGGCTGTAGAATATACCGACTGCATTTCTGCTGAGGGGTAAGACACCACTACGAGTGTCCTGGATATGATGCTAAACAATCAGATAGTGAGGCTCCAGTAATGCTGGGGCATTGGGGAATGCGGAGTACCCTTCACTCCTAGTTCCACTCTGGCCCGGAGTGGTAGCACCTGATAGGATCCTATCTATGCGTCAAATAGAACTAAACTGCGTACTCATACTAAACTGAAATGCTCGAAAAAGAACTGTTTTGACATTTTCAACTGAGTACTTACGCTAAAGTAAGTTGTTTGAAATGGAACTGTTTTTACATGCTAAACTGAATTGTTTGAAATTGAACTATTTTTGACAGTGAAACATTTCTTACGCTAAACTGAATAGTTTGAAATAGAAATGTTTAGACATTTAACTGTGTGTACAGAAAAACTATACTCATACTAAACTGAATAGCTTGAAACAGAACTGTTTTACTAAACTGAATAGCTTGAAATTGAAATGTTTTTGACAGCTAAACAGTGTACTTATGCTGAACTGAATAACATGAAATAGAACTATTTTGATATTAAACTGCGTACATACGCAAAACTGAACTGCTTAAAATAGAAATTGTTTTGATTATTATACTGTGTACTCGTGCTAAACTGAATTATTTGAAATAGAACTGGTTTTCAGTATAAAAATGGATTCGGCTTTTAATAACCTACAAATGTTGATATGCCATAAAACCCAAACAAACAAACAAACAAACAAACAAACAAACAAACAAAAAGAATGAACGCTGAACGTCCTTAATTATTATTATGACAAACTTCTGAAATAATTTGAACGCTTCATATACCTTGGTAGCCATATCTCATCAACTAAATGCTATTTAAGCATACGATAGGTGAAGATGGACTGTCATTGACACACAGAAATCTAATTGCTCTGATGAAATTAAACAGGAATTCTCCTAAGCTGGAACCGTGTCAGTACTATAGTATGGATGCATTATTTTGACTTTAATGAAATGCTTAAAGAAAAAAGTAAATAGGAACTATGCAAGGTTGATGCATCCCATCTTGAACTAATCCTAGAAGTAGCACGCTAGAAAAGAGACGTTGTAGGGCCACTGACCTCTTATCTCACAAACCATCGAAGAAAGACACGTAAGGCATGCTCGGAACTTTGTGGATTAAGGACGAACTTATAAGTAACGTTCTCCTGCGGACTACTACAGGGTGTCTCAATATACATGAGACCCATGGGATTGCCCTATTATTTCTGCTCCCTCAGTATATATATGCCGGGTGTCTCAATATACATGGGACCCATGGGACTGCTCTATTATTTCTACTCACTCAGTATATATATATATATATATATGTATGCAGGGTGTCTCAATATACATGGGACCCATCGGACTGCCCTATTATTTCTACTCACTCTCTCTCTATATATATGCAGGGTGTCTCAATATACATGGGACCCATCGGACTGCCCTATTATTTCTACTCACTCAGTATATATATATATATATGTATGCAGGGTGTCTCAATATACATGGGACCCATCGGACTGTCCTATTATTTCTACTCACTCAGTATATATATATATATGCAGGGTGTCTCAATATACATGGGCCCCATGGGACTGCCCTATAATTTCTGCTCACTCAGTATATGTATATATATGCAGGGTGTCTCAATATACATGGGACACATGTGACTGCTTATAACTCTACTACTACTAATATTTTTTTTGTTTCAGATTTGAAAATCGTTTGTTATAACAGCTATAAGTCCTCCATCACAATGCCTTGGACAAGAGAAGAAACAAAACTTTCTGTCACTACTTATATGAAGACAAAATCATAAAAAAACTGTGCAAGTAAAAATTTGCTGGAAGTTTAACTTTAACAATTATCCCCAGTAAAGCCAAATTTATCGTTGGATACACAAATTTCAAGCCATAGGCTCAGTAAACAACTTCAACAAGAATATAGAAAATCCTATATCTGGCGGGAAGTTGACTGCCAGATGTCCTGACAATATGGATGCAGTGAGAGATTCTGTCGGAAGGAGCCCGAAAAAGTCCTTCCCAAGAACTTGGTCTTTCACTTGAACTATAGGATAAAGTCAATCAATTTCTGTCATGTGGTTTGACCTTTCTGATGTGATATGATTGCTTTTTAAGATTCAGATGAAAGATGACTTGATGCAATATGAATTATCATATTAATGGGTCGCATCTATTTCGAAATACACATCAGTGTAGGCCGACAAGCAAAATCTTTTATTCATCAACGATGTGCGGACACTCATTGCCGTCTGGAGGATTGCTTTGTGATGTGTCAATAGAGATGGATGAGGGAGGAGCTAGAGAGAGAGAGATAGAGAGAGTCAAAGAAATCCATACAGTCACCACACCTTCTTTTTGATTGTTTATTGGTGTGGTATCATCCCAGTTTTCGATACACAATGGACTCTTCTTATAAGGATATCATATTTACCAACCCCTCCGCTCGGGCAGGATATGACACAAGGTCAATTTTTATGCGTAGTTTAACAGGTTTGAATTCAGAGTTTTCCTTCTCTTAGACTAGTTGCCTCACCTAGGCTGAAGAACCCAGTCTGCCCTACTATTTACCCATAGCTAGAGGGAGAATAATTGGATTCATACCTTTTCGAAGTGTATTAGTGCTATGTGAAATGCAATCAGTCACGTCCAGGATTTGAACTCGTGTCGCCGAGTCCATTTCCTACGACGATAACCATTACACCACGGGCACCTCACTAATAAGGATATAATATTTGACTGTAATCTACTTCAGGAGTTGTTAGTAACAACTACACTGGCTACATTGTTTTACTTATTTTACTGTAATATAAAACCTTTTTTCAACTCTCTTAATGCGTTCATTATTTACATTTTTCGGACTATTGTCCTCATCTTTGTCACCATGTTTATCACAACGTTTCGGCCGTTATACGCTCCGGCCTTCTTCCGGTGTAGACTGTTCTAGTTCCACGAGCCATATTTAATGGATATCAGTTATCAGTTATCTCCTATTAATTTCCCCTCTGAAAATTCTCCACTGCCTTCACCAGGTATTGAACTCCCACTCTTTGGGTATGTCACTGGATCTAACCAACAACTTTATCCACTGTACCATGGATAAAGGCGTTGGTGGAACTAGAACAGTCTACCCCGGTAAGTGAAATATAGACACTCTAAATGCGTGTTTGTCTTATATATTTTACGCCCTTTTCCGCGGATATAACAATTATTAAAATGTGCTTTCTTCTATTTAAGGGGAAGTATTGTATTGCTCTATGAAAACATCGTTATGATTGGCATTTTTTGCTTTGTTTTCGGTTAACATGCATACAAAAACTGGATCATTCTAGTTAACCTACATCATGTCATGTTGGTTAGCATTAAAATCACGCTTGACTAAACGTATCTATAGAGCTCTTTTGTTTCTCTCTTGATCGGAAGAATTAAAGATCTTTGAGTAAAATTATTTTTTGAAGGAGAAAAAGGTTTTATGGATTTTGTTGGTTGGTTGGTTTCTTTGTTTAATGGAATATCAACCTTCGTGGGTTATTTAATGCCAAAGCCTTTCTCCTAGAAGAACAGTAGTGGTGCTATTTAACCCATTGCTGGGATGATAAGGGGTTCATACCTTTCCCAAGGGTATTTGTCCGAAAGTGAACGGAATAGCGCGACTAGAGTTCAAACTCGCGTGCTACGATTTCGCAGACCATCGCTTTAACCATTACACCACGGGGACACCCCCATGGATATTGTTAAGGTGTCGAAACAGGCGTGAAAGGTATCACAAAAATTAACTATTTTCAATATCAAGGAACAAAGATAGCAAGAATTTCACAAAGCCCGAAAAGAATATTGCTTCTCCCAGGTCCACATCGTCTTCTGTTTTTGTCCTGATGGGTTTTTCCCTTTTTAACAGTTATTTAGATTTAAGTTAAAAATGTTAGTAATCTTTTGTAATTATAACTTCAATAATCAACTTTAATTTAAATAATTTGAAGGGGCATGTCTCGAGGGTGTTGAGGCTAACGAGCTGGATTATGATATTGTAGTAAGCGAGTTCGAACTCTAGCCGCTCTATGACATCCACTTTCAAAATAATATTCTAGGGAAAGGCATGAACTCTCTTATCCTTTGGCTATAAGTTAAATAGTACTTCTACTGTTCTTTTACGAGGATGGTTTAAGCATTACATAACTCACGAAGGTTAACATGCCATTAAATAAATAAAGCAAACAAAAAATAAATACCTAAACCCAGTGGGTAAGGTCAAGAGGATGAAGCTTCAGTCCTGGGGATTTGGGAAATATTTGAGTACCCATTCATTGCCATTGCTACCAGGTCCGCCCAGAACCAGAGTGATAGCACCTGATATCGTCCTATCTATGGGTCAAATAGAATTGTTTAACATTTAAACTGTATGCAAACAAATAACTTGTGTTAAGCTGAATTATTCGAAATAAAACTGATCATTTAGCTTTACGTAAACAGATCACTAATATTTAATTCAATTGTTAGTATTAAATACTTATACTTGAAAACATTAAACTGTGTGCAAACAAATCATTAACCGTAAATAGAATTATTCGTCTTAGATAGAAATATGTGAAACCATTTAACTATCTGCAAGAAAAAAAAAACCAGGCTCGTTTTAATGATGTTATCTTTAGAATGCGTTTATAAATCGTATATTTATATTTGTATAAAGATGATTTGGCTTTAAATAACCTAAGCAGGTTATTTAATTCCAAATCCCTTTATACATATGTAAATATTGAAATTGTGTGCTAACAAATGACTTGTGTTAAACTGAATTATTCGAAATAGAAATGTTTAATTATTTAACTGTGTGTAAAGAAATTGATATGCCATAAAACTAAATCAAACCAAATCACATATATTTAATATGTATGTATAAAGAGAATTTGGCATTAAATAACCTACAATGGTTGATATGCCATAAAACCAAATCAAACCAAATCACATATATTTAATATGTGTGTATAAAGAGAATTTGGCATTAAATAACTTACAATGGTTGATATGCCATAAAACCAAATCAAACCAAATCACATATATTTAATATGTATGTATAAAGAGAATTTGGCATTAAATAACTTACAATGGTTGATATGCCATAAAACCAAATCAAACCAAATCACATATATTTAATATGTATGTATAAAGAGAATTTGGCATTAAATAACTTACAATGGTTGATATGCCATAAAACCAAATCAAACCAAATCACATATATTTAATATGTGTGTATAAAGAGAATTTGGCATTAAATAACTTACAATGGTTGATATGCCATAAAACCAAATCAAACCAAATCACATATATTTAATATGTATGTATAAAGAGAATTTGGCATTAAATAACCTACAATGGTTGATATGCCATAAAACCAAATCAAACCAAATCACATATATTTAATATGTATGTATAAAGAGAATTTGGCATTAAATAACTTACAATGGTTGATATGCCATAAAACCAAATCAAACCAAATCACATATATTTAATATGTATGTATAAAGAGAATTTGGCATTAAATAACTTACAATGGTTGATATGCCATAAAACCAAATCAAACCAAATCACATATATTTAATATGTATGTATAAAGAGAATTTGGCATTAAATAACCTACAATGGTTGATATGCCATAAAACCAAATCAAACCAAATCATATATATTTAATATGTATGTATAAAGAGAATTTGGCATTAAATAACCTACAATGGTTGATATGCCATAAAACCAAATCAAACCAAATCACATATATTTAATATGTGTGTATAAAGAGAATTTGGCATTAAATAACCTACAATGGTTGATATGCCATAAAACCAAATCAAACCAAATCACATATATTTAATATGTGTGTATAAAGAGAATTTGGCATTAAATAACTTACAATGGTTGATATGCCATAAAGCCAAATCAAACCAAATCACATATATTTAATATGTATGTATAAGGAGAATTTGGCATTAAATAACCTACAATAGTTGATATGCCATAAAACCAAATAAAACCAAATCACATATATTTAATATATGTGTATAAAGTGAATTTGGCATTAAATAACCTACAATGGTTGATATGCCATAAAACCAAATCAAACCAAGCATATACTATCTAATACTAATAATTTCAGATATAGTTTAGAGTCATACACAAGGCGTCCTCGACTTTATTTATTGAGTGTTGTGTTCTTAATCCCCTCCAGGGGATGCAGTCGGTATATTCTGAACCATGCTATCAATGAGTGCTTCTATTTTTTTTTGATCCCCCGTTTACTCGTGTGCGTGTGCGCAAATGTTTATTGTAGACCATTTACTCTCGTGCGTGCTCACGTATGTACAGTGTTCAGGCATATCTCAATGTTTATACATACATTCGGAATTTATTATACAGACGAAAACATTATCAACAAGATAACTTACATTCATACAAAACTGCACATTATATAGACATGCCACTATCCGTGTATTTATTATTAAATGCTTTCATTGCATTGTATGGCATGTGCGTGACAACAGGAAAGTGACTGGGGCTATGCATTCCTTTGAGAACACGACCTTGCATTGTGTTTCGACACGTTTTGATGAGGCTAAATGCATAAATTAGGGTGTATCTTCGATTTTTCATCAACCGTGTTTTGGCAACTCCTGTAACGCTCTACATGTGGTATCTTTCGTTGATACAAGCTCTTCCAAAAGGTTTTTGAGATTTATATAATACTCTACATATGATATTTATCCACGATCTTAACTTTCCAAAAAAGTCTTTTTAACCCAGTCGGCTGGGGCTGTAGAATATACCGACTGCATCTCTGCATAGAGTTAAGACCTCCACCACCACCATCACCACCAACGAGTGTCCTGGATATGACAATAAACAATCTGATGCTGAGGTTCCAATGATGCTGGAGCTTTGAGAAATGCAGAGTGCTCCTTCATTGTTATAGCTCTCTGGTCAACTCGGACCGAGAGTGGAACGACTATGGGTTAATTAGAACTGTTTGACATTTAAACTGAGTACAAACTAATGACTTTTTAAAAATAAAACTGTTTGATCATTTAACTGTGTGTAAACAAATGACCGGTGTTCATGATACGCAGCAGTACTTGGAACCATAAACTTTGATATATGCTAAATTGAATTGTTAGAAATAGAATTGTTTTATCATTTAACTGAGTGAGAACAAATGACAGATATTTAATTGATGTGTCAGTGATTCATAGCGATACTTGAAACCATTTAGATTTGAATTATTTGAAATAGAACCGTTTGATAATTGAACTGTGTGTAAACAAATGACTTATGTTTGTGATACCTAGCAATACTTGGAACTACTTAACTTTTTTGACATATGTTTACAAATCATATATATTTAACACATATGGATAAGCTGGATTTGGCATTAAATAACCGACAATAGTTGATATGCCATATAACCAAACTAAGCGAAAAGGTTTTTGAGATTTATATAATACTTACATATGGTATTCATAGACGATCCAAACATTCATAAAAGATCTTTGAAGCTTACGTAATTCTCGTGATATGCCTATCTTTCAATGATTCTATATGACTGAAAGATTTTGATGTTCACGTTGTGATCATCACACGATATCTTTCGATGATCCATACTTTTCTGAAAGATTTTTAAGCTAAAACAATGATCCACATACGGTATCTTTCGGGGATCCAGCCTTATCTGAAAGATTGTAAAGCTAATACAATGATACACATACGGTATCTTTCGATGATCCAGCCTTATCTCTAAGACTTTTAAGCTAATACAATGATCCTCATATGGTATCTCTCGATGATCCATACCTTTCTGAAAGATTTTTACGCTGATGCAATGATCCACATACGGTATCTTTCGATGATCCCGCCTTATCTGAAAGATTTTTAAGCAAATACAATGATCTACATATGGTATCTTTCGATGATCCAGCTTTATCTAAAGATTTTTAAGCTTATACAATGATCCACACATATATTCTTATGATCCCCAGTTATCTAACGTTAAAAATCTTATCAAATGATCTATTTATAGTATCTTCCAATGATTCTAGTTTTTCTAGAAGTTTTGAAGCTTATGTAAATCTTCACGAAAGGGATATTTCGATTATCCTTGTTTTCCTAAATGTCCAGGAGACCGGGATTCAATACCTAGTCACGTCATACCAAAGACTCAAAACATGGTACTTGTGTTGTATATTGACCTACAACCCGGCCGGGCTGTCAAAATAGGAAATGCACCTATGTAAATAACAGGTGCATCCGGTCGAGGAATATCAGAATTATAACCTTGACAATGGATGGGTTGAATGAGTGCAATTGTGACTCCCACAAGAAGATGGGCGTTGAACTATTATATAACTCGGTGGAGACAGGAAGTCAGTTAGTTTGGAGACCAGACCAGTTGGAGAAAGATGCGATAGAGAAAGCCAGCACCCAGCAGAAGAGGCCTCAGCACCCCGATTGAGAGTTGGGAGATCAGACCAGTTGGTGAGAAGATGCACGATTGAGGAACATGTCCCAGAGAAGCTGGGCCCCCAGGTCCCCGGTTGAACAGCCCAGGAGAACGTGAAAGAAACGCGGTTATGGTCAATAGAGTGGGAGTTAATATGTTGCAGTTCTGTTCGGTCTCCAACTCCCTCTCACACACAACCCTTTCAATAATGTGAGAGATATATTTTTTCTAAAAGACTGTGTCCCTCGTCGTTATTATTGTGTCGTTTGCATGCATCTGCATATGAGTATACAACACTTGATGACACCTTATTAACACTCACCTTTTCATGGTAAGGATCAAGAGTAAAGTGGAGCAATCTAGGGAATGGAGTAGCACCCTCCCCTACACCTCGATGTAGTAGCTATTGAAAAGGGAGCCTTCGGGTCACCTGCGACTTAGGTCACCAACTTTGCTTTATTTATATAAAGCTCTAACCGGCTCATTGGTCTAGTGGGTAGAATGTTCGCCAATGATCCGGGAGACTGGAGTTCAATCCTAGATCGAGTCATACCAAAGACTTTAAAAATGGTACTTGATACCTCCTTGCTTAACACTCAGCATCATAAGGTACTATCAGGGGTAAAATGGAGCAATCCAGGGAAAAGAGTTGCGCCCTCCCCTACTCATCGGTGTAGTAGCTGTTGAAAAAGGAGCCTTCGGGTCGCCTCGACTACAGTCGCTAACTTACTTACTTATATAAAGCTCTACGTAATGTACATTTCGACGAACCTAGCTTTTCTAAACCTCGATGATCCGAGGTTTGATGCTCTCCAAATGGTATCTTCCGAAAGTTTTTGAAGCTTATATAAAGCTCGGTGTTGTATCCTTTATTCATCCAAATTTTTCTAAACATGTTATACATTGACCCTCGACCGAGCCGTCAATCAAGAGATGCGCCGGTGTAAATAAGCAGAAGAACAGCGGAAGCAGGTGGACGCTAAACAATAATATAACCAGGTGCCAGATGGTTCGAGTCAGTTGGAGATAGAATGCCAGAGTGAGAATCAGCTTGCAGACTGAAGGCTTGTGGCCCTCAGTGACCCACAGTTGAGCAACCCCAAGCCAAGATGAGAAAGAAATGCTGCTATGGTCAGAAGAACTTGGGTTAATATAGCAGTCTGTCCCTGTCTCCAGCTCATCTCTCACACACAACCAACATCACCCTTTCAAGAATAAAGTGTGAGAGATTATATTTTTATAAAGACGTGTATTCGTTCGTTTATTGAAGTTCGTATATTATCTGTTGATTATGTTCAGCATATTTTTGTATATGTATACGTGCTGTATGTATTACGGTATACAACAAACGTTTTCGAGTAAATGGTGGTTATGTTCTCTTCAACTCTGAATTTCAAAGTAATATATCGTAGTCTATCTCAGAAATTTATTTCGATGAACCATTATTATGCATCAGAATCAGGTTTTGGCAGTAGACTCGACTCATTTCATTACCTTCTTTTCACCGAGTTCTACAAACAGCTTCAGCGGCTTAAAGGCCAAGTTTAAAATAATAAAAGTGCATCCCAAACTAATATATGATTCTTTGCGCTCCCTACTAAATAAATATAATGAAATCTGAAGAATAAGCAGACGCATTGGTATTAATGTAAAACTCCCACACAACACAAGCTCCCTCATTGGTGTCTCAAGTTAGACTGAGTAACACTATGGGTGTTTTTTTTTATTCCGGTACCCTGGGTAGAGTGTTCGCCAATGGTCTGGGAGACCTGGGTTCAATCCCACGTCACGTCATACCAAAGACTTTAAAAATGTTAATTGATACCTCCTTGCTTAATGCTCAGAAATATAAGGTAGGTATCAAGGGTAAAATGGAACAATCCAGGGAAAGGAGTAGCGCCCTCCCCTACACCTAGCTATTGAAAAGGAAGCCTTCTGGTCGCCCTCGACTACGGTCACCAACTTACGCTGTAAGGTTCCCTCTGTTTACGTTCAAGTTACTTCCTACCGAATTCTGAAAACATCCTCAGAGGTTCTGAGGCTATATTTAAAATGATAAAAGTAAATTCCAAACAAAAATATAATTTTTGCCACTCCCTACTAAATAAATATCATGAAATCTGAACAATGAGCAGACGTATTGTTATTAATACGAAACACCTATACAACACAAACTCCCATATTGGCGTCTCATTTTAGACTGAGTAACCCTATTGGTGGGTTTTTGTTCCGGTATACGCTGTAAGGTTTTTTTGTTTGAGTTTACGCTACTTCTTACCGAGTTCTGCGAACAGCTTCAGAGTCACTAAGGCTAAATTTAAAATAATAAAATAAATTGCTCCCTACAGTCCCAGCCAACTGGGCAACTATTGGCTTCTAAGTTTTTCAATTAAATCAATATTTTGAACATTAGACAATGAAAATTTCACATTAATAAAGGTAAAAACGGAAGAAAGATATTGGTTTGATGGTTTGTTTATTTGCGAAAGCGCTAATGAACAAACCAACATATATATTACTTTCGTTTTCACCTTTTTCTACATGCATTCTGTGGGATTCAATTGATATCTTCACCCCACTATATATATATATATATATATATATATATATATATACAACCAACCCTTCTGTAAAAGTGACACAAATTCATTTTCAATTGATATTTGCATTGAATCTTTTCACCGGCCTCAAACTTAATAATTCTTATTCTTATATTTATAGTAGACATATTATCTATCTATCTATCTATCTATCTATCTATCTATCTCGTCACAAATCAATTAATTCCCGCGAGCATTTTTCTTCTCAAGCTGTCATGATAGACTCTCAGAATTTTACTGAACATTATACAATACAAACGGACATAATTAGGTGTTACCACCGGACCCTATAGCATTCAAACAATGTAACCGAAATATGAATAAATATTCTTACACCACAACGAATACCATTTATATATATAAATTTTAATTTTGTTTGTCGGATTTTTATGCTGTAGAGTTTGGTAGTAAGTCATACTTAATTATAACCATTTTGATAATTTTCCACTGGGTACACTTGTTTTGAAAAAAAATCTTTATAATAAATTGTTTGAAGGATACTTATGAATGGGATATATATATATATATATATATATATATATATATATATATATATATATAAAATATTTAGGCATCAAATTGTTATCTAGACAAGTTCTGTTAAATACTACCAGTGACTCTTTTTATGATCTTCGAGTGAAGACGTTCAAGTCTTCTTACTATTCATATTTCCGGGCCGAGATGGCTGAGAAAAACCCTATATTAGCAAAAGCGCTTTCGACCATTTCGCTGGTCATCTTTATTAAAAAAATCCACAACAAATAAATATAAAACCCACAAAAAATTTAACACTACCTATATTAACCCAAGCGCTATCGATTATCTGATTGATTGCGCTTGGGTGAATATAGGTAGTGTTAATATAGTTTTTTTCTCGACCATCTCGACCCGAAAATACGAAGAAGAGGTGGTAGACTGGAACGTCTTCACTTGAAGATCATAAAAAAGAGGTAGTATCCAGTATTTAACAGAACTTGACTATATATATATATATATATATATAAAGGTAAAAACGGAAGAAGATATAGGTTTGATGGTTTGTTTATTTGCCAACGCGCTAATGAACAAACCAACATATATCTTTCTTTAGTTTTCACCATTTTCTACATGAATTCTGTGGGATTCAATTGATATCTTCACCCCGTATATATATCATCATCATCATATCGCGCTGGTAGCACGGATATCCCTGACCCTCTCTCGCCACTCCTCCCTATCGTTCATCGCCCTAGGAAGGTCTTCAGGACAACATCCCGTATCCTCACATAGCTGCTGAATGTATGTTTATGCTGGTCGTCCTGCTTTTGCACGGCCATGTGTGGGGGTCCATAAGAGTACATCTCTTATGCGTTTGTCCCTGCTTCTCCAGAAGTGTCCTGCATGTCTGGCTCGTCTAACTTGAATAGTTTTCGTGATAGGGGGCAGGTGGCCGTACAGTTGGTGTCTTGTGGGGTGTTGCCGCCAGGACTTGTTTAAGATTGCACGTAGCATTCTTGTGTAATTGCCGTCTAGCTTCTTCTCCAGCCGTTTTGTTAGCGTCCATGTAGTGCAACCCTATAGCAGTATCGATGTGATCGCTGCCTGGAAGAAACTGCGTTTCATTTTATCGGTTAGGTCTGATTTCCAAATAATCGATAACCAATTGATAGCTGTCCATGCTTTCGCTAACCTCGTTTCGATGTCCTTTTCGGTTGATTCGACGCTGCTTCTTAGGTAAGTGAATTTGTCTACTAATTTAAGAGGGGTTCCTTCTAGAGTGGAGATGTCCCCCGTTTGATTGTAGCACATATATTCCGTTTTGTGTGCATTAACATAGAGGCCTATGTTTGCTGCTGCTGACCAAGCCGAAAGTATATATATATATATATATATATATATTTATACAACTAACCCTTCTGCAAAAGTGACCCAAATCTATTTCCAAGTGGAATCTAATTGATATTTGCATTGAATCTTTTCATTTTATACTGGTTTCCATACCAAGCTAAAAGAGCCCAGTGTGGCCCACTAGTTAACCATAGCTTAAGAGAGAATATTTCATTTCATAACTTTCCTAGGAGTAATAGCACTATACAGAATGCAAGCATCCTCATCCACGATTTGAACTCTCTTCGCTCTGTCCGTTTTTACGACGATACGTATTACACCACGTATTTAACCTTTTTTTATCCGCAGCTATATGGTAGATAGTATGTCTACTGTATTATTCTGTGTGTAGGGCTTTGGTATTAAATAACTCACGAAGGTTTTCATGTTATTATAATTAGACACAAAACAATTATATATATATATATATATATATATATATATATATATATATATATAGTATTATGTGGTCCAGTTAAACCGGAGTTGGGAATAATTCCACCAGGACAAGAAAACTATTTAAGAGTGAACATTTAAATTTTCCTGGTAAAGAGCTCAATGTAACAGACATTACAGAGCAATAATTTCATTAAGAAAAAACAACAAACCGGTCACATTAGGATTATAAATTTATTTCCATCCTGTTATGTGTTTTTGAAAAATTCAAAAACACGAAAAAAAAACTTAACAGGAATTCTTCAGATCCTACGGATAAAATAAATCTGAATAGACACAGGAAAGAAGGTGGGAGGGGGATAGAAGATGGGTGAAGAGTTATCTCCTCATTAAGCCAACTTCCGTTTTTTATTTTATTGTCGGTTAGAATTATAGTAAATTAATCTTAAAGAATTTTTAAAATTTTTATTTTAAGTTTTTAAATTCTAATTACTTTTTGTCTTAAACTACATATTTAATACTAAATTAGATTTTTAACTTTATTCAATAACTTTACGTAATGATACATTAATAATTATATCAAATTAAAATCAAGATTTAATTAAATTTAAAAACAAAATTTTTTAGAACCTATTAATCAGTTACACTTTTAATGATTAGTACGTATATATGATATGGTTTTTTCACATTTTCTATCAAACATTTTATTTTATTTATTCATTTACATTAATTCTCAGTTTAATTCTGTTTTTTTTTTTGGTTTTTATTAATTATTTAAGTTAATTATCTATAGTTTAAATTTAGCTCGATGTCTACACCTAGTTATTAATTCTAATTAATTTCTTCTAAACACAGATTGCATCTACTATCGAAAGATTTTGGAGTATTTGATCTTTTTAATATTGACCATTGAATCTCAGGGGTTAAACTTTTATTTTTCAAACCCCCAAAATGCTCATATATATATATATATATATATATATATATATATATATATATATATATATATATAGGGGGGTGAAGATATTTCTATTTTTCAAACCCCAAAAATGCTTATATATATATATGTGTGTGTGGGTGTGTGTGTATATATATATATATATATATATATATATATATATATATATATATATATATCTCGGGGGCGGGGGTGAGGATATCAATTGAATTCCACAGAATGTATGCAGAAAAAGGTGAAAACGAAAGAAAGATATATGTTGATTTGTTCATTAGCACTTTGGTAAATAAACAAACCATACAACAACCACGTTCTCACCACCCTACCACCTTTCCGACGTAATTGCCATAAAAAAGCTTATAACGACAAAGCATAACAAAAATACTGACTAACTCAAATCCCCACATATAAGAAAGATCTTAATTAACAATACAAAAATCATATATAAAAATAACAATAAAAACTGTTTACAAATCCTCGAAGCAATAACTATAAACAAGTTTTTAAAAATACTATAAATAAAATAGCATTCAACACAAGTAGAAACATATTAAACGTATTCAATAACCGAATGAACCAACTCAATCTATAATTTATAAAAAAAGAAAATAAAAAGGCCACTCCAAATAAATATGAAACTCACTGCTACAAACGGTCTAACACAACTCCGGAAGAGGACCAGCGAAATGGTCGAAATAGTCGAAATGGTCGAAAGCACTAGGGTACTTTCTTAACCAATTTGACTAAGACATAAGATGACTAGTGAGAAGACTTGAACCTCTTTACAGGAAGATTTTTAAAAAGAAACAATCCGCGGTATTCGACCAAACCTGTTTAGATTTGCAGCCAAATTTTTCAATGACAATATATATATATATATCCACACACACACACACACGCGCCCCCATGGGGGTTGAGCACTCTGGTGAAGGAATTTTCGGCCACAGCTCGCATAATGCAAAGCTCTTCGAAAGAATTGAGTTCTCGGGTAGCCGATAGGGTATAAAAATGTAAACAAACGGCTGCAGCTGTTACTACATACTACCTTAAAAATTCCCTTAGCCAAACGTGGTACGCTTGTTGGCCGAGCGGTCTGAGACTTAGTCTAATATAAAGTTGGATGGGTTTCGATCCCGGCTTCGAGTATTCTACGTGTCTAGCCACAATGAAGAGTTCTGATAGAACGAAACAGACTGTCGATGACAATATATATATATATATATATATCAATCATCATGTCGTGCCACAAGCACGGATATCCCTGACCCTCTCTCGCCACTTCTCCCTATCGTTCATCACCTCTGGCAAGTCGTCAGGGCTACATCCCATATCCTCACAAAGCTGCTGTATGTATGCAGGACACTGCTGGAGAAGCAGGGAAGAGCTCATAAGTGATGTACTCCTATGGACCCCCACATATGGCCGGGCAAAAGCAGGACGTTCAGCTTGAAAATACACACACACACACACACACACACACACACACACACACACATATATATATATATATATATTGTCACTAAATCCCTTTGTGGGTTTGTGTCGAACCAAGTGCAATAAAATATGGAGAGTGATCAATATGTAGGATATGTGCTTTAATCAAGCAGGCGACATTTCCACACTAGACAGAACCTCTGTGAAACTGGTTGAAAATTCACCTACCTCGGAAGCAGTGTCACATCAACTGAAAAAGACATCGACACACAGCTAATGAAGGCATGGACAGCTATCGATAAGCTATCGGTCATATGGAAATCAGACCTGACCGATAAAATGAAACGCAGTTTCTTCCGAGCAGCGTTCGTGTCGATACTGCTGTATGGATGCACCACCTGGACACTAATAAAACGGCTCGAAAAGAAGCTAGACGGCAACTACACAAGGATGCTACGAACAATATTATTCAAGTCCTAGCGACAACACCCCACAAAGCACCAACTATACGGCCACCAGCCTCCCATCACGAAAATTATCCAAGTTAGACGAACCAGGCACGCAGGACACTGCTGGAGGAGCAGAGACGAGCTCATAAGGGATGTACTTCTATGGACCCCCACTTATGGCTGAGCAAAAGCAGGACGACCAGCTCGAACATACATACAGCCGCTATGTGAAGATACGGGATGAAGGCCAGAAGACCTGCCGGAGGCGATGAACAATAGGGAAAAGTGGCGTGAGAGGGCCAGGGATATCCGTGCGGGCGGCACGACATGATGATGATGATGATATATATATATTTAATTCATGGAATATTGACTGCGACCCCTGGGTTTCTTGGAGCCTTTTGCAAAACAACAATCATCAGGCAGTTAAGGAGATGGAACGAATCAAAATCGAAAAATAAGAAAATATACAGACAATATATATATATATATATATATATATATATATATATATATATATATATATATATATATATATCATATGTATTGCCACATGTCAGTATATGATTGTATTTCTCTAATAGGAATTATAAAATTCTTGTATCTTTGGTTAAAAAGAAAATTAATTAAAAAAAAACAACTCATAGTAGTGTACATATGTATGAACAACATTGTATGTATATATATATATATATATATATATATATATATATATATACCGTGGATATGTATGTATGTATGCATGTATGTATGTATGTATATTCATGAATATGTATGTGTATATATGTTCATATGTATATGTATGTATATGTTAGAATATTATATTTTATTTTATTTATAGGCCTATATAAGTATATGAGTGTATATTTGTAAGTTGATATTCATCAATATATGCAAAAACAACTGCTTAATGTATGGAATTCTGATTCTTTATCAAAGAGGAAGTCAGCTACCCGAACCGGCAAACGAGAATGTTGATAAAAATATGTTCTTACAAGAAAGAATGGGCGAAATATTTATTTGATCCGATTAAATCAAAAATATTTTTACGTTCATTTCATATTTATTTGGTCTCATTGAGGAAGTCAGATTTTCAGGGCATATTACTCCTAACCCCTCTGCGCCCAATTCGGAAACAAAACAAAAAAAAAAAAACAAAAAAAGAAAAAGAAAACAAGCAGTATTCTAACTAGAAAATAAGTGAGGAGGAGAAAAAGAATGAGAATGAAGGAGAGGGAAAAGAAAACAGTAACCGAAGAAGAATAAAGAGATATAACAGATTAGGATCGGAATTGAAAGAACATAAAAGTTGAATTTTTAACTTAAAGAAAAATAATTGAATGCATGAAAATTGAGTGGGGAAGGTATATCTCCAGGAGATATAAGGAAAGAAAGGAAAATGAAAAAAAAAAACAACAAAAAACAAAAAAACACCTCAGATCAGAAAATTCAAAAGAAATATTCATTTAAATGAATGAAAACCTTGCTAGGAAGAAAACATGTTATCCATAAAGAAGTACATCTCTACCAATTAAAATAAAAAAAAAGTTTGAGTTAATTTTTTTAAACCAAAGATAGCAGGATTTTATTCTATTTAGTTGAGTATAATAGAGGCAAAACGGATATAATTAGGTATAATTATTTAACTAACTCAACAGCATTGAAACTCCCTAAAAATAAATAGAATCACACACACACACACACACACACACACACACACACACACACACACACACACACACACACACACACACACAACAAATGTGATATATAAGCGTTTAAATTTCCTTTGCTTGCGCTGGTTTCCTCGTGGCTGTGTGGTAGAATCTTGGATTGACGTTACAGCTTCGAGAATCTAGCCTGTTTGATAGAACGTAACAGTCTGTCTGTGGATGACAATATATTAATATTAGTTTTTATATATATTTGATAAAATGGATGCTTACCTGAGACCACGTCATTTCACGGCAAACATCAGGCTGGCTATACTTATGATAACATGTCTATCATAAATATTGAGCATTCACCAAATTACTCAGCATTTGGTCTACGACCATCCCACCAACTGAGACAGAGTTAACCAATGATTGTTGTATTATATATATATATATATATATATATATATATATATTAATCAGTCCAATTAAACCGGAGTCGGGAATAATTCCATCAGGACAAAAAATCATTCCTCTATTGACATTTAAGTTTTCCTGGTAAAAAGCTCAATGTAAATTTTTACGTAAGATTATTAAGAAATGTTGTAATTCGCTAAATCATCAAATCTGGAGATTTACGTTGAAATATATTTAGAATTTAAAAAATTAAAAATTTAATTTACAGTAGAATATTAGTCAAGTTACCTTTATTGTGATTCCAACCAGAAATAAAAAAAGAAAAAACGAAAGTGGATAAATGGGGAGGAAACTCTTCACCCCTCTTCTACCCCCTCCCACCCTTTCCTCCTGTGTCTATTCAGACTGTAATTATTTTATCCATTCATATTTACCAACCCCTCCGCTCGGGCAGGATAAGACACAAGGTCAGTTTTAAGCTGAGTTTAACAGGTTTGAATTCAGAGTTTTCCTTCTCCTAGAATAGTTACCTCACCAAGGCTGAAGAACCTAGTCTGTCCTACTATTTACCCATAGCTGGAGAGAGAATAACTGAATTCATACCTTTCCCAAGGGTATTAGTATTATGTGAAATGCAATCAGCCTTGTCGAGGATTTGAAGACGTGTCGCCGTGTCCATTTCCTACGACGATAACCACTATACCACGGGCACTTCCTAATTATTTCATCCATTAGATCTGAAGAAGTCCTGTTATTTTTGGTGTTATTGATTCATATCAAAACCCATAACATGATGGAAATAAGTTTATAATCCTAATGTGACTGGTTTTGTTTTTCTTAAAGGAAATATATATATATATATATATGTCATAAAAAGGAATTAAAATCCTTAAAAAGGCGACCCTTTCTTACGGTCACTTCTCTTCTGAGAAATATCAGTGACAATCAGTTTTGTACTAGAGGAAATAAGGATGGGGTTGTAACCAAAGGAAATCCAGGAGGGCTGAATAAAAACGTATTGAAAAAAATTACAGTAAGCCAGCAGAGTTGGTACGGTTAATAATCTTTTCTTCTGGTGGTCGGAGAAGGTTATTTAAAAGCGATGTAGTATAGAATTGCTTTCGGATACCTAATTACGGTTTATATTTTTTTATAAGTATTGCTGCAGTTCATTTCTTCATATCTCCAGGATGGTAAACATAGTGAAACTGTATACGCATGCGCAGGTCTAATTGGCCAATAGATGGTGGTCAATGGTGCAGTTTAATTATAACTGCTCGGCGTCATAGAGTAGTTGGAAGTATGTGTTCGGATACTCAAGGAAATATCTGGGTTTATTCTAATATCCAAAAGTTGACAAGTGCGGCCTATATTGCAAACATCGCATTTGCATGTAAACCGGTTTAATGAGAGAACCTTTTCGGAGAGTGGTGACACAATCTTTGATATTAGTGGGAAACAACTCGTTACATTTAAGAACGACTCTTAATTTGATCGAATTGAAACAAAGGTTGATGGATCTTATATATATAAATATATATATACATTTTGTACGACACCATATTAAATTAAGTTGTAAAACGGAGAACATTGTTATGATAACGATTAAAATCGATTGAAACAAATATAAAACAGATGCGTCCATCGACCAACAGTTCTTCAGAACCAATCATCAGTAACATGAAAGGATTTGAGATTATAAATGATTGGTTGGTTGGTTGGTTTTTAATGGCATATCAACCTTTGTAGATTATTAACGCCAAATCCATTTTTATGTAAATAATCAATTCTATTTCAAACAATTCAGTTTAGCATGAGTTCCCAGGTTAATTGTCAAAAACATTTGAATTTCAAACTATTCAGTTTATTCAAACAGTTATATGTAACAATTCAGTTTATTGTATGTACTGTTTCAATGTCAAAAACAGTTCAATTTCAAACAATTCAGTTTAGTATAAGCACGCAGTTTAAATATAAGTACAATTTAATAGTGAAAAATATATCTATTTCTAGCTATTCATTTTAGTCAAGCAGTTTTAATTCGTTTAGTTTTATTTAACCCATAGATAGGACCCCTATCAGGTGCTACCACTGCAGGCCAGAGTGGGCTTGGGAGCGTTGGCAATGAAGGGCTACTCCACAGAGCTCCAGCATTGCTGGAACCTCCGGATCAGATTTTTTTCGTGTCATATCCAGGACACTCGTTGAGGGGGTCTTACCCCTCTGTACGGAAGCAGCCGGTGTATTCTACAGCCCCAGCCAACTAGGCAAAGATTATAAATGAAAAAGATCTTTGAATTGGTAGGAAACAAAAATACTTTATTGTACTCCAAATCAAGTAAATAACCCCCCAAATATTTGTAATTTGAATTCGAGCTTTTTTTTCCTTTTTCTTATTTTCTTTTTTCATATTTAGCCATTTATTTGATTTGGATGGGTTGGGTTGATTTGGTTTTATGACATATCAACCATCATTATCATCATCATCACAGCTTGCGCGGATTTCCTTGACTCTATCTCATCATCCGTCCCAACCATCCATTGCTCCCGCAAGTCTTCCAGGCTACATCCTTTGTCCATACAGAACTGTTATAGATAAGTTCTAGTTGGTCGTCCTACACTTGCGCGTCCGTGTGAAGGGGTCCATAGAAGAACGTCGCCTATGAATTCGTCTTTGCTTCTTTAGCAGTGTCTAATTGGATCTTCGAGATGGTAGGTAGGTGGCAGTACAGCTGCTGTTTTTAAGGATGTTGCTTCCAGAATTTGTTTAATATAGCTCGTAGCATCCTTGTGCAAATGCTGTTTAGCTTTTTCTCTATATGCTTTGTCAGCATCGGAGTGATGCAGCAATACTGTAGTATGGACACGACCGCTGCTTGGTAAAAAATTGCGTTTTATTTTTTCGGATTGGTTTGACTTCCATATAACCGGTAGCCTATCGATACCGGTCCATGCTTGCTCTAGTCATGTATTGATGTAATTTTCCGTAGATGAGACGCTGCTCCCGAGGTCAACCATTGTAGGATATTAAATGCCAAATCCGGTTTATTCATTCGAATAAGATATATAGGATTTATAAACTTAAGAGAAAAAAGTTAAATGCTTCCAAGTATTGCTGCATCTAAACAACAATTCATTCAGTCATTTGTTAACACACAGTTAAATGATCAAACAGTTCTATTTCACACCATTCAATTCAGCGTGTCATTTGTTTTCACTCAGTTTAAATGCCAACAGTTTTATTGGACCCATAGATAGGACCTTATCAGGTGCTACCACTCCGAGCCAAAGTGAACCCAGGAGCATTGGAAAAGAAGAGTTATTCGGCATTCTTCCAAGCTCCAACAATACTGGAGACTGATCCTCAGATTGTTTTGTGATATGTCGAGAACGCTCGTCTTTCCCCCATGCTGAGATTCAGTTGGCATATTCTACAGCCTAAACCGACTGGTTGCGAGTACAATTGTTTTTGTCTCCCTCCCAATGTAAAAATCCTTTTTCTTTTAAAACCTTATTTCCTTGTTGACGCTTATTTTTAAAGAAATGTCAGTCAAAAGTGCCTACAATTTATTTATTTGTTTTAATTGATTTTAATCGTTAACAAAATTACACTTTCTATTTTACAGCTTATATAATTATATATAGGTATCGTACAATGACTGATGTGTCTACGGCAGCATTGCTTCTAAAAAAGCCTTCATCGGAAGATGACTCTGGGTTCAGGCATGGTTTCGAGGCTGAGTCAGCATTACCACAAGTACTATGAACCCCAACTGTAACTCACGGTACCACAAGACTTTGTTGGATTGTCATCACTCTATGGGACTGTTATAGCTACGCTGATGCAGTTAGAGCCTTATCTTGGATCTTTTTTTATGTATTTCTTCTAGTCTGATTGAGAAAGTCTAAAATTATTCAAGAATGCGGAGGTTGAGTTAGAAAAGAAACCTCGACATCCGACCTATCATATATATATATATATATATATATGTGTGTGTGTGTGTGTGTGTGTGTGTATTTTAAATTAAATATTGTGAAAACTCCTGGAGACTTGAAGAAACTTGTTGTCACTCAAAATCCAGTGAAAGATCATCATCTAACGCTGGTGTGAAAAACTCTCAAAGGACTAAAATAATAATAAAAATAACTCTTTTCTAGTGATAATAATCAAAAAAAAAACAAAAACTGCCGTCCAGTGCACTTTACCGTCTCTGTGGACCATCGTGAAAATCAAAGAAAGCGGAAATGGAACCAAATATTTGGGCCTCGCCAGTGAACTAAAAATCAGTGTAAGGTAAGAATAACAGTAGTACTGATTGAAATTGGCGCGCTATGAATGATTTCCAAAGGTTTAGAAAGGGGGCTGAAAGAACTGGAAAACGGAGGGCGAGTCGGGACCATCTAAACTACAGTATTATTAAGATCGAACTGAATACTGAGTAGAGTTCTTGAGACCTGAAGAGACTTGCTGTCACTCAAACTCAAGTGAAAGACCATCTAATGTGGAAAAACTCGCGAGAAAGTTATTGGAAAATACACAACCTTTGTTCAACGGTTACAAGAATTTCAATGAAATCTATATTTTTCAAAGAAATGTCTTTGACTCATTGAGGGAACCCTAACAAACTGAGGGAGCCCTGGAGTAATGGTGATTAAGGGGTAACTTCACACTTTCTTGAACTCCAGAATGCAGTTTAACATCATAACAGTCTCTTTGTGGGGGTGTTGCTGTCTGACTCCTAAGCTGAAGATGTAGTCAGTTTATTCCAAGGGGGTTGTTTCGTTCTTTTTGGACGATAATAGACTTTGCTGTTGGGGACCATTTAATTGACAATCAGGACTAAACTAAACATTAATTCACTGATATGAAATGTTTCAAAGAGTCCTTAATAAATCATCTACAGAATTTAAAGGATATCACAATTCGGGGTCGTAAATCTACCATGTGCCCAAGGAAGATGTATACTGTTTCAAGGGATTTACTGAAAGCCGTTTCAGTAAGTTTGTGTGTGTGTATTTGTGTTTTTTTTCTTTACTCTTTCGGTTTTAAACCCGCTGGGTTCTAATAGCTTTTACCGAGATAGTACTTCAACCATATTTGAATCCCTCGTTTTTTCTTTCCTTGTGCCTTTCTGATTGTTAACTATCATATAATGCCCGTGGAGTAATGGTTATCGTCCTAGGAAATGGACACGGCGACACGAGTTCAAATCCTGGACGAGACTGCATTTCACATAGCACTAATACCCTCGGGAAAGGTATGAATCCAATTATTCTCCCTCCAGCTATGGGTAAATAGTAGGACAGACTAGGTTCTTCAGCCTTGGTGAGGCAACTAGTCTAGGAGAAGGAAAACTCTGAATTCAAACCTGTTAAACTCCGCTTAAAAAAATTGACCTTGTGTCATATCCTACCCGAGCGGAGGGGTTGGTAAATATGTATAATGCTAACGTCACTTCTCTGGACTTTTTTTTATCGAAAAAGATTTTAGGATTTCAAATAAATAAATATTTCCGTTTTTATTCAAAGTAGTTATTCAATTTTCTAGCATCAGGGGTTTCGTTAAGAAATAGTCAACGAAAATTAAGGTTATATTTAACAATAAACACGCCTAATCAAGCAGAGACACTACTGCATAGTTTGGAACAAGCCGCTGCAGGCATTGGCCTCCATGTCAATGCACACAAAGCTGAATATATGTGTTACAACCAAACGGGCAACATTACCACACTAGACGGAGCCTCTCTGAAACTAGTAGACAAATTCACTTACATAGGAAGTAGCGTCTCATCAACCGAAAAAGACATCGACACACGACTAACGAAAGCATGGACAGCTATCGATAGGCTCTCGATCATATGGAAATTAGACCTGACCGATAAAAAGAAGCACAGTTTCTTCCAGGCAGCGTTTGTATCGATACTGCTATATGGATGCACTACATGGACGCTAACTAAACGGCTGGAGAAGAAACTAGACGGCAATTACACGAGAATGTTGAGAGCAATATTGAACAAGTCCTGGCGACAACACCCCACAAGACACCAACTATACGGCCACTTGCCTCCCATCACAAAAACTATACAAGTTAGACGAGCCATACACGCAGGACACTGCTGGAGAAGCAAGGACGAGCTCATAAGTGATGTACTCCTATGGACCCCTACATATGGCCAAGCGAAGGCGGGACGACCAGCTCGAAATACATGCAGCAGCTATGTGAGGACACGGGATGTAACCCTGAAGACCTGCCAGAGGCGATGAGTAATAGGGAGAAGTGGCGAGAGAGGGTCGGGGATATCCGTGCGGGTGGCACGACATGATGATGATGATGATGAGTTGTTACCATGACACAGCAGAAATTACTCATAGGAGAGAGGTTTTGTTTGCATTAACTGATGCAATATCCGATTAGGCTTGCCACTTTATATGTCGTATACTCAAACACACAAAAACATAATCAACACAATAATAACGAACTAACGCAGTTCTTTAGAAAAATATACCACTCACACTTAATTAAAAATGCTTGCGAAAGGGTTGCGAAAGGGTTATGTGTGAGAGGTGAGTTGGAGACTGAACAAACTGCAACATATTGACCCCCAGTTTCTCTGTTTTTAGCAGCACTTCATTCTCGTTCTGCTGGGCTGCTCAATCGGGGGTTCTGAGGGCCCATAGCCCTCTGCTGGGTGCTGGTTCTCTCTACAGCATCTTATATTCAACTGTAACGGTCTCCAACTAACCCAACCTGTCTGTCGCACCGGGTTATATAATTGTTTGACATCCACCTGCTTCCTGTGGCGTCACAACTGCACCCAATTCAACCCCTCCACAGTCAAGGTTATACGCTGATATCTTCGACCAGGATGCACCTGTTATTTACACAGGTGTATTTCTTATTAGACAGCTCGGCCGGGGGGCCAATATGTAACAAATAGATAATAGTCAGAAATCTACGTTCGCAATGATAACTGCCATTTTATTTATAAAAAAATATTATAGAGTACTTCTCTATATATACTTATGCACAATTGAATATTACATTCTATCAATAGTCATTAATTAAGCAAAGCTTAGTTACGTACAAAGTAAGAAACTTAAAAATCAAGTGAGAATCGAATTCGTTAACAATTTGTATGCAAGTCAACATAGTCAACCATTGCTCCCTGAAAACCGCCTCCATAATTTCTCTTTTGGTTGGCAAATTGATCTTGATCTTATAGGACCCCTAAAGCGTCCTTTAAACTTGCTAAAAAATGAAATTTCGAAAAGGTTCGACGAGATATGGGAGATATCAAGATTGGATCTTTTATTTTGAGGGATTTTATGAAATGTGAAAATCAAAGAAAATGGTTTCAAGCTAACAAAGGAAAGAAGCAGAAAGTACCCCGCAAAGACAAATAACAACGCCGACTACACTAATGATATAGCGCTTCTGGCAAATGCACCCGCCCAAGCCGAAACACTGCAGCATAGTCAGGAACGAACCGCTGCAGGCATCGGCTTCCATGTCAATGCACACAAGACGGAATATAAATCAAAGAGGCTACATCTCCACACAAAACGGTAGCTCTCTGAAACTAGTTGACAAGTTCACCTACTTAGGAAGCAGTATGTCATCAATGAAGACAGACATCAACACGCGACTAGCAAAGGCTTAGACAGCTATCGAGAGACTCTCAGTCATATCGAACTCAGACCTGACCGATAAAATAAAATGCTGTTTCATCCAAGCCGCGGTTGTGTCGATACTATATGGATGCACAACATGGACGCTAACTAAACTTATGGAGAAAAAAATTGACGGCAACTACACAAGAATGCTGCGAGCAGTATTGAACAAGTTCTGGAGGCAGGACCCTACAAAGCAGTAGCTGTACGGCCACCTACCACCATCACAAAAACTATCAAAATTAGACGAACCAGACATGCAGGACACTGCTGGATAAGTAGGGACTAGCTCATAAGTGATGTACTTCTGTGGACCCCTTCACATGGCCGAGCAAAGGCAGGACGACCAGCTCGAATCTACATACAGCAGCTCTGTGCCGATACGAGATGAAGCCCTGAAGTCCTACCGGAAGCAATTGACGATAGGGAGGTATGGCGAGAGAAGGTCTATGATATCCGTGCTGATGGCATGACAAGCTGCTGATGATGATGATGTGTGTACTTATATGATAAAGTGATGATGTCTAGACGTCTAGACGATTCAGTGCCTGTTCTCTGGTGATATAGTAGCTTGCAAAGGTAGACTATCAAACCCTCACGGGTGAGCCGATTTTCATTGGGTATCCCATTCATTTGCAATAGTGCCACATCAAAACAAATACCTTCTTAAATTGTAATATAATGGCCGAGGGATTTCGTTTTATGCCTTTAGGTTTAGTTAGGCTGAGAATCTTTCGGCTCAATGCATGGGTTACTTAGGTGCAACATTAACGCAGGTGTTCGCGCGCGGTGCGGGCGTGTCACTCAGAGATGTCACAATAGAAACCCGAGATGAGAAACGGGGCTAGGGAGTGCGAATGACGTCACGCACTGGAAGCACGTAGAGGATTTTAGGAGATTTGAAAAAGTCAGTTAGTAGAGTCGAGAAACGGACACCGAACGAGAAGGCTCGACTTTCGGGGCTCGCAGAGGCCAGACGAATTTGCGCGCTACGGGTGCCGCACCTGATGGTGGTGGTGGTGGTGGGAGATGAAAAAGCCAGAATACAAAGAATGTGTATCTGTCTCCTTATGTCGAAGAACCTTTAAACCCAAAGGTGATAAAAAGTTTCGTACCTGAACTAAGTGGTCGTAAGTGTTTTTCGTATTTCGGGATTCCTACGTTCTATGTATATGTGTTATGAACATTCTATGTACGTTTCACACATATCCGTGTCTGTCTATGGAACTAAATTAGAGCACCTCTACTTATGTAATGGTTTGCAAAGCTAAACTAGTAAAGCTACACGAGTGAGTTCGAGTCCTGTTGGGTGCTCCATTTATTCGGCCTTGTGCCATATTGAAGCAAAAAAATTTTATTAATGGATACCTCTCTGTAGGTCCCCAATTTAAAAAAAAAAATTTTTAGATTTTTAATTTTGTCTACATTGATTTCAAAAATGCCATATGCTATTTGCTGATCAGAACAGGCACATTTTTATCACCGGGAGATTTATAACTACAAAATTTTCCCAGAGGTTGTGTTATCTTCAAGCTTCATAGGTACAATAAAAATAGTTGTGTTTGATAACTGTCATTGGAAAATGAGGTTGAACGGACAAAAAGGTTTTAGGGTCGGTTGGAAACTTTTATGGGGAGATAGTCATTTATTTATTTACATTTCTTAGATTTGTTGGACGGGTGTTGTTTTTGATCTGATTTCTTCAAGAAGTGTCCGTATTGATGTTTAAATTTTATCTTGTTCATCTTGTCGCGTAATTGAGCAGAAAAACATAAGGTAGACCGAAGAAGTCGTTTATATTCATGAGGCAGCGGCAATATATACTCTCAAATTATACAATGCGTTGACAATAATAATTAGAAATACTTATATATATATATATATATATATATATATATATATATATATATATATATATATATTCATTTCCGCAATATACATGTGTGTTAGTGCACGTGTTTACACAAATTATAAACTTTCGAAATTCACACACACACACACACACACAAACATATTTTTATATGTATATATATATATATTTAAAAATACACCAAAAAGGGCGATATATATATATATATATATATATATATATATATTTGTTCATTTCCTCAATATACATGTGTGTGAGAGCACGTATTTACACAAACTAAACTTCAGAAATTCACACACACACATTGCGTTGACAATAATAATTAGAAATACTTTTATATATATATATATATATATATATGTGTGTGTGTGTGTGTGTGTGTGTGTTCATTTCCACAATATACATGCGTGTGAGTAAACGTGTTTACACAAACTATAAACTTCAGAAATTCACACACACACACATGCACACACACACTCACATATTTATATATGTATATAAACATTTAAAGATACACCAAAAACCGCGATATATATATATATATATATATATATATATATATATTTGTTCATTTCCACTATATACATGTGTGTGAGTGCACGTATTTACACAAACTATAAACTTTAGAAATTCACACACACATATTTATATATATATATATATATATATATATTTAAAAATAGATAAAAAAGCACGATATATATTTGTTCATTTCCACAATATACTTATTTGTGAGGGTACGTATTTACACAAATTATAAACGTTAGAAATTCAGACACACACTCACATATATATATATATATATATATATATATATATATATATATATATATATATATATATAACTCCCCTACCCCCGTAGGGTCGAGTTCTCTAGCGAATAAGTAATCGTGTTGCCATTAGCGCCTTTGCAAGTCTCTTCGTATTTGAATTGAGATCTCGGCGGCCGTTGAACGGATGTATGTAAACAATAGTATTTGTGATTCATAACCGTTTAAAATTTACTTCGCAGCTAATGGCTCCTCGTGGCTAAATGGATAGAGGCTTTGGCTTGGCGTTTGAGTCAACCGGGTTTCGATCCCAGCTCTTGGGATATACTGTCTAGCCACACTGACGATTTCTGATAGAACGAAACAGATCTGTCTGTGGATGACTATATATATATATATACGCAAAAAGAGTAAGATATATATATGTTTCGCCGTATCACAACTCTTCATTGTGGCTAGACACGCAGGATGCTGGGATCAAAACCCGCTTAACATGATGCTAGATATGGTATTCAACTGTTTAGCCATTTCGGCGACATACATAAACGCAGGAATTATTACGTATATTTATTAGCTTTTGTTTGTTTACATTTGCGCTATCGGAAACCAGAGTGCTCGATTCGTTAGAACTTTGCATTACGCGGGTGGCAGTCGTTAATTCCTTCGCAAGATTGCTCATGGGAGAGGAGCGTATATATTGTCACCCAGGGACAGACTGTTTTGCTGTATCACAAATCTTCAGTGTGGCTAGACTCGCAGTATTCCTCAAGCTGGAATTGAAACCCGCCAAACTTTACCCTTGGCGTGGTAATATATATATATATATATATATATATATATATATATATATATTACCGACACATCTGCAGGATCTCAACTTTAAAGAAATACGAGGATCATTAAATACGTTTCCAGACTTTTTTCGTATGGGGATTTTTATTGATAGTACACACATGAAACTCTAGTTCCTTTCGAAGTAATCTCCTCCTGCTGCAATGCACTTGTACCGTCCCCAAAACTTCTGGAAGACCCCAGGGAAGTCACAGTCACAGCCTCTTTCATCCCCTCAATTGTCTCATAACGACAGACTCTGAGCTTAGAGAATAACCAAAAGTCACTGACAGCAACGTCTTCACTATAGGGACTCTAAGGAACTGTCTTGATGCCCATCTCATCATACCTCACAGACTCCCTGCCTTCTTTGAATTTCTTATGCCACCCAAAAACTGATGTTCGATTCAGGCAAGATGCTCCAAAAGCAGTCTGAAGCATTCCATACATTTCTGTGGCATTTTTTCCAAGTTCAAAACAGAATTTTATTGCATATCGTTCTTCTAAAGTGTCCTCACGTCCAGATTGCATTTTTGAAATTCACCACCTGTGACAATCAGGCTTTAGTAGGGTGTATTCTAATTCCTGCTGTAGCTGTTCATTTGAATCTAAAATCATAAAAATTGGCCAGTCACCTCATACAATGTGTAGCAATAACGTACTGAATTTTTAAGAGTCTATGACAATTTTAAATGCCGGTAAAAAAAAAGTCTAGAAACTTATTGAAGGCATTATGTACTCTCTCAGAATAGATTCATAAAACAAAAGCCCAGGTGGCTATAATGGATCTATCAAAATCATTTTATTTCACCAAAAACACAGGTTTCCTTTTTTTCTATACTTCAATATATATATATATATTTATATATATATATATATATGTATATACATATAAATATAAAGATGGAGTGATTAAGACAGAAAGCCAGAGATTGAAAGAAAAGCCAAGTCGAATATAAATATTCATGTATACTTTAAAGATTTTGTATGAATATATATATATATATATATATATATATATATATAAATTTCCTGACCTTATCTCAGTTGTATTAGGAACACAGATTAAATGAGACATATAGTGAGAATAAAACCTATAATAGTCTGCAAACATAGCACTGTGACACTATATCTATATATATATATATATATATATATATATATATATATATATATATATATATATATATATATATATATTGTTTATTTAACCTATATATATATATATATATATATATATATATATATATATATATATTGTTTATTTCACCTATATATATATATATATATATATATATATATATATATATATATATATGGGGGGATCAGAAATCTTTTTCGTTGTAGGTTTAAAAAGAGAAAGAAATATTTTAAAATGAATCGGTCCACGATGAGATTGATATTTAAAAGTTTTCCTAATAAATACAAGTAGAATAAAAAGCCCATCATAGATTTTGACAAAACGAGGGAAATATTAAGGAGGGAAACATTTTTTAACTTCATCTCATATTTTTGGTAAATCTGTAATGAAAACCTTAAAAAATGGATTTTTTTTTTAGATTTAAGGACGCATATTTAAAATATAAACATAGACATTAACAAGGGGTAATGATTGAGAATCATTTACAAGCGGAATACGGCCGTTGCTTATCAACCCAGCTTCCAGTGTGAAATAATTCCTCTTGAGGATTTTGATTCTCATCCGTGACCCTGAAGATGTTCCTGCCTTTTCTGCTAATTGTTTTGACTGAGAAAATTCAAAAGAGGGGGTTTTATGATAAACTAAAAATATGGGATCATTTCAAGTCATAAATAAAAACTGTGCAACTACGTTTAAGAAGTGGGTGTTGTGGTAGTGTAATGGTTAAAGCGATGGACTGCGGAATCGTAGTAAGCGATTTCAAACTCCAGTCGCGCTATTACGTTCACTTTCGGGCAAGTACCCTTGGGAAAGGTATGAACCCCCTTATCCTCCCAGCTATGGGTTAAATAGTACCACTACTGTTATTCTAGGAGAACGGCTTTGGCATTAAATAACTTAAAAAGAGTTGATATGCCATTAAAACAAAGAAACCAAACCAAACCTACATTTAGAAAGTGAAATCTATATCTGTTTCTGGTGCGAGATTGCTGACATTTGATGACTCCTGCCTTTATGATGTAGGCTTACACACACACACACACACATATATATATATATATATATATATATATATATATATATATATATATAAGTAAGTAAAGTTGGCGACCGTAGTCGAGGGCAACCAGAAGGCTCCCTTTTCAATAGCTACTCTACTACACCGAGATATAGGGAAGGGCGCTACTCCTTTCCCTGTATATATATATATATATATATATATATATATATATATATATATATATATATAAGTGTAGTTTTAATGTGGATGGCAATTGCAAAGCGAAATAATGATTATTTGAGCGGAATTAATTTCTAAGTAAAATCGTCAGAGACGAACATGATGTTGGACGTTCAACATTTTTTTTGGACGTTGTAAGCATTGTGTCTCGAGGGGTGTCTGAACGCCATGTTGAATATTTAATCATATTTAATTTTAAGCACCCCTCGTCGGACCATGGTTACAACGTCTAAAAACAATATGAACATCCAACACCGTGTTCATTTTTTTAAAAAATGTCTCTGACGATGAAGTTTTTACTTTGAAATTAATTAGACTCAGATAATTGTTATTTCGCATTGCAATAGCCCTCTAAATTAATGCAGCAAAAATAAAATAATTTATATAATACTTCAAGCAAATTACAATGTATATACATATTTACCAACCACCTCCGCTCGAGCAGGATATGACACAAGGTCAATTTTTAAGCGGAGTTTAACAGGCTTGAATTGAGTTTTCCTTCTCCTAGACCAGTTGCCGCACCAAGGCTGAAGATCCTAGTCTGCCCTGCTATTTACACATAGCTGGAGGGAAAATAATTGGATTCATACCTTCTACAACGGTATTAGTGTTATGTGAAATGCCAGCCGTCTCGTCCAGGATTTGAACTCGTGTCGCCATATTCATTTCCTATGACGATAACCATTACACCAAGGGCACCGACAGTTAGGATATATATAAGTGCGTATAAGTATTTACCAAATGCAGTGACAAAAAAAAAAGGTATGATTTCCTTTTTTTGGCATAGAGATATTTTGAACACAATTTATGTTGGTAAATTATTCCTACAATGTAAATAAAGTCTAAGTATGCATGCAAAACCTATATAGAATGAAATAAAATTGATTCATAATTAACATTATCAACCCAGTCAGTTAGGGCTATAGAATCTCTGTAAAGGGGTAAGACCCTCACCTTCAAATACGACGACTGCACCCCTCCAGATATGTAAGACCCCATCAACCAATGAATGTCCCGGATATTACACTAAACTGCATCTGATAGTGAGGCTCTAGTCATGGAGCTTTGGACTACTTCTTCAATGTCATTACTCCCTGGTCAACTCAGGCCCGGAATGGTTGTACCCGTTTGGGCTCTATGTACCACTATCATAGTGTTGACGGGTGATATTGAATTAAATACTTAGGACTAATTGGGATAATTTGTTAAATATCAGTAATAGTTAGCTAACAACACCGGTAAAGTTGGCTGTCTTCTGACCCAGCCAGAACCAAGAGAAGTCCAAATCAGCTCTACCCCAACTTTCACGTGGATCGAATAAGACAACGGACAAGCAGATTCACCTGAGACTTCGATCTATAAGTGGCTCGCGGCGCGAAATGTACTTATAGGACCACACCTTTGAATAAGTTCAAAAGAACAATCTAATTCTTTTACTACATTCGAAAACATTTAACTGTGGGCAAAAAAATGACTGTCAAATTGAAATATTATTATTATTAAATAGCAGTACTTGGTGCCATTTATTTGTGTGCTAGCAAATAAAAAGATACTGAATAGAATTACTAGAGTTGGATAGCAATACTTGAAACCATTCAACTGAATGCTATCACACAACCTCTGGCTCGATTAAAACCCATTACCAATAAACTATTTGCTTTCAGATCATATTCAATATATATATTTTAAATTTCAATATATATATATATATATATATATATATATATATATATATATATATATATATATATATAAAGCAATTTTTACATTTAAACAGATCATTCTCGGCTCTAACGTTTGCTGTCTCTGTAATACTCAATTATCTAAATTTCAAAATTATCATGTAATAAGATATTATTGAAAAGCAAAAAATCCTTATCTCTAAACTTACAGATTAGAAAGCTTGCCCAGACGGCTGGGGCTGTAGAATACACCCACTGCTTCTCAGCAGAGGGATAAGGCCCCCACCCAACGAATGTCCAAGTTATGACACTAAACTATCTGATGTTGAAGTTCCAGTAATGCTGGAGCCCTGAGGAATGCGGAGTACTCCTTCATTGCCGTAACTCCCAGGTCTACTCTGGCCCAGAGTAGTAGCAACTGACAGGGCCATATCTATGGGTCAAATAGAACTAAACTGTGCAGTCTGGCTAAACTGAATTGTTTGAATTATAACTGTTTTTTTTTTTATATTGAAACTGTGTGCTTATGCTTGATTGAATAACTTGAAATAGAACTGTGTACTTAGACGAAACTGAATTGTTTGAAATGTGTGCTAAAATGAATTATTGGAAATAGAACTGTTGTGTACTTATGTTAAATAGAATTGTTTAACATAGAACTGTTTATACGTGGTGAATTCAATAGGTTTCCAGACTTTTTTTTGTACAGGTATTTTAAATTGTTGCAGACACTTGAAAATTTGATATGTTATTGCTATACATCTTATGAGGTGACGGGCCAATTTTTATGATTTCAGATTCAAATAAACAACTACAGTAGCAATTGGAATACACCCTACTAAAGCCTGATTGTCACAGGTGGTGAATTTCAAAAATGCAATCTGGACGTGAGGACTCTTTAGAAGAACGATATGCAATACAATTCTGTTTTGAACTTGGAAAAAATGCCACAGAAACGTATGGAATGCTTCAGACTGCTTTTGGACCATCTTGCATGATTCGAGCATCAGTTTTTGAGTGGCATTAGAAATTCAAGGTAGGCAGGGAATCTGGATGATGAGAGGGATGATGAGAGGTGTGGGAGGAGTAAGGAAGTCAATACACCAAAGTTGATTGGCAAAAAGGTTAGGGTTAGGGTTACTATATTGAGGTTTTAAGGGAGTCCAGGAAGAGATTCTGTCGGAAGAGGCCAGCACTCTTCAAATCGGGTCAGTGGCATTTCCAGCGGGACAATGCACCAGTCCACAACTCCATCGTTGTCACAGACTATTTGACCAAGATGGGCATCAAGACAGTTCCTCAGCCTCCCTATAGTCCAAACCTTGCTCCCTGTGACTTTTGGTTATTCCCTAAGCTCAGATGAAAGAGTCTGTGACGAAGGTCATTGACACGCTCACACAAGAGGACTTCCATGGGGCCTTCCAGAAGTTTTTGGGACGGTACGAGTGCATTGCAGCAGGAGGAGATTACTTCGAAGGGAACTAGAGTTTCCTGTGTGTACTATCAATAAAAGTGCCCATACGAAAAAAGTCTGGAAACTTATTTAATGATCCTCGTATGTATAAAAATGGATCTGGCATTAAATAACCTACAATGGTTGATGTGACTTAAAACCAAACAGAATCAAACAGATTAGAAAACATCGCAGACTTTGATACCGAAACATGAGTGGAATTTAAGGGGAAAAATACATTTTTACCAGTGCCATTTAAATTGTCCGATGATAATGGTAAGCATTCTTTTGCCATCGTCGTAGGGGAACACTTGACGGTCGCAAGCCGAGGTTCACTACTCTGCCAGTTTCTTTTTTCAGTATTTTTTTATCACCTTTCTAATGCCTTTTCCCGTGAGTTTGCTTTCCTTTCTTTGTTTAATGGCATATCAACATTCGTGGGTAATCTAAAGCCCAAGCCATCCTTGTCAAAAACCGCTTGTGACACTTACTTTTTTTTTTTCTTAAACCGTAGCTGGAAGGTATAATAACTTTCCCCAGGTTATCAGTCCTAAAGTGAACGTAATGGCGCGACTGGAGTTCGAACTTGCTTATTTGGATGTCGCAGTTGTGAACGTTAGCCCTTAAGTCACTAAGTGGATTTTTCCCGTTAGTCAGTGTCTTTCTTTTCTGAAACAACCCAAAGCCCTGGATTACCGGAGAAATCATCTTGGTTGTAAACAATGAAACGGACTTCATACATTTTTATTTGGTCTGTAACTTGTTTGAATACTTTTTCATTCTTTCTTCCTTCTCTGGGATAACTAATTACTTTTTATTCTTTTCCATTCCTTTCCCTTTCTTTCTTTCCTTCTTTCTTTCTTTCTTTCTTTCTGTTTGTCTCTCTCTGATTTTTCTTTCTTTCCTTCTTTCTTTCTTTCTTATCGTCTATTTGTCTCTCTTTTCTTTCTTTCTTTCTTTCTTTCTTCTTGACTATTTGTCTCTCTTTTCTTTCTTTCTTTCTTTCTGTCTGACTATTTGTCTCTCTTTTTTTCTTTTTATCTTTCTTTCTGTTTGTCTATCTTTCTTTCTTTCTTTCTTTCTTTCTTTCTTTCTTACTGTTTGTCTATCTTTCTTTCTTTCTTTCTTTCTTTCTTTTTTCTTTCTTTCTACTTATCTCTCTTTTCTTTCTTTCTTTCTTTCTTTTCTTTCTTTCTATTTGTCTCTCTTTTCTTTCTTACTTTCTTTCTTTCTTTCTTTCTATTTGTCTCTCATTTCTTTCTTTCTTTCTTTCTTTTTTTCTTTCTTTCTATTTGTCTCTCTTTTCTTTCTTTCTTTCTTTTTTTTTCTTTCTATTTGTCTCCCTTTTCTTTCTGTCTTTCTTTCTTTCTTTCTTTCTTTCTTTCTATTTGTCTCTCTTTTCTTTCTTTCTTTCTTTCTTTCTTTCTATTTGTCTCTCTTTTTTCTTTCTTTCTTTCTTTCTTTCTTTTTTTCTTTCTTTCTATTTGTCTTTCTTTCTTTCTTTCTTTCTTTCTGTTTGACTATTTGTCTCTCTTTTCTTTCTTTATTTCTTTTTTTTCTTTCTTTCTATTTGTCTCTCTTTTCTTTCTTTTTTTCTTTCTTTCTATTTGTCTCTCTTTTCCTTCTTTCTTTCTTTTTTTTCTCTTTCTTTCTATTTGTCTCTCTTTTATTTCTTTCTTTCTTTCTTTCTTTTTTGTTTCTTTCTATTTGTCTCTCTTTTCTTTCTTTCTTTCTTTTTTTTCTTTCTTTCTATTTGTCTCTCTTTTCTTTCTTTCTTTCTTTCTTTCTTTCTATTTGTCTCTCTTTTCTTTCTTTCTTTCTTTCTTTCTTAAGTTTCATTAATCTTCATTTTTTTTCTTCAATACTTCACAATTTTCCCCATTTTCCCCGATTTATTTTTACCAATTTATTATCCTCTTTTTCTATTTTTAAATTTTCATTTCAGTCTTTTAACTTTTCTCCCGATTCGTCACCGTTTTGCTATCATACCTTTATTTCTATTATTATCATAATTAACATTATTATTATTATTATTATTATTTATGAAACAATAACAACAACAACAACAACAATAAAATGAAGTAAGGAGGCAAAAAGAAGTCTTCAATTTCGACCGAATGGATGCCCAACCAAGGAAAACCAATTGACTAATATTTCACGCTAATTTCTAAATGCTGGGGTCATCAAGTGCGGAATGTGTAGCCGTTGGCAACAGAGCAATAAACCATGTAAGAAGAAAACATGGCTGCCGATCGAGTCCAAGTAACAATTATTTAAGTTAGCTTCTTATTACAAGGAAATCTCCGGGGATTTGACACGGAGGCTTTTCTGCTATTCGTGTGAGTTTACGATCGAATCTATTTCTGAACTGATGAATGCATGTTGTATATGTGTGAATGTTTCCTGTATTCATTTGTTCATTCTTCAAATGTATGTGGGTGTATTTGATGAAGCGTGGCGTGTTTTTATTCAAGAGCATTAGTGTATAAAAATGTGTGTGTGTGTGTGTGTTTGTGTGTGGTGTGTTTGTTTATATGTATGTGTTGTATACGTGAGTGCGCATGTGCGTGTTGCGTGTTGTGTATGTGTTAGTGTTTCCTGTATAGATTCAGTCTTTCTTCAAAAGTATGTGGGTGTATTTGATGACGCGTTGCGTATTTTTATTCAAGAGCATTTGCATGAGTGGGTATGTGTGTGCGTTGTGTATGTGTGTGTGTTCATATTTTGAATGGTGTGTGTGTGTGTGTGTGTATTGTGTATGTGTTTGAGTTTCCAGTTTTCATTTCTTCGTTCTTTAAATGTTTGTGGGTTTATTTGATAAATCCTGGTGTATTTTTATTCAAGGCCATTAGTATATATCAGTGTGTGTGTGTAAGTGGTGTACTTTGTTTATGTGTACATGTTGTACACGTGATTTTGTGTGTATGTTTGTGTGTGTGTGTGTGTGTTCATATTTTGAATGGTGTGTGTGTGTGTGTGTGTATTGTGTTTGTGTTTCCAGTTTTCATTTCTTCGTTCTTCAAATGTTTGTGGGTGTATTTGATAAATCCTTGTGTATTTTTATTCAAGACTATAAGTATATATCAGTGTGTGCGTGTGTGTAAGTGGTATACTTTGTTCATGTGTACATGTTGTACACGTGATTTTGTGTGTATGTTTGTGTATGTGTTGCGTATGTGTGAGTGTTTCCTGTATACATTGTTTGTTCTTCAAATGTACGCGGGTGTATTTGATGAAGTATTGCATGTTTTTATCAATTGCGCACCTATTCATGTGTGTGTGTGTGTGTGTGTGTGTGTGTGTTGTATATTGTGTATGTATGTGTGTGTGTGTTGCATATGTATGATAATTGTGTCTTGTATATGTTTGTGTGCTATGAGTGTGTGTGTGTTTCCTGTATACATTTGTTCGTTTTTCAAATGCATGTGGGTGTATTTGATGAAGCATTGCGTATTTTTATTCAAGAGCATTTGTATGGGTGGGTATGTGTGGGTATGTGTGTGTATGTGTGTCGTATGCTGTGTATGTGTGTGTTGTATGTTGTGTATTTATGTCTTGTGTATGTGAGTATGTGCGCGTGTGTTGTGTGTTGTTTATACGTGTATGCTTGTGTGTATGTGTGCTATGTAGGTGCATGAGATAAAGTTTTTGCGTATATGATTAATGAAGATGCAAACATTTGCCGAATGTGTATATATGCTTGTGGGATTATCATATTTATCCAACCCCTCCGCTCGGGCAGGATATGACACAAGGTCAATTTTTTAAGCGGAGTTTAACAGGTTTGAATTCAGAGTTTTCCTTCTCCTAGACTAGTTGCCTTACCAAGGCTGAAGAACCTAGTCTGTCCTACTATTTACCCATAGCTGGAGGGAGAATATTTGGATTCATACCTTTCCCAAGGGTATTAGTGCTATGTGTATATATGCTTGTGGGATTATCATATTTATCCAACCCCTCCGCTCGGGCAGGATATGACACAAGGACAATTTTTTAAGCGGAGTTTAACGGGTTTGAATTCAGAGTTTTCCTTCTCCTAGACTAGTTGCCTTACCAAGGCTGAAGAACCTAGTCTGTCCTACTATTTACCCATAGCTGGAGGGAGAATATTTGGATTCATACCTTTCCCAAGGGTATTAGTGCTATGTGTATATATGCTTGTGGGATTATCATATTTATCCAACCCCTCCGCTCGGACAGGATATGACACAGGGTCAATTTTTTAAGCGGAGTTTAACAGGTTTGAATTCAGAGTTTTCCTTCTCCTAGACTAGTTGCCTTACCAAGGCTGAAGAACCTAGTCTGTCCTACTATTTACCCATAGCTGGAGGGAGAATATTTGGATTCATACCTTTCCCAAGGGTATTAGTGCTATGTGAAATGCAAAGGTCCAGGATTTGAACTCGTGTCGCCGTGTTCATATCCCGTGACTATAACACCACGAGCACCTCCTATGCTTGTGGGATTATGTGTGTGGATATATGGGATTGTGTATGTGTGTGTCGGTGTATGTGTGTGATTGTGTGCATATGATTGTGTATGATTGTGTGTGATTGTGTATGTGTGTGTCGGTGTATGTGTGTGATTGTGTGCATATGATGTGATTTGTAAAATGCAGTAATTATGTGCGAATGCTCCTAAGTCATTAGACTGACCTGCAGAGAGGTAAGACTCTCCCAACAAGTGTCCTAGTATGACACAAGACAATCTGATAGTGAGGTTCAAATAATGCTGGAGCTTTTGGGAATGCAGAGTACTCCTTTGTTGCCATAGCTCCCAGGACAACCCTGGCCGGAATTGTAACACATGATAGGGTCCTCTCAATTGGTCAAACAAAATTAAACTATGTCTGTATTCAAAACTGAATCGTTGGAAATAGAACTGTTTTGTCATTTAAATGTGTGTAAATAAATGACTGATGTTTAATGATATGCAACAATGCTAGGAACAATTTAACTTTGTCAATTAAACTGAATAGTTTAAAATAGAAATGTTTTGATATTTAAACTGTTTACTTATACTAAAACGAATTGTTTGAAATAGAACTGTTTTATGTATAGAAATGGATTTGGCATTAACAAACATACAATGGCTGAAATGTTATAGAACCAAACCTAACCAAACATTACATTTGTGGACTATATGTGTAATGTCTCTATTTTTAAACAATGACGTTTTTCAATTTCAATCTTTCAATTCTGTAAGTGAAAGGAAATTGCCTTCAAACCTATCAAAAAATCAAGATCTATTTACGAAAAAAGTTTTATCAATAAACAATAAATACACATTTGCTTATCAAGAAAGATATGATTGAAACAATTTTATATATATATATATATATATTATATATATATATATATATATATATATATATATATATATATATATATATATATATATTATATTTTAAATTATAAATGGCCCGATAAGTTATTAAATAAGAGAAGTGAATTGATAGCTAGATGTAGACATAAGACTAAATTTAAAATATAAAAATTTAAAAACAGAAATAGATAGTGAAACCGGAAAAAAAAAACGTATCCAACATATACACTAAAAAATAGGTAGCTAATTAAATGGTATCGAAATTAATATAAGTATTAATATTTCTCTTAAAAGTTGATTATCGAACTTAACATGAAAAGAAAATAAACTAAACAAATAAATAAAAAAGTTAAATTACCGTAATTATAACTGACAGAAGAAATTTGAAAAATTAAAATAAAACAGAAATTGAATAAAACGAGGAGGTAACTTCTAAATCTCGTCCCCCTACACCCCATGTGTTTATTCTGTTTAATTCTAATTTTAATTTTAATTTTAATAAATCATCCATTGGGTCTGAAGAAGTCCTGTATTAATTTTTTCTTCATGTTTTTGGTTCACACCAGAAACTGAAAATACGGAATGGAAATAAATTTATAATCCTGAATTAACCGGTCTTTGGTTTTTTTCTTAAAGATATATATATATATATATATATATATATATATATATATATCATACAACGTGTGGAAGCACGTGCGATACCCTAGCCTCATCAACCGCCATCCAGGGTGATAACACAGTTTCGGTAGCTCAAGGCGGTACTGTATATATATATATATATATATATATATATATATATATATATATATATATATATATATATATATCGTTGTGTCGTGCTGCAAGCACGGATTTCCCTGACTCTCTCTCCTCTTTCGTCTCTATCATCCATCGCCTTCGGCAGGTCTTCCAGGCTAAATTCTGTGTCGGTACAGGTCTGTTGTAGATAAGTTCTAGCTAGTCACCCAATACTTGCTCATCCATGTGAAGGGGTTCATTGGAGAACATCGCTAATGAGTTCGTCCTTACTACTCAAGCAGTTTCACACATGTCTTGTTCATCAGATTTGAATGGTTTACGAGATAGGTGGTAAGTAGCCATGCAAATGATATTTTGTGTGATGTTGTCTCCAGGATTAGTTCAGTATAGCACGTAGCACTTTTGTAGTGCTTGACATTCACACACAAACACACACACACACACACACACACACACACACACACACACACACACACACACACACATATATATATATATATATATATTGCTTTCGAACCTTTCAAAAAATTAAGATTTATTCATGAAAAAGGTTTCAACAATAAATGCACATCTATCTTTCAGAATACACATGATTGAAACATATATATATATATATATATATATATATATATATATATATATATATATATATATATATATATATATATGAAAGTAAATATGGATAAAATCCGACAGTATGAAGGTAGCAGGAAAAAATATAATCCAAATAGGTGAATATATCATGATGTGAAGTCGACGTTAACGTTTCGGTTATAATAACCATCATCAGGACTTGGATATAAAATAGTTCACAATATCCATATTTACTTTCATACTGTCTTTTCGGAAAAAAACTAATACCAAATACATTCTTACATAACATTTAACATGGATGATTCCTAATGATCTATACATATAAAAACTTATTTGTTGCGTATTTCTCAATAAACGGGAGGTTTTGTCTCGTTTCTTTGAAAAATCCTACATTTTCTAATATTTTTCCACGTGCCAAACACGTTCTGATGACTTTTCAATTTTGAACGCTATGTGCATGTTTATCTATCTTTTCGTTATATATTTCTCATTTGCTCCTGTCATCTCAGCAATCACCCATCGATATTGTGAACTATTTTATATCCAAGTCCTGATGATGGTTATTATAACCGAAACGTTAACGTCGACTTCACATCATGATATATTCACCTATTTGGATTATATTTTTTCCTGCTACCTTCATATATATATATATATGATATCGCCTATGAATAGGCACATGATAACATCATTAACATCATCAGCAAGACCAACAGCACAGATTCTTTTGACTCTCTTTCGTCATCCATCCCTATCAGACATTGCACTCACAGAATTGATAAATGGAATTTTTTCCTAGTTGGTCAACGTTGCTTATGAGTTCGCTCTTATATCTCAAGTGCTTTGTCTTTGGTTTATAATTACTCTGATAGGTAATTGTATCAAGTATTTCCTTATTCAGTTTGAAAAGAAATTTAAAATGCCACATACAAACTTTAAAATGAAAATAAATGAATACATATTACAGCAAAGACAACAACGCTGAAACAATAATGAAAATGATAAATTATTAAAAATTAAACCCACCCTGGGTGAATTGAAGCAAAGCTTAAAAAAACCGAAAAGAGGAAATTACATTGTCCAGATAGGTCATACAAGAATAATACACTCTTATTTACTCGAAGGAAAACAACAAACAATGTGTTATGCATGTCAGACCAAATACATCGTGAATCACATCCTCATCGAATGTACCGACCTCGACCATATAAGAAAAACCATCTATAGTGCAAACAATATGAAGGAACTGTCCCAAAACACCGAAATAAATAATATGATATCATTTCGAAAACAGTGAAGTTATACACAAAAATCTACAGAAATTTACAAAAAGACCAAATTCCTTCTATAAACCCTTCTTTACTAGATATATTCTAAGAAACTGATCCTTTCCTCAACATGTTTCACAGTTTTTTTTATGATCATGATTCTCTTCAAATAAACTCCTAATAAAAACAAATAAACAACTAATTATCTCAAGTTTATCATTATCAATAGGCTATCGATTATATAGAGATCAGACATAACCGATAAAATGAAACGCAGTTTCTTCCATGCAGCAGTCGCATCGATACTGCTATATGGATGCACTACATGGACTCTAACAAAACGGCTGGAGAAAAAGATAGACGGCAATTACACAGTAATGCTGCGAGCAATCTTGAACAAGTCCTGGTGGCAACACCCCACAAGACACCAACTGTACGGCTACATGCCTGCTATCATGAAAACTATTCAAGTTAGACAAACCAGACATGCAAGACACTGCTGGAGAAGCAGGGACGAACTCATAAGTGATGTACTCTTGTGGACCCCCACATATGGCCGAACAAAAGCAGGACGACCAGCTCGAACATACATTCAGCAACTATGTGAGGATGCAGGATGTAGTCCAGAAGACCTGCCTAGGGCGATGAACGATAGGGAGAAGTGGCGAGAGAGGGTCAGGGATATCCGTGCCATGACATGATGATGATGATGATGATTATCATTAATTCCTAAGACCTGTCCTTTGAAGATTTTTTTCAGACTTATTCTCCTTAACTTTATTCGGCATTAAATTACCGATGAGGTTTATCCTATTTACCAACCCCTCCGCTCGGGCAGGATATGACACAAGGTCAATTTTTAAGCGGAGTTTAACAGGTTTGAATTCAGAGTTTTCCTTCTCCTAGACTAGTTGCCTCACCAAGGCTGAAGAACCTAGTCTGCCCTACTATTTACCCATAGCTGGAGGGAGAATAATTGGATTCATACCTTTCCCAAGTGCTATGTGAAAAGTAATCAGGCTCGTCCAGGATTTGAACTCGTATCGTCGTGTCCACATCCTGCGACGATAACCATTACACCACGCGCACCGATGAGGTTTATATGCCGTTAAAACAAAGCAAGTAAACAAACAATTTAGTTTGGTTGCGTCGTGAATCGTTCAGGTGTCACTTAGGTAAAATATTTGTGTGGAAACGTAAGTCAAATTGGAAAGGTCAAGCGCATGCCACAATGAACAGATGATAGTGAACACGCGTCATCTCTAGACAGGTTGGCCAAATGTAAATAAAATAAATCCGTGTCTTATTGTTGTATACTCATATAATAAATATACATATATACACATATACATCCAGAATACATATCGACACAAAAATAAAGACGAGCTTTTTTTTTTTTTTTATAAAGACCGTCTTTTAGAAAAATATACCTCTAACTTTATTTGAAAGGGTTGTTTGTGTGAGAGGAAGTTGAAGACCGGACAGAACTGCAACATATTGACCCCCACTCTTATGACCATCAGCGTTGAGTCTTTCTCGTTCTCCAGGGCTGCTCAACTGGAGGCCCGGGGGCCCACTCTACTGGGTGCGGGCTTTCTCTACCGCATCTTGTCACCAACGGGTCTGGTCTCCAAACTGGTCTCCAAACTAACTGACTTCCTGTCTTCACCGAGTTATATAATAGTTCAATCAACCACTCAATATCCCCCCTTAACTGGCCATCGGGATGTGTCTCTTCCGCTGTCCTTGGAATGGCATGTTTGATTGTCATCGAGCAGAAATATCTGTCATGCAGTTCACAGGTCACTCTCTTCCGGTGCATCAGTCTGACTGTACTGTGGGATTTTACCTTGTCCCATATTGTCAGCTAAGCTCGCCTATTCCAGTGGTATACGCAATTTCCACGTCTTTGGAATGGCATGTTTGGCCGGATCGAAGGTCAATATACAACATTATTATAAATTTGAATCAGGTAAAATGAAAACATGCTGAATGCTCGGGGCACGTGTGATGGTCACGATCAGATGACATCACACAAATAATACACTGAATTTTAGAATATATAGAAATTAGCGAATTTAAAAAAAAATGTCAGTTGAGGCAGTAGTCGTTTGAGAGTCGGTCACCAATGAGTTAATATCCACGGGGCCCTTCGTGGGTAGCGAGAGTGGGCAGCGGACACTGTGTGGCGGTAGGGATGTCTCTTTGTGTCTGCCAAGCTGGGGTTCGGATATAGACCCTTACGATGTCTTTCCTCTCTCTCTCTCTCTCTCTCTCTCTCTCTCTCTCTCTCTCTCTTTCTTGTGCTTCAATGACAGCTAGAAAAATAGTATGCGGTCTGAACAATGAACACCTTTGTATCTGGATAATAAAATGACAATTACTCTTTTAGATATATAATAGTTACACCAATACGTTTCAGTAAATAATTGTTTATTGCTAACGTAGAGTTTTTTCTTGTCTTTGAATTTTCGGCACCCAGGCAACTTGCTCCAACGAACCACCCCAACTGTCTGAAGAAGTTGCTAATTGATTGTGTCATTCCATATCTGTAGATCTTTCAAACACAACGTGGGCACAGAGGGAACTGTTAGACAAACTACCTGGAAACAAATATGGAAGTAACGGAACCAAGATTACATATTACCACATTGGTAATGTTATCACCAAAGTGTCACATTTAGCATGTGACAACGATAGTATCACATTTGTTGCCGTTGCCAAAGATGGTGTTATATTTGGTGCCGCTACCAATCACAATAATATTACAGAGGTGAGTGGCCGTATGACTGCTGTTCTATGTTATGCTGCCCCCAAGATCTGTTCGAAAGACCATGCAGCACCCTTCTGTAGTTCATATTAAAGTTTTTCTCAAAGCCTTTCATAAGGCTCAGAATGGTTCAACTATACGTACAGTGATACCGACAGGAGTGGAAAAGTATACAATCACAACCGATTTTTTATATATATATTTCAAATTTAGATATGTTTCTTCCTAACTAGAAAACACGACAGCAGAGCAATATCTATTATTACTGACATTAAGCTTTGCTTGAAACTCAGTTAAAAAATGTTTTAAACCTCTGTCACCAGAATGAAAAGTCTTCGCAGTGTAGAGGCTTACAGAGTTACTGAAGATTTTGGGCCGGTTTTTTTATCTACTTTAGTTTGTTTGGTTGATAGTAATCGGTTTTGGATTCTGTGTCTGTAGAAGGCTACAAAAAGATTACTCAAGGAAGGAAAACATGAGAACAAGATACCTTTTAAATTCTAACTTTCTTTCTGATTTCAGCAACCATTCTCTAGGTGAGGATTTTCTTCCTGAATCCAAATGAAATGATTGCGTCTCTCAGACAAGGTGTTAAAATATACTAGTCATTTCCGGGAATAGATAAGCCCAAATCGGTGTTTTTTATGGTCCTTATTTCGGCATATTTGCTCGCTAGCAGCAGACACAAGCCGCATACGAAGCCCCGGGAGTTGGCAAACCGGTGTACTACCTTACTAGCTGCCAAGGATAAAAAGTCCTTTCAGTCTGACGGGTACCGCTAAAGTGAGCTCGAATTTCTCCTTTTCGATGGGACGGTTCTTTTTCCAGCATGCGTCTCCCCCAATTTTTGTCAGAGTCTTCTGGGAATTTCTGCACTTCTTGAACTTAGTTTATTTATTCGTATAATTTTAATTTTTCTGAGCAGTAAGCAAGATCGAACACTCGTTTCGTTTTTACGTTCACTTTCTGACGAATACTCAAGAAAAGGCCTGAACCCCAACCACCCTTCACTTATGGGTTGAATAACTACTCTTCTTCTCTAAGGGTAGATTTTGGTACAAAATAACCCAGGAAGGTTGATGTGCCATTAAAAAAAGGAACTGAAACCAAATTAACCAATCTGTAGCTATGGAATTTCGTAAATAAAGGGTGAGATGCTCATCCAGATTGAAATGTGTAACTATAATTGATTTCAAACTTTATCCTTGTTTTGGTTTGGTTTTATGGCATATCAATCGTTGCAGGTTATTTAATGCCAAATCCGTCGTCACACTTTATCATTAAGGGTTTTTCCACAACATTTCGACCAATATGTCCTCCGGCCTTCTCCAGATGTTTGTCGAACTCCTGGGACCGAAGTCAATGAAGGGGTGCTCTACGAACCCTCAAACTCCACGGTTACTGGAACCTCACCAGCAGATTGTTTAGGACATTCATTGTTTAGGACATTCATTGGGGGAGGGCCTTACCCCGCTGCAGAACAACAATCGGTGCATTCTACATCCGCAGTTGATGGGGCAAGCATATATTTAGGGCGTATTTATTTTTTACTGCTATATATATATATATATATGAAGGGATGTATAGAGTTTCAATGCTATAGTGTTTAGTAATGAATACAGTCTAATGATAATCTGTTTTGATTGTGTAATTTTACGCTAAAAGTAATAAATTCCTGGTGTTTTTCATGTAGAAGAAAAATAATTTTTATTTATTAAAAAAAAGATCGTTTGGGGCGTATTTTTTTAAGGTGATAATGCAGGAATTTATTTCATTTTGTTATTGTTTTATATTCATTTCCCTATCATCTTAATGCAATATTTCGTATCCGTTCAAACGAAAACATATTCCAAAACATTACAATTATTAATGAACGCGCTTGATCCGTGAACATTCCATAAATTTTGACGAATTATTCATTCTCTCATTCTTATGCTTTGCTTTTTTCTTCTTTATTTTTTAAATTTTTTTTTTAACTATTTGTCTGTATCATCTCATTTCCTCCCCGATCCCTAAGACAACACTGAATTTTATTTTTTATTTTCTTTTTTTTTTTATTCAAGTGTTGTACAAACATCTGAAAAAAAAAACGGAAGAAAAGAATACGCAATATTTTTTTAACATATCCTTTCTTTTGTGTTTGTCATGTTTTATCTATATTAAAAGAATTTTAATGTATCATAATTTTTAGCTTTTCTATCCCATCATACCGGAAGTTGTCAACGTTGTGTAGTGTCTAATTTGCAGCACAATGACAGCGTAGAAAGCTAGTTCGAACTCTACTGAAGCTATCACGTTCACTTTCTGTATATGTGAAAAGGCATGAACTCCCTAATCTACAGGAGGTGCCCGTTGTGTAATGGTTATCGTAGTAGGAAATGGACACGAGTTCAAATCCTGGACGAGACTGATTGCGTTTCACATGGCACTAATACCCTTGGGAAAGGTATGAATTCAATTATTCTCCCTCCAGTTATGGGTAAATAGTAGGGTAGACTGGGTTCTTCAGCCTTGGGAAGGCAACTAGTCTAGAAGAAGGAAAACTCTAAATTCAAACCTGTTAAACTCCGCTTAAATATTGACCTTGTGTCATATCCTGCCCGAGCGGAGGGGTTGGGTAAATAGGATGAACTCCCTAATCTACACCTACTACCACTAAATACTACCACTAATGTTCTTCTACAAGAATGGTTTTGGCATTCAATAAACCACCAAGTTTGATATGTCTTTAAGCAAAGTAATCAAACCCTTTTTTTTAAATGAATTTTCTTTGTTGCATGAATTTCTAAAATGAAGCTTGTTTTTTATCATTCAGGGTTTTCAGACTATTGTCTTCATCTTTATTGGTATATTCATAACATTTTGGCCGATATATCCTCCAACCATCTTCAAGTGTTTCTTGTCGAACTCGGGAGCATGCACAGAACTGCGAAACACGTCCTTTATTTAATCCATGTAATATGAAAATAGTTAGTTAAAAAATCATATAGAATAGCGGTAATTCATTGGGATGTAAATATATTGTTTATAACTCCCAAAAATTCACTCTGAACTGTCCAATAGGGCAGATAGCGTAACGGTTATATGCGTTGGTTCCCTGAGCTTATAAGTGACCATCATCTGGAGGTTGAAGGTTCAATCCTGATTGTAAACGAGTGACAATACAGGATAACTTAACATTTGTACCAGGTTATGGTTAATGGAATTAGTGCAAGCAACTTTCATGGATTAAATAAAGGACGTAATTCAAAGTTCCATGTAGACAACTGACTTCGACTTGAAACACCTGACGAAGGCCAGAAGACATATCGGCCGAAACGTAGTGAACATAACAATAAAGATTAAGACAAATGTTTGAAAACCTAGAAAGATAATACGTTTTCTTCTAAATTAAAAATAACAAAATTTTATATTCAGAGCGATATGTAAGTCACACCGGATATTTCATTTACTTTTATTTAACTCATTAAGATATTTGCCACGATAAAATACTATCAAGTAAGAAATTGATATATATATATATATATATATATATATATATATATATATATATACAGGACTCTTCTCAGTATCTTGCGCGTTTTTTTTTTCACCAGCGCAAGCAAATTGTCTTTCATTGGAGTCCGAATGAAGAGAAAGTGTCCCCTTGTCTGCAGGACTCTTCTAAGTATTCTGACCAATCTTAGTTATGCTATAATTGGATGGTCTTGCTACAAATTATTATTATTATCATTATTATTATTGTTTTTGTTGTTCCTTGCAAGTTTTTCACACCAGCACGCGTTGATGGTCTTTCACTTGGGTTTGAGTGAGAGCAGTTCTCCTCTTGAGAAATATACCTGGTATTTTGGCCAATCCCAATAATTCTATTGTTAGGATGGTCTTAGTACAAATTATCTTTATTATTATTTTGCTCATTTGAGTGTTTTTCACACCAGCATTAACAGATGGTTTTCCAATGGGGTAAAATGAGACATTAGCGATTGAACACTGGTCATCAGTGGACAGAAATGACGGGCCTCTAGACAATATGAATAGAGGTACCGTGTAGTTAGAAGTGGCTCACATAAGACGAAATGACAATTAGTCGGTGGACAGTAGTCGGACGGAGTTCAGCGAGAAATAGCTTGGCCGGCAGTGTACGGATAATAACTATCTTTTATTCATCCTATTTTCAGTTAATGTGTTAGTTCGGTTGAATAAAATATTTATGCTTTTATTAAATTGTCTGTCAATTATTTTCTCTTTTTTTTTGTGCACATGTGAGCATGACAGAAATCACTTATTATTATAATTATTACTATAATTATAAGTTTTCTGCAAGAGACTGAAATTTGACCATCGAAACAACCCAGAATCAGTCTTGAAGAATGAGAGGTACAAACTTTTCTGGGATTTTGAGATAGAAATAGATCACTTAATCTCGGCCAGTCAAAAAAAAAAAAAAAAAAAAAAGAACCTGCCGAATAGAGGACTTTGGTGTCCCGGCAGACTGCAGAGTAAAATTAACAGAAAGCAAAATAAGTACCTAGACCTTGCTAGAGAACTAAAAAATCAATGGAACAGTGGTAACGATTGTAATAGTAGCACTCGGAACAATCCTCAAAGGATTAGTAAAGGGACTAAGGGATTTGGAAATCTGAGGGCAAATTGAGACCAATCAGATTTTCAGCATTATTAAGATCTGTCAGAATTCTGAGAATCGTCCAGGAGACTTGAGGAGATTTTTGTTATTTCTGTTATGGTGAAACACCATAAGCTAATGCTGGTTTGAAAAACTTTCAAAGGTGTAATAATATTAATGCCTCTTGTTGGTTCACGGCTAAACTGTTTCTTATAATCTCTAATACGAATCGTCAAGGTAATTTTCCTTACGTGGTTTTAAAATATATGACCAAGCTTCTTCTTTTAATACAACATATTGATTCATGGAGAAATCGATAATCCCTCATTAAGATAGAAAAATCAGCTTTGAGTGTGTTGTGGTTCGCTGTTTATATGACAGTGTTGTCTTTTTGCACAGAGATGAATTTAATTCTGGTTTTAATTTGATTATAATTTACTTATTATTAAATCTGTTATTTCCATACAGGTACCTTATTGAGATGATTCTAATCTTGCAATGATTTTTGTAAAATATGGACGCTAACTAAACTGCTGGAGAAGAAGCTAGACGGCAATTACACAAGAATGTTGAGAGCAATATTGAACAAGTCCTGGCGACAACACCCCACAAGACACCAACTATACGGCCACTTGCCTCCCATCACGAAAACTATACAAGTTAGACGAACCAGACACACAGGTCACTGCTGGAGAAGCAAGCTCATAAGTGATGTACTCCTATGGACCCCCACATATGGCCAAGCAAAAGCAGGACGACCAGCTCGAACATACATACAGCAGCTATGTGAGGACACAGGATGAAACCCTGAAGACCTGTCAGAGGCGATGAATAATAGGGAGAAGTGGCGAGAGAGGGTCAGGGATATCCATGCTGGCGGCACGACATGATGATGATGATGATGATTACATTATTTCCTTCTGCCACCAACACACAGTCAGCAGAAGTTTTAATGCAATATTATTACGTTCAGAAATCTTTTTATTTACTTTTTTCATAAATATGTACTACAATCCTTTAAAATAAATAAAAAGTCTAATAAAAATTATTTCTAAAGATATTTCTTTAAGTGATAAATGAATTTTGACCTTTTAATGATTTAAAAATCTTTTTTTTTTTTTTTATAAACGGCATCAATTTTGAAAAATCTTTTAATTCCCTAATACTGAATTTTCGTAATGAAAATAACTCTTTATCAAAGTCAATCACTATAAATCTTTTTTTTAGTCTTAAGAGATTTTTTAATTGCTATTGTTGAATAACAATATTTGTCTTCTGAAATGTACAGAGATCATTACCTGTATCCACATTGGTTATCGTTCCTTTCTTGTATTAAAATTGATTATCCTTTCTTGTATCAACATTGGTTAGCGTTCTTTTTTTGGCTCAACGTTGGTTATCGTTCCTTTCTAATATCGAAATTGGTTATCCTTCTTGTGTCAAGAATGGTTATCCTTCCTTTCTTGACTCAACATTGGTTATCCTTCTTGTGTCAACATTGGTTATCGTTCCATTCTTGAATCAACATTGGTTATCGTTTCTTTCTTAGATCAACATTGGTTATCCTTTATTTCTTGTGTTAAGAGTGGTTATCCTTCCTTTCCTGTATCAACATTGGTTATCTTTTCTTTCTTAGATCAACATTGGTTATCGTTTCTTTCTCAGATCAACATTGGTTATCCTTCCTTTCTTGAATCAACATTGGTTATCGTTCCTTTCTTGTATCAATATAGGTTATCTTTTTTTTTTCTACAACATTGGTTATCGTTCCTTTCTTCTACAACATTGGTTATCGTTCCTTTCTTGTATCAACATTGGTTATCGTTCATTTTTTTAGAGAAACATTGTTTATCGTTCCTTTCTTGTATTAACATTAATTATCGTTCCTTTCTTACATCAACATTGAGTATCATTCCTTACTTGTGTCGACATTGGTTATCCTTCCTTGATTTTTTTTTTACATTTTAAAGTGAAAACAAATGTTGCATCCTTAATAAATAAAATGCTAATTGTGACAATATACCTCCGGCCAACCCCCCAAATCTCAACTTTCTAAACCACCCATGATCATCGGATCATCTAGTGATTTCTCTCATCTCTGGCCAGGGTATTTCACATTTTTTACGGACGCACAAAACACAACATACACAACCAAGAGGGTGAAAGAAGAGAGAAGAAACATGGACTTCGGTTAACTCCAAGCGCAAGAAGGAAGAAGTTCGTGACACTTTTGTGCTGGTCTCCGTGCATCAGCAGGCTATTGCAAGCGTGTATTCGAGCGAAATTCCCACAAAATCACCAGGAATGCTAACTCATCTTCTCACGTTGGCCAACCCGGCGTCTGGGTCCATACATCCTAGCAGTCGCTTGCTCTCTCCTACAGACTGCCTTGTTCTGTCCACTTCTCTGTTCCTCCTCCTTCTTTGTTCTCCCTGGGACCTTCCTTCCATCGTCCTCTTCTAGTGTCGTGCGAAATCTCGCGCGCAAGCCCATTGTGTGGGTTTCGGGCCAAAGCAGACAAAGGGATCATCTGACTGACACCCACACCCATACAACGAATGCCCAACATCGTGTCATATAATTAAGATTTAAAAAATATTCCATAATCATTGATAATATTTAAAATAGATAACTAAAGGATATGTGACGTCAGTGACGTAGTTTTATGATGCAAAAAAAAAAAAAAAAAACGAGCTGTGCGGCCAACAACACCATCATTAGTTGATGACGCTTTGGTCTGACATAGTTACGGTGCCAAACATCTGACCAGCACTATCTCAGCATATTTTGAGGATTTTCCATCATATCTTGGAAGGCCAGAAAAAGTGCTGTCTGATTATATAATCCTTTTTTTGTAAATATAACTATCCAACAAAAAGCTTAAATTCAGTCACGTAAAATTAGATGAAACGTTAAAGCACTGAATTAAAACTTGTTGTAGACCAGGACAGAGATAGGCTCCGCCAGACACGTCACATGAGCGGCGCACTCACGACCGAAAAACAGTTCTATTTCAAAGAATTCAGTTTAGCATAAGTACAGTTTAAATGACAAAAAACTGTTCTAGTTCTAATAAGTCAATTAAGCATAAGTATGCAGTTTAAATGTCGAAAACAGTTCAATTTTAAACAATTCCGTTAAACATAAGTACGCAATTTAAAAGCAAAAAAATAGTTCCATTTTTAAAAATTCAGTTTAGCATAAGTATGCAGATCAAAAGTCAAAGCAGTTCTATTTCAAAAACTCCAGTTTATCATAACTGCATGTTTGTTAATACAAAGTTATATATAAAAATAGTTCTATTCCAAACTATTCAGTTTAACATAAGCACACGGTTTAGTTCTGTTTGACCCATAGATAGGACCTTATCAGGTGTTACCACTCCCGGTCGGAGTGGACTTGGGAGCGATGGTAATGGAGGGGAACCCCGCATTCCCCCAAAGCTCCAGCATTACTGGAAGCTCACCATCATATTGTTTTGTGTTGCATCCAAGACACTTGTTGGTGGAGTCTTACTCCTGTGCAGAAATGCAATCGGTGTATTCTACAGCCCCAGTCGACTGGGCCTAACAGCTAAAATGCTAACAGAAATGTCATGAGTAAAAATCAGTGATAAACGTCGCCATGAATAATTGTTTGAATTGATGAGTTGATAGATAATTCCCACGGAATAAGATCAACAAATCCAACTCCCCATCGCTCTAAAAAAAATAAATGAATATTTTTTTAAATCCTGGATTGTCCGTACATCCATTAATGGGTAATAAAAATATCATTTAAAACTTCCAGGGAAAGAAAGAGGATATTTTCATTATAAAGAAAAAAAAGGGATAAAGAAAGTCCTTTCAAGCATCCAGAAGATAGACACAAGTAGGCAAATAAAATAAAAGTTTTTCTTTGGGTTAAGTGACCCCCACGGTAATTTTCGTTGGGGAAGTTGAATTATGCGTTTAAGCGTCAATATTTAACCTCCGAGTCAAAGAAACAGGAGGAAATGTGAATTAAGGATACAAAGGTGGAAAATCAGGGGGAAAAAAATCAAGAAAATGTCGGGATGAAAGAAATGAAGATAAACGAGGAAAGAAGTGGAGAAAAGAATAAGAAGTTGATAAGGGTAGGTAGAGGGGAAAGAGTAAAAAGAAAGAAAGAATAAATGAACTTATAAGAAAGAAAGAAAGAAAGAAAGAAAGAAAGAAAGAAAGAAAGAAAGAAAGAAATATGCAGAGGAAAGGAAACAATGAAAATATAAAAGAAAGAAAGAAAGAAAGAGAGAAAATGTAAAAGAAAGAAAGAAAGAAAGAAAGCGGAAAATGCGGAAAGGAGAAAACAGTTTAAAAAGAAAATATCAGCAAAACCTCAAAAGAAAGAAAGAAAGAAAGAGAGAAAGAAAATGTAAAAGAAAGAAAAAGAAAATACCAGCAAAACCTCGAAAGAAAGAAAGAAAGAAAGAAAAAGTAAAAGAAAGAAAAAGTAAAAGAAAGAAAAAAAAAGAAAATGTAATAGAAAGAAAGAAAGAAAGAAAATATAAAAGAAAGAAAGAAAGAAAGAAAGAAAGCGCAAAATGTGGAAAGGAGAAAACAGTTTTTAAAAAAACCCAGCAAAACCTCAAAAGAAAGAAAAAAAGAAAGAAAGAAAAAATGTAAAAGAAAGAAAGAAAAAAAGAAAATGTAAAAGAAAGAAAGAAAGAAAATGTAAAAGAAAGAAAAAGAAAATACCAGCAAAACCTCGAAAGAAAGAAAGAAAGAAAGAAAGAAAGAAAAAGTAAAAGAAAGAAAAAGTAAAAGAAAGAAAAAAAAAAGAAAATGTAATAGAAAGAAAGAAAGAAAGAAAATATAAAAGAAAGAAAGAAAGAAAGAAAGCGCAAAATGTGGAAAGGAGAAAACAGTTTTTAAAAAAACCCAGCAAAACCTCAAAAGAAAGAAAAAAAAGAAAGAAAGAAAGAGAGAAAATGTAAAAGAAAGAAAGAAAAAAAGAAAATGTAAAAGAAAGAAAGAAAGAAAGAAAGAAAGAAAGAAAGAAAATGTAAAAGAAAGAAAAAGAAAATACCAGCAAAACCTCGAAAGAAAGAAAGAAAGAAAGAAGGAAAGAAAGAAAGAAAGAAAAAGTAAAAGAAAAGAAAAGTAAAAGCAAGAAAGAAAAAAAGAAAATGTAAAAGAAAGAAAGAAAGAAAGAAAGAAAGAAAGAAAGAAAATATAAAAGAAAGGAAGAAAGAAAGAAAGAAAGTAAGAAAGAAAGAAAGAAAGAAAGCGCAAAATGTGGAAAAGAGAAAACAGTTTAAAAAAAACCCCCAGCAAAACCTCAAATGAAAGAAAGAAAGAAAGTAAATAAGTAGGTCCTATAAATATAAATGTGTTATCAAGTACGATCTTTTTTTTTTTTACGTACATTTAGATAGTCAGAGGTTAAAAAATAATCGGTCTTGTCTTAAACAAAAAACTTGAGAAAACTATAAGGGCACTAGCCTTATTTTTATTACCCTAGGCAGGGTTCTTCTTGCGTTAGATCGATCTTGAATATAAAATGTTTAATAGTCAGGCAACTATCTATAAATACCAAGATCTTGTTTTACTATAGAAAAAAATCTAATAAGGTTCTTTTTTCATTATAAACAAGATAAGTTTTCTTTCTTTTTCGTTGCCATAAAGAAGTTGAGAAAGATGATATCAATGCAATTTTTATAAAAGCTTATGTTCTTGTATTGACATTTATTATTTCTAGTACAAGATTCGCTTACAGTATTTAAAAGAAAGACTCAAGTAATTATTGTTTTTTAAGTTAATTCCCGCCTCATTTCAAATCAACTTTTTAACAAATATTTAATGAATTTAATCCTCACCAAGTGTCTCATACTTAGGACCTTGAGCCAAATAAGAAGCTACATTTTTACGGGTAATAACTCATGGTATAATGTTTAGTATGCTACTCATTGCTGATTATTTATTACGTTGAGGTGAGTTAGTTCCACACTGGGTGCAATGTACGTCTGATCTTGCATCAAATCTAAGCTGCACTGAAAGGACGCTACGCATTATGTTATTATCTGTTAGCTATGATCGGTTGGTAGTTTTATTATAACAGCATGTCAACCCGTATAGAGTCATTTTATTTCTTGGGGTTAGGGAATCGCGTTTATTGTACGTTACATTTTTGTCTAGTTGTTGCTTAAGTGTTTTTTATTGGTTTTTTGTATATGTGTCTATTGAATATGAAGAGTTTTTTAAACAAATCTATTCGACCCATAGGTAGGATTCTCTCTAGTATAAGTGTGGCAGATTTGCCGTGATGGTTAAATATTTTATTACCTGGTTTGGTTGGGCAACGAGTTTTTCAGTTGGCTGTTGGGTTGGCTGAGGTCTTTCAGCGGAAGTTTAAGGGTTGGGTTGGTTGGGTTTTATGATATATCAACCTTTGTAAGTTATCTCAAACCAAATCCATTTTACGAGAATAATCAGTTCTATTCCAAACAATACAGTTTAACATGAGTACACAGTTTAAATGTGAAAAACGTTTCTATTTCACGCAATTCAGTTCAGTCAAGCAGTTCTAATTCAGCTAATTCAGTTTGATATAAGTGCAGATTTTGTTTACACACAGTTAAATGTCAAAACAGTTCTATGATAAACAATTCAGTTTAGTGTAAATATAGTTTCAATGTCAAAAAACAGTTGTATTTCAAATAATTCAGCTTAGCATAAGCACGCAGTTTAAATGTAAGTATGGTTTCAGTTTAGTATAAGTATGCCGTTATATCTATTTAACCCATAGATAGGGCCCTATCAGGTGCTACCCTACCGCGCCAGAGTGGACCAGAGAGCAATGGCAATGAAGGAGTGCTATGTATTCCCCAAAGCCCCAGCATTACTGGAACCTCACCATCGGACTGTTTAGTGTCATATCCAAGACACTCATTGGTGGGGGGCTTACCCCTCTGCAGAGCTGCAGTCAGTGTATTCTACAGCAACGGAGATGTAAGTCAAATTGAAAAGTTTAAGCGAGTACATAACGTTCAACGCAGGAAAGCCAAAAAGGTACACAGAATGGTTTCCTATCTTGTCTGTGACACGATGGGTGTAATGGCAACGAAGGGGCACTCCCCCAAAAGCCCCTTATACAATTTAGTTTAACACACAAAACAAAACATTTTGCAGTAGGTCTTTTCCCTCCACTTAGTGTATACTAAGCCTCACCGACAGGGTCTGGTTTGGTTTGGTTTTATGTCATATCAACCATTATAAGATATCTAATGTCACATTCTTTTTTACACATATATATTAAATATATATGATTTGGCTTGGTTTGGTTTTATGGCATATCAATCGTTATAGGTTATTTAATGTCAAATCCGGTTCATAAACATATATATTAAATATATATGATTTGGCTTGGTTTGGTTTGGTTTTATGGCATATCAACCGTTATAGGTTATTTAATGCCAAATCCTGTCCATAGACATATATATTAAATATATATGATTTGGTTTGGTTTTATGGCATATCAACCGTTATAGGTTATTTAATGCCAAATCCTGTTCATACACATATATATTAAATATATATGATTTGGTTTGGTTTGGTTTTATGGAATATCAACCGTTATAGGTTATTAAATGCCAAATCCTGTTCATACACAAATATCAAATATGATTTGTAAACACATTTTGTAGATAACATTCTTAAACAAGCATGAGCTTTTTTTGGCACACAGTTAAATGGTTTCAACTATTGCTATATAACACTCAAATTTAACATCAGTCATTTGTTTGCACATAGTTTATTCTATTCAACCATACACAGGACCTTATCAGGTTCTCCCACACTTAGTCAGAGTGGACGTGGGAGTAATGGCAATGAAAGAGTACTCCACATTCCCCAAAACGTCAAAGCTGGAGCTTCGCCATCAGATGGGTTAATGTTATTACAAGTACACTCATTGAGAGGTGGGGGGTTCACTCTTCTGCTGAGACGCAGTCTGTGTAATCTACCACCCCAACCGACTGGGCTATCGTCGACAGATTGATTGATTTTAAGGAATATCAACTCGATTGGGCGAAATGAAACAGAGGACTACCACCAAAGGTACTGAATGACCTAAGATAGGACACGAAATAACTTCTGCTAAAAGTAGGAAAACTTTTATAAAATGCGAAAAAAAAAAAGAATTCTTGTGTGGACAAATATATGTGCGAAAATTTTTATGATTTTTTATTTTTTTATTTTTTTGCTGATAGCAGTGAACGAATAGGTCTCTCAATCAAATGAAGTTTTCCACTCATGGTACGAGGTGCATACGATAAGTTTCCTGACTTTTTTCGTATGGGCACTTTTATTGATAGTACACACATGAAACTCTAGTCCCCATATCTTGATTTCCTGAATTTTTATAGGATTGATAGGTGCTTTACGGCATATCTACTTTTGTTGATATTTACCCAACTCAGGCAGGATATGACACAAGGTCAATTTTTAAGCAGAGTTTAACCGGTTTGAATTCAGAGTTTTTCCTTCTATACTAACTGCCTCACCAAGGCTGAAGAACCTAGTCTGCCCTACTATTTACCCATAGCTGGAGGGAGAATAATTGGATTCATACCTTTCCCAAGGGTATTAGTGCTAAGTGAAATGCAATCAGTCTCGTCCAGGATTTGAACTCGTGTCACCGTCTCCATTTCCTACGACGATAACCATCAAACCAAGGGCACCTAATTTGGTTGGTTATTTAATGCCAAATCCCGTTTTTATAAATAGGATTTGTCGGCGAATATTTTGTAGACAACTTTATTTTCGAAATGAATATGTATAGGTCATGAGTTAGCACACAGTTAATCGGCTTAAAGTATTCCTATTCAATATTAATAATTCTATATATATTAATTATTTATTCGAGCACAGTTAAATAGTTTCAAACATTGCAATTTAACATGAAAAAAATTCTATTCATCGAGTATTTCTATGTAATATAAAAAAATTTAACACTGCTGTATGATTTCAAATATCTAATAACGATAATCCGTAATGAATGACTTAATAATAATCCTAAATGAATGACCCATAGATGGGACCCTGAACTGGGTAAGTGTGGACTTGGTAGTAATGGCTAGGAAGGTATAATTCACATTCGTCAAAGCTTCACGACAAGAGCCTCACCATCAGATGAAGGACACTTACTTTTCAATGTTTCCGGCTTTTCCTCCTTTGTATATAAGCACTTCCTCCGTTTTTTTTTTTTTTTCATTCAGAGATTATTTTTTGATGCTTCAAAGCATTATTCAATTGGTCCGATGAAAAATTACCTGAGGGTCACTTAACCCAAAGAAAACTTTCATTATATTTGTCAACATTTGTCTATCTGCCGGGACTTCAAAAATGGGCTTCTTCATTCCATTTTTTCTTTTTTTGCCTCGTTTCTTTCTTCAAGATGAAAACATTCACTTCCTTTTCCTGGACATTTGAATAGATTTTTTTTTTACCAGCAATTTATAATGGTATTAATTATCAGGTGGACAAATGATTCAAGCGAGAGTCAAATTTTCTCCCGAGTCAGCTACCCATCTATATATCATTTTATTGCTAACGAGAACATCCACCTAATTTATGTAGCCCAGTCGACAGGGGCTGTACAATATATCGACTGCAACTATGCAGAGGGGTAAGACCCCACCCCATCGAGTGTCCTATTTTGACATTAAGCAATCTGATGGTGAGGTTCCAGTGATGCTGGAACTTTGGGGAATGTGAACCACCCCTTCATTGCCATTGCTCCCAGGTTCACTCTGGCCAGGAAAGATAGCACCTGATAGGGCCCTATATATGGGTTTAATATAACTAACTGCATATTTATGCTATACTGAATTGTTTGAATTAGAACTATTTGACTAAACTGAAGAGCTTGAATTAGAAATGTTTTTGATAATAAAACTCTGTACTTACATTTAAACTGTGTGCTTATGCTAAACTGAATTGTTTGAAATAGAACTGTTTTGACATTGATATATACTTACACTAAACTGAATTGTTTGATATAGAACTGTTTTGGCATTTAGCCGTGTGTAAAGAAAATACCTGTACTTATACTAAACTGAATTAGCTGAATTAGAACTGTTTGACTAAACTGAATAGCTTGAAGTAGAAATGTTTTTGACAATTAAACTGTGTAGTCATACTAAACTAAATTGTTTAAATAGAACAGTTTATTTGTATGAAAATGGATTTGGTATTAAATAACCTACAAAGGTTGATATGCCATAAAACCCAAACAAACTGTTATTATTATTGTTATCGTTGTTGTTGCTGCGATTATTATATTTATTATTTTGCCTTCTGTTGTTGCATAGGAAGAAACCACAACGCTTGGTTATGAAATAATAACTCTCACACTTAATTCTCGAAAGGTGTCAAAGCTTCCTTGGTGCGTGAGAGACAGAGACAAACGGAGACGGTGGGAGACAAAGATATACTGTCATATTGACCCATAACATCTTTTCTTGACTATACCGCGCTGTGTAATCTTGAAGGCCCTATCAAACAATGCTTCTGCTTCTAAAGTCGAGGGGGTACTCAACTGAAGGCCCTGCTGTGGGCCGCTCTCCGTGACTGACCGAATCTCATCTGACTGCAAACTAAGATTGACTCAAGACTGACTGCATCTCATATGGGCATCTGCATATAAGATTTCACAACGCCCACTCACTTCCATTCAAAGACGAGACTTCTTCTGCTTATTTACACAGGTACGTCCCGTGCTGAGAAATCTCTGTTTGACGGCTCAGTCAAGGGTCTGTAAGCAATACTGTAAGCTACTGTCCCTGAAAACAGCAGCGAGCTGACAAAGAAAAGAAGCAGTAGGTACCCCGCAAAAGCAATTACCGACGCCGACTATGCCGATGACATAGTGATACTGGCAAATACGCCCAACCAAGCCGAAACACTACTGCATAGTTTGGAACGAGCCGCCGCAGGCATTGGCTTCCATGTCAATGCACACAAAACTGAATATATGTGCTTTAATCAAGCAGGCCACATTTCCACACAAGACAGAACCTCTCTGAAACTGGTAGACAAATTCACCAACTTAGGAAGCATATCTCATCAACCGAAAAAGACATCGACACGCGGCTAACGAAGGCATGGACAGTTATCGATAAGCTATCGATCATATGGAAATCTGACCTGACCGATAAAATGAAAAGCAGTTTCTTCCATACAGCAGTCGTGTCGATACTGCTGTATGGATGCACCACTTGGACGTTAAGAAAACGGCTGGAGAAGAAGCTAGACGGCAATTACACAAGAATGTTGAAAGCAATATTGAATAAGTCCTGGCGGCAATACCCCACAAGACACTAACTATACAGCCACCTGCCTCCCATCACGAAAACTATCCAAGTTAGACGAACCAGACACGCAAGACACTGCTGGAGAAGCAGAGACGAGCTCATAAGTGATGTACTCCTATGGACCCCCACATATGGCCGAGCAAAAGCAGGACGACCAGCTCGAACATACATACAGCAGCTATGTGAGAATAGGGGATGTAGCCCTGAAGACCTGCCAGAAGATGAACGATAGAGAAAAGTGGCGAGAGAAGGTCAGGGATATCCGTGCTAGCGGCACGGCATGATGATGATGATGATGATGATCACGAAATTACATGAGACCTCCGTTTAAGGAAGTACTGATAATTCGTTTTTTGTTTTATGCAGCTGTTATGACATACTAAGCATGTATAGTGTAATGGTTATGGAGGAGTACTCTACACTCTTCAGACCTTCAAATCATCAGATGTAGTTAAATATCATACTCAGGGCATTCCCTCAGAGAAGACGGTCTATCCTCTCTGCAGAGTTGAACTGTTCAAGATCTCCACCCAACTCGACATTCTTCGATGGACATTGCCATCTTTACTGTGGCGAAAAGTTGAGTCAAATGATTGAGCAGTTTGCTTTGGTAGAGCAGGCTCTTGTTCATCGCGAGTAAAAAAGATTAAATATCAGTGAGCTCTTATTGCCTGAGCTACTACGAAACTCTGAGCAGCCAGTGATAAAGAATTTTAAAGATTCTAATTTGAATTTGTATATACTTACTAACCCCTCCGCACGAGCTGGATGTGACACAAAGTCAATTTTTTTTTTACACAGAGTTTAACAGGTTTGAATTCAGAGTTTTCCTTCTCCTAGACCGGTTGCCATAACCTACCTATGAGTATTAATGGGTATGTACCATTCATCGTAGATACATTGGACACTATTGTCAATGGGGAAAATATGCTAAATAAGTAGTCACTACAAGCAGCGTCTACCTTCTTCACGCCGCTAACAAGTATTGTATTTCGTTAATTTTATAAAGACTTCCACTTCATTTTCAATCTCTATTTTGGTTATTACTCATTCAGTAATCTTTTGTAAGGATACAACACATACCAAAGCTAAAAATTCTAATCTGCCCTGTTATTTTATTGATGGTTGGAAGGAAAAGTGTTGTATTCGTGCCTTTGCCTTGGGTATTAGCGCTATGGGAAATATAAACAACTTCAAACAGGATTTGAACTTTAGTCACTGTGTCCATTTCCTTAGACGATATCCATTACAACACGAGTGCCTACTAATTCATATGGCTATTCCAGTTTTTAAGATGCCACATTTTTTTTTCAATTCTAATTCCAAGATTTTTCATATTTATTTATCTTTTCTTATTCTTTAATATATATATATATATATATATATATATATATATATATATATATATATATATATATATAGTTATCTATTTATTTTCTTTAACGGATATATTTTTATCAGATGACAGTTCCATGCCAATGAGATCGCAAACGTTGGGCTCTTAATTTCTTGGTCATGATTCCTTTAAACAAGCTATCCTTATATGAAGGTTTACAAAATAACCCTCAGCAACTTTGCAGTATATCAATGCTAATGTATTACAAAGGAGATTCACACATTCCACAAATTAATGATTTCGTGACCATAAACTCAGAAATAGCAAATCTTTATTGTATATTTATAAACAAGAAGTAGAGCTGTAACCCTATGAACTATGAGAAATACTTCTCCTTTATATCAGTTGGTTTGTATTTGATGGCATATCAACCCTTCTGGGCTATATAGAGCAAAATATCCCCCCTCTCTCTCTCTCTTTCTTTCTCTCTCACTCTCTTTCTGTGTATATATAATTTTGAAACCAGTGCGAATGTACTTGAATGTCTTTAAATCTGACGCTATTTATAGAAACAAATTCCAAACGTAAACGCTACTCAATACAACAGTACAAACACTCATTCTTACAAAATCGTAATGTATACACAAAAGTTACATAACTTTTGTAATACATCCTCCCCTGGTGATGGCCCAAAGTTGGGCAGAAAGTACTTGGGAAATAACTAATTATGGAAGATTTATCAAAAAATTCCCGCCGAATATCATAAGATCAATACGGCAATTCGAAAGGATTAACAAAAAATATGTAGACTAAAAGTGTCCATCATATTCAATCAAATATATATATATATATATATAAATATTTGTATGTGTGTGCATGCGCGATTTGTCAGACAATAGTTTGTAGGTTATAAGATATACACACCTATATTTTTAAAATGGCCGTGATACAAGAATTTTCTAAAAATAAGATACTGGTTTCACTCGTTTCCGAAACCTGGTGGACGTCGGTAAACTAATAAGTTTCGAGAACCTAGTGTTCAGGAAAGTTCCGTGATTTTTGCTCGCAATTACGTCCACACTTTTGATTTTATCCCGCGCATTTGGAGCCGTTCACATGACGAGGATTAGCTATATATACTCACGACTTCACTCGCCTCCAGTCAGGATTGAACCTGAAACCTCCAGATGCTTGTCTCCTTAGAAGCCTACTGTAGGCGAGTAACAATACAAGAATACTTAACACTTGTATCCAGTTATGGCTAACGGAATCCGAACAGGTGACCCTCATGGATTCATTAACGGACGTAGTTTGAAGTTCCGTGAAAGATCCTGAGTTCGACAAACACCTGAAGAAGGCCGAAAGACATATCGGCCGAAACGTTGTGTAAATAACAATAATGATGAAGACAATAGTCCGAAAACCCTTTAGGATAAAAATCATCAAGCTTCGTCTCAGAAATTTAGACAACTAATACTCCCATTCAATAAAATTCACTTGTAAAATAGTTTTAATTATAGTAAATAATAAAAGAGTGATATTTGATCCATATACGTGACCCTACCAGGTACTACTATTCCGTGTCTTAGTCGATCTCGGAGAAATGGCAGTGAGGGAGTTCTCCCATTTACTAAATCTTCATGACTAGAGATTCGCCATCAGACGATTTAAAAGTATCATATCATATCCAGAACACTCATTTTAGAGAGTCTTACCCTCCTAAGAGGGTAAGACTCCTAATAAGAAAAAACTCCTAAAAAGAAAAAAAAAAAGACTCCTAATAAGAAAAAAAAAAAAGACTCCTAATAAGAAAAAAACGGGTAAGTCTTTACAATATGACCGGTCCTCACTTATCAATGATGACATATGTATTCAATATTCAATAACTGAAAGATTTCATACTCATTTGAAAGAGGTGGGGTGTCCTTGTGGTGTAATGGTTAAAGCGATGGACTGCGGAATCGTAGTACGCGAGTTCGTACTCCAGTCGGGCTATTACGTTCACTTTCGGGTAAATACCCTTGGGAAAGGTATGAACCCCCTTATCCTTCCAGCAATGGGTTAAATAGTACCACTACTGTTCTTCTAGGAGAATGGCTTTGGCATTAAATAACCTAAAATGAGTTGATATGCCATGAAACAAAGAAACCACACCAAACCAATCATTTGAAAGACAAACTTCAAATGACGAATATAAACGCAGCAGCTGAATGGCTACTTACCTCCCATCACACGAACAACCCAGTTAAGATGAACAATACGTGCTAGATCACTGCTGGGGAAAGCAAAATCTTTTTACGAAATGGCGTTCTCCAATGGACTCTTACTCATGGACTCACTAATGTTTGTCGACCATGAAAAATATTTTCATCCTCTCTGAGAAGACACTAAGAGCGATGGCTGATTGGAACGGATTGCAAGAATGTGTCCAGGATAACTGTGTTTGATAATAATAATGTTTTGATTTGCTTTCTTTTTATTCTATTTACCAACCCCTCCGCTCGGGCAGGATATGACACAAGGTCAATTTTTAAGCGGAGTTTAACAGGTTTGAATTCAGAGTTTTCCTTCTCCTAGACTAGTTGCCTAAGGCTTAAGAACCTAGTCTATCCCACTATTTACCCATAGCTGGAGGGAGAATAATTCGATTCATACCTTTCCCAATGGTATTAGGGCTATGTGAAATGCAATGAGTTTCGTCCAGGATTTGAACTCGTGTCGCCGACTTCATTTCCTACGACGATAACAATTACACCACGGGCACCTCCTGCTTTCTTTTTATAATGGGTATCAACCTTCGTAGGTTATTTAATGCCAAAGGTTGAAGAACAGAGGTGGTACTACTTAATCTCTAGCTAAAGGATACGGTTGTTCAAATTTTCCCAAGGATACGAGTCCGAAAGTGGAACATAATGACGCGACTGGAATACGAACTAGCTGACTACAATGTCAAAGTCCAGCACGTTAACCGCTACTCTACGGAGGAACCCGCTTGGAGGATATAAGGTATATTTTATATTTAAGTATATGGGTAGTTGATTGGTGAGACAATATCTGAATTAGTAAGCTGAGAATTTTTTTTGATTCTTGAAATAAGTTTTCAAAAAGCTTAGTGGGGATAATGTTTCTGGGGTACGGCAGGTGTATCCGGAGTACCCCGCTGGGTGTTAGAAGTTGGGACCCTGAGAAGTCAAATAACAACTTGTGTATACATTCTATCACCCGTGAACTTCTAGCATTATCGTGATCCAATTCAGTGGAACTGACAATCCCTTAGCGTTATGTATCCATGCGTAAAAACTGGAAATGCTACCCCTGTCCACAAAGGGTGTTGTGATGAATGGGAATAGGGCTAGTTTGATTTTGTGAGAGTCTTGGTTTTGGAGATCTGCTCAGGTGTGAATCTACTGAAGTGTGTCAACTTTATAATACTTGACTAGTAAAAAAATTGCACAGGAGGAATTTATAGGAAAATTTTGTAATGGATACACATCATTGATCGTGTGGAGGATAAGTGCAGAGAAACGCTAAAATATTAAGAAAGGACGTTATTTGGGCCTAAAAGAAAACATAAAAAGGGAGAAAAAGTAAAAAAAAGTTAAGAAAGAAGGAAAGAAAGATAAAGAAAGAAAGAAAGAAAAAAAGAAAGAAAGAAAGAAAATTTCTCATGCAAATATATTAAGAAGAAAAGGAATAAAGATATTTCTTAATCTGTAAAAAAGAAAGAACGAAAGAAAGAAAGAAGTACCTAAAGAAAGAAACAAGCGAAATGTAAAGAAAGAAAGAAAGAAAGAAAGAAAGAAAGAAAGAAAGAACCATAAAATTAATTAAAAATAAAAATACAGAGAGAGAGAGAGACATATAGAAAGAGACAGAGACAAATACAGAGAGAGACAGACAGAGAGAAACGGGTAAGAAGCAAAGAATAAAAAATAATTGATGAAGAAAGAGAAAAAGAGTTAAAGACACAAAAAAAAACTCCCAAAGGAATAAGTGCAAAAAAAAGAACAGTTATTAAATATAATCTTCAAATATCGAAGAAAAATTTGAAAGAAACTGAACGATCGTCTCCAATTTGGACGACCCGTGTAGAATTCCAACAAAGAAGAAGAATTAGTTACATTTCACAAGTTTATTTTTACCCTTTTTTTCTCTCTATTGTTGTTTATTTCTTTAAGTTTTTTGTTAATTACAATTTGCTAACAGTTGTCATGGTGGCACTCAACATCGTTTTAAATTAATGCTTTTTCCTTATACACCTCGGTATTTGTTTTAACTAGTTTTTCGTAGATATATCTGTATCTCTCTGTATTATTCATCGAAACCAAGTTTTCTTTTGTAGATTTTTGTTTCAAGAAACATTTTCTTTATTTCTCCTTAATAAATTCTAATAAAAATAAGTTTTGCATTTGTATTCTGTCATTCAAATAGCGTTTGATTATCAACATTTAATTCAATTAACAATATTTTGTCATAATATACTTACATTTAGATCTATCTATCTATCTATCTATCTATCTATCTATCTAAATAAATAAATAAATAAATAAATAAACATTTAAATAAATAAATAATCTGGTTCTTATCTATCTATCTATCTATTTAAAGAAACTTGTTCATATCTATATATCTATCTATCTATCCAGATAAATGAATTATCTTGTTCTTATCAATTAATCAATCAATCTATCTATCTATCTATCTATCTAAAGAAACTTATTCATATCTATCTATCTATCTCCTTGTCATTCTATTCACTTTTACGAAATTTATTCTTTCCATAGTTTGTTTATTTTTTTATTTATTCATTTTATTGAAGGTTATTTTCTCATAGATTACGGTCTTTTTTTTCCATTCTTTCTTTCTGTTTTTATTGATTGTTTTCGTTTTTTTCGTTCTTTCCCCTTTCTTTCAAGGCATTCTCTGTAAATAATCATTCATTTCCTATCATCCCCGAACATTACCAGTGTTAAAAAACTTTCGTACAAATTCGACCAAAGTCCACTTACTATCAAGCAAATGACTATTAGCTTCTTATTTGCCTCAATTTTCATTCCAATTTTCTATTTATTTTTCTTCCTCTCTTTACCCAAATTCCCATGCATTTAGCTTATCGACTTTTATTTCATTTCATTTTCTTTTGTTTTTCTTCTCTTTCCTTTCTTCAAATTTTCATTCATTTTTTTCATTCATTATTGCCTTCATATATATCTCTCTTTTTCAATGTTTTTTTCTTCTTCTACCTCTCTTTACACAAATACATTCGTACTCAGCTTATCGACTTTTATTTCATTTCCTTTTTTTCTTCTTCTCTTTCTTTTTTTCAATTTTTCATTCATTTTTTTTTTTCATTTTTGCCGTCATATATATTTCCCCTTTTCATAGTTCTTTTTTCTTTCTTCCACTCTTTAAACAAGTAAAATCGAACTCAACATATTGACTTTTATTTCGTTTCATTTTCTTTTCCTGCTTTTTCATTTCTTCATTTTTTCATTCATTTTTTCATTCATTTTTGCCGTCTTATATATATATATATATATCACCTTTTCAAAGTTCTTTCTATCTTCTTCCTCTCTTTAAACAAATATATTCGCACTCAGCTTATCGACTTTTATTTCGTTTCATTTTCTTTATCTTCTCTTTCCTTTCTTCAAATTTTCATTCATTTTTTTCGTTCACTATTGCCCTTATATATATCTCACTTTTTCAAAGTTCTTTTTTCTTTCTTCCTCTCTTCACACAAATACATTCGAACTCAGCTTATCGAAATTTAGTTCGTTTAATTTTTATTTTCTTCTTCTCTTTCCTTTCTTCAAATTTTCATTCATTTTTTCGTTCATTATTGCCGTCATATATATCTCCCTTTTTCAAAGTTCTTTTTTCTTTCTTCCTCTCTTTAAACAAATACATTCGCACTCAGCTTATCGACTTTTATTTCATTTCCTTTTCTTTTTCTTCTCTTTCCTTACTTCAATTTTTCATTCATTTTTTCATTCATTATTGCCGTCATATATATCTCTCTTTTTCATTGTTCTTTTTTCTTTCTTCTACCTCTCTTTACACAAATACATTCGTACTCAGCTTATCGACTTTTATTTTATTTCCTTTTTTTCTTCTTCTCTTTCTTTTTTTCAATTTTTCATTCATTTTTTTTTTTATTCATTTTTGCCGTCATATATATCTCACCTTTTCATAGTTCTTTTTTCTTTCTTCCACTCTTTAAACAAGTAAAATCTAACTCAACATATTGACTTTTATTTCGTTTCATTTTCTTTTTCTTCTTTTTCATTTCTTCATTTTTTCATTCATTTTTTTTATTCATTTTTGCCGTCTCATATATATATATATTTTCAAAGTTCTCTCTATCTTCTTCCTCTCTTTAAACAAATACATTAGAACTCAGCTTATCGACTTTTATTTCGTTTCATTTTCTTTTTCTTCTCTTTCCTTTCTTCAAATTTTCATTCATTTTTTCGTTCATTATTGCCCTCATATATATCTCACTTTTTCAAAGTTCTTTTTTCTTTCTTCCTCTCTTCACACAAATACATTAGAACTCAGTTTATCGACTTTTATTTCGTCTTATTTTTTTTCTTCTTCTCTTTCCTTTCTTCAAATTTTCATTCATTTTTTCGTTCATTATTGCCGTCATATATATCTCTCTTTTTCAATGTTCTTTTTTCTTTCTTCCTCTCTTTAAACAAATACATTCGCACTCAGCTTATAGACTTTTATTTCATTTCATTTTTTCTTCTTCTCTTTCTTTTTTTTTTCACTTTTTCATTTCTTTTTTTTTATTCATTTTTGCCGTCATATATATCTCACTTTTTCAAAGTTCTTTTTTTCTTTCTTCCTCTCTTCACACAAATACATTCGCACTCAGCTTATCGACTTTTATTTCGTTTCATTTTCTTTTTCTTCTTCACTTTCTTTTCTTCTCTTTTTCATTCTTACTTTCATTCATCCTATCCATCATAACATTTCTTGTTTCATTCACTTTTTTTCCCGTCCTCTCTTTACGCAAATTTACGCGTTTTTCTAATTTATTATAATTAAATTTCTTTTTTCTTTTCTTTCTTTTTTCCATTTTTTTTCATTCATAATTTCATTCTTTCTATTCAATCTGTCATCTTACTTTTTTCCCCCTTTATTCACGCTAATTCCTGCTCACTCAGCTCATCCAGTTTTAATTAATTCCATATTCTTTTTTCTCCTTCTCTTTCTCTCCTTTTTCTTTCAAACTTTCATTTTTTGTATCCGCTATATTATATCTTCTTTCCTTAATTCTTTTTTTTTTTAATTCCTCTCTGTCTTTCTTCAAATTTGTATCTTTTTATTTATTCAATTATTTATTTATTTATCTATTTTATTTCTTGTAAATATTTGACATTCCTTTTCGATTTCTTTGTTTTCATGTAATATATATATATATATATATATATATATATATATATATACATACACGAACATTCATGATATAACCTGAGTAAGAGATCAATCGGTCAAGCACCTGCGCACTGCATGTAATGCACTAAGTAAACCCAGAATTCGTTGCCTAAGGCCAGGCACTTTGTACGTCATTCCTATTTGGTCTATTGTGATTGTATACAAATCCTCTGTCAGCTATTATCCAACTAAACCACAGCCCAGACGGCTGGGGCTGTAGAATACACCGACTGCATCTTTGCAGAGAAGTAAGACACTCCCCTAACGAGTGATCTGAATATGATACTCAACCATCAAATGGTGAGGCTCCAGTTCTGGAGCTTTAAGAATTGTGGAATACCCATTCATTGCCATTACTCCCAGGTTCACTCTGACACGGATTAGTAATACCTGTTAGGGTTCCATGTAAAAGTCAAGTAGAAATATATGATCATTTACTGTGTTTCCAAATAAATGAGCTTTGGCTAGTTTAAAATGTTACCTAAAACTTTATTCGTTTACAATTGCCATTACTCCCAGGTTCACTCTGACAGGGATTAGTAATACCTATTCGTTTACAAATGCCATTACTCCCAGGTTCACTCTGATACAGATTAGTAATACCTATTCGTTTACAACTGCCATTAATCCCAGGTTCACTCTGACACGGATTAGTTATACCTATTCGTTTACAATTACCATTAATCCCAGGTTCACTCTGACACAAATTAGTAATACATATTCGTTTACAATTACCATTACTCACAGGTTCACTCTGACACAGATTAGTAATACATATTCGTTTACAATTACCATTAATCCCAGGTTCACTCTGACACGGATTAGTAATACCTATTCGTTTACAACTGCCATTACTCCCAGGTTCACTCTGACATGGATTAGTAATACCTATTCATTTACAATTGCCATTAATCCCAGGTTCACTCTGACACGGATTAGTTATACCTATTCGTTTACAATTGCCATTAATCCCAGGTTCACTCTGACACGGATTAGTTATACCTATTCGTTTACAACTGCCATTACTCCAAGGTTCACTCTGACACGGATTAGTAATACCTATTCGTTTATAATTACCATTAATCCCAGTTTCACTCTGACATGGATTAGTAATACCTATTCGTTTACAACTGCCATTACTCCCAGGTTCACTCTGACACGGATTAGTAATACCTATTCGTTTACAATTCTTATTAATCCTAGGTTCACTCTGACACGGAATAGTATTACCTGTTAGGGTTCCATGTAAAAGTCAAGTAGAAATATATGGACATTTACTGTGTTTTCAAACAAATGAGCTTTGGCTTGTTTAAAATATTACCTAAAAATCTATTCGTTTACAATATCATACATAACCACGGTAAACTAGTAAATACGACCCAGTATGTTACATTAATATGCTTATTTCTAACAGGCCGATATAATGTAAACCAAAAACAAAAACCAGTTGGTACCTTCTTCACGTTGTTGGTCTGTATTCTTTTTGTGTAATGTTATAATGGTTTTCATTTCATTTAGAACCTCTGTTTTGATTATTTCTTATTCAGTAACCCTTTGTAAAGTACATGTAATAGTGCAACTGGAGTTGGAACTCGCTAACTACAATGTCGCAGTCAAGCCCGTAAACCACTACTCGATGGAAACCTCCGCAGTACGTGCCTTGACAGTTTTTAAACTTTCTTCCACCATAATTACGATATCTTGTTCACCACAAGCAAAGCTGAATAAAAAAAAAACTCAGCACCAAATTTTAGTCTTCTTTTCAAGAAGATATGCCAACAAAAAGTCTTCTGCTTAAATACACACACACACACACACACACACACACACAGAGGCACACACACACACACACACACATATATATATATATATATATAAGATATCCAAGTGACGTTAAATCAGCCGGGTTTCGATTCAAGTTTGAAGCATCTCACGTGTTTAGTCGTACTGTAGAGTTCTGACACAACGAAACTGACAGTCCGCAGATGAAAATGCTTCTGATTGTAGGTTGAGCACTCCAGTCAAGAATTGCAGCCTACCACATACTCGGAAATACATAGCTCTTCTCATGAATTAAGCTCTCCTGAAGCCGATAGCGTATATGAATATATATCTAAAAAAAATCCCTTCGCTTACGCCGAGATGACGATAGATCTTCTGTAAGATATCCGACTGACGTAAAATCAGTTGGGTTTCGATTCCAGCTTGAAGCATCTCACGTGTTTAGCCATATTGTAGAGTTCTGACACAACGAAACTGACAGTCCGCAGATTAAAATATATATGCTTCTAGTTGTAGGTTGAGCGCTCCAGTCAAGAATTGCCACCGGCCACATACTCGTAAATGCAAAGCCCTTCTTATATATTAAGCAATGCGGAAGCCGACAGCGTATATGAATATATATCTAAAAAATCCCTTCGCTTACGCTGAGATGACGATAGGACAGGGGTAAGATATCCAACTGACGTAAAATCAGCTGTGTTTCGATTTCAGTTTAAAGTATTTCGCCTGTCTCACCACACTGAAGAGTTGTGATACAACGGAAGAGTCTCTCTGTGCATGATTATATTTAGATCATCATCATGACGATCAGATTCTCATAAGATCAGTCATCTATCAAAAACATTCCACGCCTCCTTTAGGTGTATGTTGACATCGCTTTCAAATGAGATGTGGCTGATGAGGTATTTGAACTGATCTTCTAATCTTATTGGCAGGCCATTTAGATGAGGGAAGTGGTTCATTTTTATTCAAAACTCTTTTTTTTGTGTGTGTTCTCGTAGTGGCCAATACCTTCTGCTGCTTGTTCTAGACTCTGCAGTAGGGATTAAGCTTGGGCTGGTGTCTTTGCGATAAGTGAACGGACACAGGACGCAGTCTAAAAGACTTGCTAGGTTTGATAGATGACAGGGATTGATGGTAAGAGAGAATCAGAGAACACCGTACTGTCAGCGTGACTAGAAGATATATATATAACACGTGAGATGTTTTCAATTAACTCTGTTGGCATTCAGAAACAGATGCCCCGAGTCCGAAAATAAGATCGTTTAGTTTTTGTCCGGATAAAACAGAACTGATAAGTAAAAATACTTATATCTCCTTTGTTTTAGGCAGACGCCTTTTTATCCGTCAACTAGCGGCCGAATAATTTAACCGTTCTTGATAATTGTACATCCCTGTTCAACGTCGCGGGTATCTGACAAATGTTTTCTCTATCTTAAAAACAAAGGGTCATCAGCAATAGACATGTTTCCGTTAATGGGTATCTCAATTCTTTATCAGTATTTACGTGAGTGTGCGGTTTTTTTTGTTGGTTGGTTGGTTGGTTGGTTGGTTTTTATGGCATATCAACCTTTGTAGATTATTTAACGTCAAATCCATTTTTATGTAAATAATCAGTTTTATTTCAAACAATTCAGTTTAGCATAAGCATGTAGTTTAAATGTAAGTACAGTTTAATTGTAAAAAACATTTCTATTTCAAGCTATTCAGTTTAATCAAGCAGTTCTAATGCAGCTAATTAAGTTTAGTATTAGTACAGATTTTGTTTACACACAGATAAATATCAAAACAGTTCTATATTAAACTAATCAGTTTAGTGTAAGTATAGTTTCAATGTCAAAAAAAAGTTCCATTTCAAATAATTCAGGTTAGCATTAGAACGCAGTTTAAATGTAAGTACGGTTTAATTGTCAAAAACATTTCTATTTCAAGCTATTCATTTTAGTTAAACAATTCAGTTTAGCATAAGTATGCTGTTAGTTCTATTCAACCCATAGATAGGGCCCTATCAGGTGCTACCACGCCAGGTCAGAGTGGACCTGGGAGCAATGGCAATGAGGTGGTACTCCGTATTCCCCAAAGCCCCAGCATTACTGGAACCTTACCATCAGATTTTTTAGTGTCCTATCCAGAACATTCACTGGGTGGGGGTCTTACCCCGCTGCAGAGCTGCAGTCAGTGTATTCTACATGCCCAGCTGACTGGGGAATTTCATTTTTTGTTTTTTTTTGGGGGGGGGGGATATGTGGAAGTGACTCTTTTTTTTTAGAAGTAAGCGAAAATGAAGAAAGCAGTAAATTTTACTTGATGAATCGAGGGAGAATCTTCTCAGAAGACATTTATGACATAGAAGAGCAATTTATATGTGAAAATGATTTGAATAAAATGTGTAGACCCCTTCATTAGAAATTGTCCCTTGCTTCTCTTAAATAAAGGCGACCTTTTAGTATTGTATATATTTACAAGAAATACCCCTAAAATTTCTGAGTTTGCAGCATTTAGCCTGGTAGAGGTCAAAGACTTAACTTTCAGACAAGATTTTCCCTATCGATGGGGCTAAAAAATACACTGACTCTATCCTCTACAGAGGATTAAGTCCCCCTAAAATAGGGTGTATTGTATATGGCACTAAACTGCATCAGATGTAGAGGATGTAATAAACCCGTTCATTGCTATTACTTCCAGATCCACCCTGACTCGTAATTGTAACACCTACCAGCATCCTCTCAATGCGTCAAAGAGATCTGTGAGCTTATTATTCATATTCGACATGAATATGCGCACACAGGAACTTTTAAGAAACAAATACACAGAAAATCTATATATGAACATACAATGAAGGTGATTATCTAACATCTAGGAATGAAATAACCAAACACGGGTTGACATGCCGTTAAAGTCAATCAATCAATTTAGAAATTATGTAAATCTGACAATGATTGATGATTCTGTTGAGTTGAAATTTATGTATAAAAGAAAGAACTTGGGGCTGGCTGACCATAGCCTCAAAATTTTTCAATAAATCATCGATTTTGTGACTATAAACTGAAGATTGAAATATACCTGGAATCGACTTATACTCGTCGCATGTATTTTATTTCTGACAGCGTTTAAACGGAGGCGAGGATACACATTTTTTAAAAAAATAATATCATTTGTTATTTGGAATATAATTTCTGTAAGCGAAAGTTTAGAACAATGCTTCTCTTTGTCTTTTTCTTAGGCTCTTTCTCCTTCTCTACTTCTTTCATTATCCCTCTCCACTTCTCTGTCTCTCTGTCTCTGTCTCTGTCTCTCTCTTTATGTATATATATATATATATATTTAACAGGTTTGAATTCAGAGTTTTCCTTCTCCTAGACTAGACCAAGGCTGAAGAACCCAGTCTGCCCTACAATTTACCCATAGCTGCAGGGAGAATAATTGGATTCATACCTTTCCTAAGGGTATTAATGCATTTCACATAGCACAATACCCTTGGGAAAGGTATGAATCCAATTATTCCCCCTTCAGCTATGGGTAAATAGTAGGGCAGATTAGGTTCTTCAGCCTTGGTGAGGCAACTAGTCTAGGAGAAGAAAAACTCTGAATTCAAACCTGTTAAACTCGCTTCAAAATTGACCTTCCTGGCCGAGCGGAAGGGTTGGTGTGTATGTATATATATATATATATATATATATATATATATAATTCTCTTTTTTTACTACTTAAAAGTTTTCTTCTCAAGACATTTTTTTCATTTTTCCGTTTCTTATTCTCTCTTTTCCATTTTTCTTTCCACTTAATCATTTTATCATATTATTCCCACATTTGCTTTTTTTTTCTTTCTTTCTTTCTTTCTTTCTTTCTTTCTTACATAGGTCCTTTTAACTTTTCTTCTGTTTCTTTAAATTCTTCTCTTCTAAAATCCTTCATCTTCCTTCAACGCTCTTTCTTTCTTTCTTTCTTTCTTTCTTTCTTTCTTTCTTTTATTGACTCCTTTTACTATTCTTACCTTACTTATTTCTTCTTTTTTTATTCTCTTTCTCCTTCCTTTCTCGTTCTTTTTTCTTTCTTTCTTTCCCATAATGGCTCCTTTTATTTTTCCTATCTCATTTATTTCTCCTTTTTTTGGATCCCTTTCTTATTCTTCTCTTTTTCTTTCTTTCTTTCTTTCTTTCTTGAACGCTCTTTCTTTCTTTCTTTCTTTTATTCTTTCTTTCAAAAATTGATCTCTATCTCTTTTTTCTGTCTCATTTATTCTCCTTCTTTGATGTACAATCTCTTTTTCTTTCTTTCTTTCTTTCTTTCTTTCTTTCTTTCTTTCTTTCTTTACTCCTTTTACTATTCTTACCTAATTTATCTTTTTCTTTTTTGATTCACTTCCTCCTTCCATTCTCGTTCTTTTTTTTTTCTTTTGTTTTCATATTGACTCTTTTTACTTTTCCTATCTCATCTATTTCTCCTTTTTTTGATGCCCCTGTTCCTTCTCTCTCTCTCTCTCTCTCTCTCTCTCTCTCTCTCTCTATCTCTATCTATCTATCTATCTCTCTTTCTTTCTTTCTTTCTCATTTATTTCTCTTTTTTATTCTCTTTGATTCTTTGTTTCTTTTTTTCTTATATTGGTCTCTTTACTTTTCCAACCACATTTATTTCTCCTCCTTCTTTGCTTGTTTGTTTCTTTCTTTCTTTCTTTCTTGCTCATATTGAACTTTTTTATTGCCTCACTTATTTCTTCTTTTTTGTTCTCTTTCTCGTTCTCTCCTTATTCTTTCTTTCTTTCTTTCTTTCTTTCTTTCTCGTTTTACCCTTTTTACTTCTTCTATCACATTTCTTCTTTTGGGTTCTCTTTCTACTTTTTTTCCTTCTTCTTTCTTTCTTTCTCATATTGATCTCTTTTACTTTTCCTTCCTCATTTATTTCTCCATTCCATTCTTTCTTTGTTTCTTTATTTTTTTATTTCTTTCTTTCCTTCTTTCTTTCTTTCTTTCTTTCTTTCTTTTTTTATATTGACCCTTTTACTACCTCATTTATTTCTTCTTTTTTGTTCACTTTCTCCCTTTTTCCGTGTTCATTCATTCATTCTTTCTTTCATTCTTTCTTTCTTTGGTTCCTTTTATTTTCCCTCTGTCTTGTAATTAAGGGATTTAAAATGATATCAGTCGACATATTCTCCTGTGTTCTATACACGCTATCTTTTTTTAAATTGTCGGCACCAGTATTTTTATCGAAATACGGGGTTGTCTTTGATCCCATGTTCATGAAAAAGTAATTAAACGGAAAATTTCGGAGAAAATTCTTTTTTCTTTCTATATCATTGCCATATCATGGGAGGTGGTTCGGATGTGACAATTAACACAGCCCCTTCCATCTGCTTACTATTTCCTCCTGGTTGGATCAGTTTCTTCCTGCTCGACCTTTCTGATATATAGGGCCCTCGTAGAAGTTCGAGTGATATTGATACTGGCATCAAGAATTTCTCTTTTATAAAATCTTGGAACTTTTATGATTTTATTTATTTCTTATCGCTAAGTTGGTGCCATATTGTAGCGTTTTATTGGCTGTCTCACACTCAGTTATCCTTAATCTCAATTCTTCAAGACATTTAGGTTTGGTTTCTTCGTTTAATGGCATATCAATCTTCGTGGGTTATTTAATGCCAAAAATATCTTTTTAGACGAACAGTAGTGATACTATTTAACCCATGACTTGAAAAATAAGAAGATTCTTAGCTTTCTCAATGGTATTTGTCAACAGGTGAATAGAATAGCACAACTGGATAGGTTTGTGTTCTTCGTTTAATGGCATATCAATCTTCTCGGGTTATTTAATACCAAAGAGATCGTTTTAGAAGAACATCTGTGATACTATTTAACCCCTGACTTGAAAAATAAGAAGATTCTTAGCTTTCTCAAGGGTATTTGTCCACAGGTGAATAGAATAGCACAACTGGATAGGTTTGGTTTCTTCTTTTAATGGCATATCAATCTTCTTGGGTTATTTAATGCCAAAAATATTTTTTTTTTAGACAAACAGTAGTGATACTATTTAACCCCTGACTTGAAAAATAAGAAGATTCTTAGCTTTCTCAAGGGTATTTGTCAACAGGTGAATAGAATAGCACAACTGGATAGGTTTGGTTTCTTCGTTTAATGGCATATCAATCTTCTTGGGTTATTTAATGCCAAAAATATTTTTTAGACGAACAGTGGTGATACTATTTAACCCATGACTTGAAAAATAAGAAGATTCTTAGCTTTCTCAAGGGTATTTGTCAACAGGTAAATAGAATAGCACAACTGGATAGGTTTGGTTTCTTCGTTTAATGGCATATCAATCTTCTTGGGTTATTTAATGCCAAAGAGATCTTTCTTTTAAAACCTCAGGGAATTTTAAAATATATTTTTAGTAAAAAGAATACGCCTTATATGCCGTCAAATACGGTAATTCAAAGGTAAACGCAATGGTGCAACTGCAGTTTGAATTCACTAACGACGACGTCACAGCCCAGAACGTTATTTTCTACGCCACAGTGACTTACCAAAAAGCTTTTGTTCTCAGAATCTTTCATCTATAGATGTGAATAAGTAGCTAATTAATATCTTTTGTTTCCTTGTTTGTTTGTTTGGTTTGGTTTTAAGGCATATCAACCTTTGTAGGCTATTTTATGCCAAAACCATTTTCATATACGTAAACAGTTCTATTTCAAACAATTTCAAACAATTTACCATAAGTACACAGTTTAGTTCTATTAGGCCCATACATAGGACCCTATCAGCAGCAACCACTCCGGGTCAGAGTAGACCTGCGAGCAATGGTATTAAAGGGGTACTCCGCATTCCCCAAAGCTCCAACATTTCTGGAACATTACCATAAGATTGTTTAGTCTCATATCCTGGTCACTCGTTGAGGTGGATCTTACCTCTCTGCAGAGGTTCAGTCGGAGTATTCTACAGCCCCAACCGACTGGGCCACTCAGTGATATCATTTCAAACGTCAAATATTAATTTTAAAGACGATAATGCGTTTAACATTACAATTTGATGAGACTTTATTGTTCAGAGAAAACCAAAACATGAAGGTACAAGGATCATTAAATAAATTTCCAGACTTTTTTCGTATGGGTACTTTTATTGATAGTACTGTGAGCTTAGGGAATAACTAAAAGTCACAGGGAGCAAGGTCTGGACTAAATGGAGGGCGAGGAACTGTTTTGATGTCCATCTTGGTCAAATAGTCTGTGAGAAGGATGGAGTTGTGGACTGGTGCATTGTCCTGCTGGAAATGCCACTGACCCGATTTCAAGAGTGCTAGCCTCTTCCGACGGAATCTCTTCCTGAACTCCCTTAAAACCTCAACATAGTAACCCTAACCCTAACCTTCTGGCCAATCAACTCTGGTGTATTGACTTCCTTACTCCCCCCACAACTCTCATCATCTCTCACAGACTCTCTGCCTTCCTTGAATCTCTTATGCCACTCAAAAACTGATGCTCGATTCATGCAAGATGGTCGAAAAGCAGTCTGAAACATTCCATACGTTTCTGTGGCATTTTTTCGAAGTTTAAAACAGAATTTTTATTGCTTAACGTTCTTCTAAAGTGTCCTCACGTCCTGATAGCATTTTTGAAATTCACTAATTGTGACAATCAGGCTTTAGTAGGGTGTATTCCAATTGCTGCTGAAGATGTTCATTTGAACCTGAAATCATAAAAATTGGCCAGTCATAAGGTATATAGCAATAATATACAGATTTTTCAAGGGTCTACAACAATTTTAAATGCCTGTACAAAAAAAGTCTTGAAACTTATTGAATACACCGCGTATGTTTGTTTTATTAGACGCACGTTTAAATAAGGTAAAAAAAAAAAACTATAAAAATATCAGGGTGAGTCAAAAGTTGATTTTTAATATTTAGGTAACGTGAGGTAGAATTCGTCAGTTCCGAATACTTTTCGAAAATCGTGAAGGTGACACACCACACTGGACTGTGAGATGGCGAGCTCGACTGATAATCACTGAGTGTTTCTCACTCAGTTTACGCCCAAAAAATCGATTCCATATCAGGAAAAATTAAAAACAGAAAAGCATCAAGAAGTACCGCCAGAAATATGGAAGACCAAGGAATTCGACGACATGTTGTTCCGACACTGTATAACCAAAACACAATAATCAGATGGACAAAGGGATGCATCCTCTCTTTCCCTATGAAGGGTGACCTCGTAATAACCAAGAATTGTTGAGGAATAACCCTTATATCCACAGCAGCCAAGATCTACTCTACTCTACAACGCAACCACATAGAACCCGAAATGGAGAAGATGATTAGGAAGAACCAAAATGGTTTTCGGAGAAATCGATCCATGGTATCAAAAATTTTCACTATCAGTCGAATTCTGGAAGGTGCACGTCCAAAAACCAATATCATTCGTCGACTTCTCGAAGGCATTTGACTCCATACACAGAGGAAAGATGGACCAAATACTACTTGCCTACGCCCTACACAAAGAAACCGTTGCAGCTATAATAATGCTCTATAAAAACACAAAAGTAAAAATTTGCTCCCCGGATGGAGACACAGACTACTTCGACATTGTAGCAGACGTGCTGCAGGGAGACACATAAGCCCCTGGCAAAAGAAAGAAGTAGAGGATACCCCGGCACAAACAATTACAGACACGGACTACGTCGATGACATAGCGCTTCTGGCAAATACACCCGCCCAAACCGAAAAACTGCTACATAAGTCTAGAATGAGCAGCAGTAGCCATACGCCTCTATGTCAACGCTGATAAGGAAGCAGTGTCTCGTCAACCGAGAAAGACGTAAACACGCGACTAGCAAATGCATGGGCAGCTAACAATAGGCTATTGGTCATATGGAAGTCAGACCTGACCGATAAAAAAACGCAGTTTCTCCAAGCAGCGGTCAGGTCGATACTGCTATATGGATGCACTACATACACGCTAACTAAACGTATGGAGAAAAAATCTGGACGGCATTTTCACAAGAATGCTGTGAGTAATATTTAACAAGTCCTGAAGGCAACATCCCACAGAACAACAGTGGTACAGCTATCAACCACCCATCACGAAAACTATCCAAGTTAGACGAATCAGACATGTGGGACACTGCTGGAGAAGTGGGAACGAAATTATAAGCAATATACTCCTGTGGACCCCTTCACGTAGACTAGCAAAGGCAGGACGCCCAGCTAGAACCTATATACAATAACTCAGTGTCATAAAGCGATAGACGATTGAGACAGGTGGCGAGAAAGGGCCGGGGAGATCCGAGCGAGCAGCGCGACATGATGATGATGATAAAACCTGTTTGATCTTGCTTCATCGTCGAAGTTCTTGCGACCTTAATGAAAATTCTTGCTTCATCTGGTTACTTTACTCTGATCATCTGCATCTTCATTTTATACACATCCAAGGTTCTTGGTTACTTCAGCGATGTTATGGCCCGGTTTGCACTAGTAAAGCAACTGTTCCTGTATTAGTCTACGTTGCTTGCTCGTTCATCTCTGTGACATTTAAATAACACTTGGAGTGAAACAATGCGCAACGTGTCTGCGCACCAAGTACCACGATACTACCAACCAGAATAGGTACCTTTCATCGGTGGAATCGCATTGGCCACATGATACACACGCCAGAATTTAGCACATACTGAACTACTGCAAAACTTTTGTCTCGAACCAGAATTGCCAGTCTAGTAAAAAAAAAAACAGAGACAGACGAAATTGATGAACAAAAGAACAATCGAGATCATCCTCACAAAAATCTGCAAAGATAGAAGAATCCTGAAAATCAGAGGAGCCTTGCTGTCACTTAGTCTTTAGCAAAAATTATCATTTAGAGTTTTTGTGCGAAATGTTAAAGAGGTTGGATAATCTTAAATTTTTATTTCAAATATTTCTGAAGTGGAGGACGTAAAGACACCGAATTTATTTTTCAAAAAATTAACGACATTGGGTTAGCAAAGTGAAGATGATTGGATTGTGTTATCATCTCAGGAGCATATAACTATTGTGTCCGGGAGGTTGGGTTTTAATTCCAGGTCTAGTCATACCTAAGACTTAAAAAATGGTAATACCTCCTTGCTTAGCAAAGCATTATAAGACACAGATCAAGGGTAAAAGGAGCAATCCAGAGAAAGAAGTAATGCTTTTCCCAACGCCTCGGCAGCCTTCGATAACGGTTTACCATCTAACTTATAACTGTAATCTTAGCTTTCTGGATATTTTTTTCACATGTTTTTGATTACACCTCCGCTTTTTCAGGTCATTCAGCTATGGACACTGAGCAACTTTCAATGAAGCAACGAACAAAAATGAAAATTTTGGTCTGGATTGAAAAAAAATCAGAAACAATTACTTGAAATACTTCAGCAAGTGTATAGACATTACACCACGTCACACATATGTGTTTTTGAATGACACAAGAGAGTATCGAAGATGTGATAGATAACTTTAGAAGCTCGAGGCCTTTAGACATATCTGAAAAGTAATGGGATTAGGTGTGCTGAGTAATCAGCAGTTCCTGGCCGAGAGGAACATCGCCATAATAGAACAACCTCTCCATCTACCTGATCTTCATCCGTAACTTTTTGTCCCCCAAGGTGAAGGAGATCAAAGGAACCCGTCATGAAAAGGGGGAAGCCATCAATAACAGAAGTGAGGGACATCCCAAAAGAACCATTCCAGTCCATGTATTTCAAGAAATTCCGCTGCAAGATCCTTACCGGTCAGGAAAGGTCCGATGGGCCTAAAACCGTGGATTCCGAGGCCGTCCTATAATCTATAGAAACCAATATCACAAGAAGAGTATCAGGCAAGATCAGCACCACAAAACCTCGAGTGATTAGTCACCTCTAGTGACCAAGGAGCAGATGAATTGTACTTCATATAACGAATATATATCCAGCTCATTTAGCTGGAGAATACACCAACTGCATCTCTACAGAGGGGTAAGACCCCCACAACGAGTGTCCTGGATATGACACAAAACAATCTGATAGTGAGGCTCCAGTAATGCTGGGGATTTGGGGAATGCAGAATACTCCATCATTACCATCGCTCCAAGGTTCACTCTGACACGGAGTGGTAGCAGCTGACAGCTTCCTACCTATGGATCTATTATGGCCAAGGGGAGGTTGAAATGATAACACGAGTCGAAAATGGGTGATAAAAAATCTATTGAAGGAAAATTGTTCATACATAAACGATAGCTGGGAGAAACCACTCCTCAGCTTAACAGAATCATGAACATTACTACCGTTTTTCGTGACGGCTCGCCGAGACTGCGCAGAAGAGAGCTTACACGGTATGTTTCATATGAGGGCGAGTCCATCTGTATGAGAGACACCCCAACAGGGCCAAATAGATCTGTTTGATATTTAAACTGTGTACTTTGACATTCAAATTGGGTGCGAAACTAAATTGCGTGAAATAGAACTGTTTGATCATATAGTCGTATCTAAACAAATGACTCATGTTTAATTGAATTGTTTGTATTAAATAGCAATAACTGAAAACATTCAACTGTGTGCAAATAAATTATTAAAATAAATAGGTTTGGTTTCTTTGTTTAATGGCATATCAACTTTTTTTATAGGTTATTTAATGCCAAAGCCATTCTCCTAGAAGAACAGTATCCTCTCAGCTATGGTACTATTTAACCCATAGCTGGGAGGATAAGGGGGTTCATACCTTTCCAAAGGGTATTTGCCCGAAAGTGAACGTAATAACACGACTGGAGTACGAACTCGCGTACTACGATTCCGCAGTCAACCGCTTTAACCATTACACCACGAGGACACCCTTAAAATAAATAGAATCATTCGTAGAAATAAGTAAAACCATTTCACTGTGTGCAAAAATAGGTCCAATTCGTTTAAAAATGTATCGTCAAAATGTTCTTATAAATCGTATAATACCATCTATTCATTAAATCATTTGCCATTAGATATCCTACAATTGTTGATATGCCATTAAACCCAAATATAATAATAATATATATATATATATATATATATATATATATATATATATATATATATATATATATCATTACAGTGTTGGTTGTCATTAAATCTCTTTGTGGGTCTGTGTCGAACCAAGTGCCATATAATATGGAGAGTGCTCAATATCTAGGATAGAGCTATTATATAATAATAATAAATAGGTATATATTAGATATATATATATATATATTTAATTCATGGAATTTACACTGCAACCTCTGGGTCTCATGGAGTTTTTTTGCAAAACAATAATCATCAGGCAGTTAAGAAAATGAAATGAATCGAAAATCGAAAAAATACCGTCAAAAAACCGTTGGGTTTTTTAGGAATCTTTACGTGTGATTTTGACTGTGTGAATGTGTGAATATGTGTGTGTGTGTGCGTAAGCTTGTGTGGGTTATAGTTGCGTATTAATATGTGTATGTGTAGGTGTAAGTGAATGCACATAGCAAGGCGTTGTTTTAACCGGATATGAATTCTTAGGTGTATCTTAACCTTTTTCTACATTATTTCATTTCAGTTAGGTTAAGGAACAAAACATCATCATTGCATGTCGAGCGGAATGATTAAAGATTTTAATTGTAAACATATCTAAATGCTTATATTATGGTAGACCAGAATCACACTGCGTATAAGTAGGGATATATTGTATTACAATTTCATTTTCTTAATTGCCTGATGATTGTTGTTTTGCAAAAAGCTCAATGAAACCTAGTGGTGGTAGTCAAAATTCTCTGAATTAGATATATATATATATATATATATATATATATATACATATATATATATATATATAACAATATATATATATATATATATATATATATATATATATATATTTAACAAAACCAAGACATATATATTTAATATGTATAAACAGGATTTGGCATTGAATAACCTTCGGTGGGTGATATGCCAACTAATCCAAATCATATGTATTTAATATGTATGTATAAACAGGATTTGGCATTAATTAACCTACAATGGTTTATATGCCATAAAATCTAACCAAACCAAATCATATATATCTAATATATATGTATAAAGGGGATTTTGCATTAAGTAACCTACAATAGTTTAATGTCATAAAAGCTAACCAAACCAAATCATTTACATTTAATATATACGTATAAACAGGATTTGGCATTAAATAACCTACAATGGTTGATATGCCATAATAACCAACCGAACCAAACCTTTATATTGCAAAATATTTGATTCACTCTAGTATTTATTATAGGATTGTTGATAAACCGATTATAACGTAAAACGTAAAGCAGAAAGTTTTGTATAAGAAATTTGAATTGTTATAATCATTTTGCTGTCAGAGTTTGTTTTAAGGCTTCTGCCAAAGTACTTATAGCAGATCTTCCATTTGAAAAATTACAGCTACTACACGTCCAACAAGGCCAATACCAGGCAATGGAAGTGAGAAAGACTTGACCAATTCTTTTCTTTGGCCAATGGCTGTTTAAAAGCAATATGAAAACTATGGATTCGAGGGAACGGATATAGAAAGAGCGGTCATTTCAAAAGAGTGGAATGTTTCTTCTATTGTCAGCAATCAATGTGTCCGAAAATGACGCTGTTATCTTTTCATTCTGGATGGACCGTGTCCACTCGCAATGCCAGATTCCCGGCGGCCGTCTCAACAAGGCCCCATGCTTTTGTGCTATATGTTTGTTTTAACTTCAACTGGGACCGATTCTATAGACACAATTGTATACACAAGTGCGTTGGACCCTGTAATCAGGAGAAGAAATCGACAAGCTCTTTTCATCACGGAGCCGAACAAACTCTACTTTCACTTTCATTTTGTATAGACTTTCATTTATTTAATTATAGGCGCTTATCTTGACACTGGTCCATCTGTTTGTCTTTCTGTCTGACTGTCTTGATTATATATCGGTCTTTGTATCAAATCGGCCATTCACCTGGCGGTGGATCAGTCTCTTGTATTCAGCAACAAACAGATTCAGTCCGTATGTACATTGTTTTTATTTGTATGTGTACCGTTGTAATATTTCCTTAGCTGATGGATATTTCTATGGTGGCGGGTAATGTTACTTCAGCCCGAGGTGAGTCAAGTGTAGGGGTTGTTGAAATCCACAAGGGAGGGCACCGCACGTGGTGTAATAGTAAGCAAACTTGATTACAAGACTATTTTAGTGAGTTCAATCCTCACTGGTTCCTCCATACTTTTGGCCTTGGGCCACTTCTCAGCTAATCTCAGTAGATAACTAAAATCAACAAAAAAGATAATTGATTAGAAAACTGGGGAATCACAAGGATACGTGGATTTGAATAAGTCGTAGACTCAAGTATTTTTCTTATTTATAATTACTCGAGTTGAACTAGAATATATATATATATATATATATATATATATATATATATATATATATCATTTATCTTGTCTGGACACTCATCCAAATAAAGATGTGTGTGTCTGTGTGTGTTATGATTAAATCTAACGATGTAGTTAATATATATAACTGAAAAATTAAAAGAAAGTTATTAAAATTAAAGACTTATTTTTGCTACAATTTTCGTCTATACTGCGAAACTGTTTTTAAAATGGCTGCAAATGTTTTAAATTGGGAGTCATCAGAGACACAGACGGTGAACATTTGGTACTTAGGAGCTTTTGAAGTATTAAATTTGAAAATTTTCTAAATATTTCTTCTTCTTCTTCTTCTTCTTCTTCTTCTTCTTATTATTATTATTATTATTATTATTATTATTATTATTATTAGCCCAGTCCGCTGAGACTATACAATACACCGACTGTATCACTGTAGAGAGGTAAAACCTCCCACCAAATGAGTGTCGTGGATATGATATTAAACCATCTGATGTTGAGGCTCCAGCCCCGGAGCTTTGATGAATGTGGAGTTTCCCTTCATTGCACTTGCTTCCAGATCTACTCTGACCTGGATTGGTAGCAGCTAATAGAGTCCTCCTATCTATGGGTCAAATAGAAATGTTGGACGTTTAAAATGAGTACAAACAATTGAAATACTAAATTGAATTGCTTGAAATAGAAGTGTTTGACCATTTAACTGTGTGTAAACAAATGACTGATGCCTAATGGAATTGTTAGTGATACATAGCAATATTGGAACAATTTAACTTTATTGATATGTTTACTAATCGTATATATCTAATATGCATGTGCAAAACAGATTTTGTATTAAATAATCAACAATAATTGATATACCATAAAACCAAACAAGACTAAACCAATTATTATTATAGTTAATCCTTGAGACTTTTTCACATCAGCGTTAATTGTTGGTCTTTCACTGGAGTTTGAGTGTCAGCAAGTCTTCTCAAGTTTCCAGGACACTTCTCAGTATTCTGGCCTATCTCAATAATGCTCTAGTTTGGATGGTCTCCACTCTTCCAGTTATTTCCAAGTCCTCCAGTCTTTGTAATAATACTTTGGTGACTACCAAGAGCACCAGTTACAACCGTCATGTTCCATAGTTTTTCCAATTCCCTAGCAAGGTCCATGTACTAACCGTTCTTTTCACTTTCTTTTAATTTTACTCTTTGGTCCCCTATGACAGCAAAGTCTACAATTCTGCAAGATTTTTTTTGTTTGTTTTTATAAAGTCCGGTGGTTTTGCCGAGATCAGGTGATCCGTTTGTTTCTCCAAATCCCAGAGGAGCTTTTTAGTCTCATTTTCCAGGACAGATTCTAGGTTGTGCATACACCATTTGTTCGTATGGTCAAATTCAAATTTTTTGCACGATTCCCAGTGAATAAACTTGCCCACCCAGTCGTGCCTAGTCTTATTCTCTTTCTCTGCAAATTTGTTGCATTCGCTTATGATGTGATTATTTGTTTCTCAATCACTACATAAACAACATCTGCTGTTCTCTTACGTCTGATCTATCATCATTATCATTATTAGAGTTTTTCACATCAGCGTTAGCTGATGGGCTTTCACTGGAGTTTGAGTGACTGCAAGTCTCCTCAAGTCTCCAGGACTATTCTCAGTATATATATATATATATATATATATATATACCTCTGTGTCTTTCTCTCCATCTGTATCTGTGTCTCTGTTCGTTTTCCTTTCTGTTTCTCTCTCTCTCTCTCATGCTTAGACACACATGCTCTTTCACTCTCTTACGCACATGCATATATATATATATATATATATATATATATATATATATGTATATATATATATATATATATTTCTCTGTCTCTGTCAGTCTTTGTTTCTGTCTTCTATACCCAAACTATCTATCTATCTATCTATAAATCTATCTATCTATCTATCTATCTATCTATCTATATATATATATATATATATATATATATATATATATATATATATATCCGTCCTGTTTCTGTCTTTCTGTCTGCGTGTATGTCCACCCCACTCTCTCTCTCATTCACACACAAACACACAAACTCTCTCTATATATACATCACTCTCTGTCTGTCTTTCTGTCCATCTCACTGTTTCTCTCTCTCTCTCTCTCTCTCTCTCTCTCTCTCTCTCTCTCTCACGCTTAGACACACATGTTCTTTCACTTCTTACGCACATGCACAGACTCTCTCTACATATATATATATATATATATATATATATATATATATATATATATATATATATATATATATATATTCCTCTCTGTCTCTGTCAGTCTTTGTTTCTGTCTTTTATACACAAACGATCTATCTATCTATCTATCTATCTATAAATCTCTCTCTCTCTCTCTCTCTATATATATATATATATATATATATATATATATCCTTTCTGTTTTTGTCTTTCTGTGTGCGCGTATGTCCACCCACTCTCTCTCTCTCATTCACACACAAACACACAAACTCTCTCTATATATACATCACTCTCTGCCTGTCTTTCTGTCTATCTCACTGTTTCTCTCTCTCTCTATCTCTCTCTCACGCTTAGACACACATGCTCTTTCACTTCTTACGCACATGCACAGACTCTCTCTACATATATATATATATATATATATATATATATATATATATATATATATATATATATATATATATTCCTCTCTGTCTCTGTCAGTCTTTGTTTCTGTCTTTTATATACAAACTATCTATCGATATATATATATATATATATATATATATATATATATATATATATATATATATATATCCTTTCTGTTTTTGTCTTTCTGTCTGCGCGTATGACCACCCCCTCTCTCTCTCTCATTCACACACAAACACACAAACTCTCTCTATATATACATCACTCTCTCTCTGTCTTTCTGTCTATCTCACTCTTTTTCTCTCCCTCTCCACCTCTCTCTCTTTCCCCCCCTCTCTCTCTCTCACGCTTAGACACACATGCTCTTTCACTTCTTACGCACATGCACAGACTCTCTCTACATATATATATATATATATATATATATATATATATATATATATATATATATATATATATTCCTCTCTGTCTCTGTCAGTCTTTGTTTCTGTCTTTTATATACAAACTATCTATCTATCTATATATATATATATATATATATATATATATATATATATATATATTCCTCTCTGTCTCTGTCAGTCTTTGTTTCTGTCTTTTATATACAAACTATCTATCGATATATATATATATATATATATATATATATATATATATATATATATATATATATATATATATATGTATATATATATCCTTTCTGTTTTTGTCTTTCTGTCTGCGCGTATGACCCCCCCCCTCTCTCTCTCATTCACACACAAACACACAAACTCTCTCTATATATACATCACTCTCTGTCTGTCTTTCTGTCTATCTCACTCTTTTTCTCTCCCTCTCTACCTCTCTCTCTCTTTCCCTCTCTCTCTCTCTCTCTCTCTCTATCTCTCATATTGTTCTTTGGTGTAAATTGGAACAGCCTGTTTTTACGAACTTGTAAAAAAAAAAAAGAAAAAGAAAATAAACGTGAGTCAACCGAACTTGGATTGCTTTTTGTATTTCTTCGTCAAACTCATATTACATCCGTTGCTTAGAGATGTATACACAACGGCACGTGCCACGCCCACTCCTAAATAACCCATCAACACTGGCGAGCATACAACAAAGCCAAACTCGGCAAATATATAAATATTTCGGGGCCATTTCCAATTTCCTCTTCCTTGACCAAATCTCTGTTTGGTTTCTAAATTATGGTCATTGTGGGTTAAGGGTCAGCAAAAAGTGGCCCCTGATTTGACTATTGTCTGGCCTGAGTAGAAAGCATGAAATATTTTAAGGACAATACTGAAGTGGCCATATTTACACTGGCTAAAGTCTATTCACTTTGGCGTTACCACTCGACCTCCTCCATTTCAATCCTAAACACTGACCACTTCTTCAACCTCCTCACCACTTTTGTGTGTGAGAGAATAACAATAGTTAGAAACAATGAAATCTTGAGTGCCTGACTTATTGACACAAGATGATTTTGAGAAAATAACTAAGGAAGGAGAAATAAAAGTGATAGAAGAAAATGGAGAAAAGGCCAAGGAAGGAAAATTAAAAAGAGGAATAAATGATAGAGATAAAAGTTTAAGGAGCGAAAGAAAGAAAGAAAGAAAGAAAGAAAGAAAGAAAGAAAGAACTAAAATGACTAAAAGAATTATTCAAAAGAACGAAATTACGAATAAGAAGGGTGATAGAATAGGCGAACAAGTGTGGAGGTAGATGAATCAAAAACTGAAAGAAAGAAAGAAAGAAAGAATGAAAGAATGAAAGAAAGAAAGAAAGGAAGGCAAAGGAAGGAAGGAAGGAAGGAAGGAAGAAAAGTTAAAAAGAGAAATAAATGAAAAAGATGAAAATTTAAGGAGCCATTACAAGAAAGAAAGAAAGAAAGAAAAAAAAGAAAAAAGAAAGAAAGAAAGAAAAAAGAGAAAAAAGAAGTGGTGAAGGAAAAAGAGGAAAACTAAAAGTGGTAAGAAAGAAAGAAAGAAAGAAAGAAAGAAAGAAAGAAAAAAGAAAAAAAGAAAAAAGGAAGAAAAAGAGATTGTACATCGAAGAAGGAGAATAAATGAAACAGGAAAAAGTGATAGTGATCAATTTTAGAAAGAAAGAAAGAAAGAAAGAAAGAAAGAAAGAAAGAAACGGAGGGAAGGAGGTAGAAAGAAAGAAAGAAAGAAAGAAAGAAAGAAAGAAAGAACTAAAATGGCTAAAAGAATAATTTAAAAGAACGAAATTACAAATAAGAAGGATGATAAAATAGGGGGACAAGTGTAGAGATAGATGAATCACAAACTGAAAGAAAGAAAGAAAGAAAGAAAGAAAGAAAGAAGGAAAGAAGGAGAAGAATTAATGCAAAAGAAAGAAAAAAAGAAAGAAAAAAGAAAGAAAAAAAGAAAGAAAAAAAGAAAGAAATGGATGTAGATATGAAAGGAAAGAAAAAGAACGAGAACCAAAAAATGAAGAAGCTTAAAACAACGAAAAGCACTTCCATCCACAAAAAGAAAATAAGTTTTAAAAGAATAAGAAAAATCAGGCAAAGTTTTAAAAGAAATGAAAGAAAAACATAGAAGAAAAAAAAAAGAAAGAAAGAAAAGGAAAAATGAAGAATGAAACAAAAAACATAAACAAAACTAAGAATAAGAAAACCAATAAAAAATAATCTAAAGTAAAAGACAGAGACAGACAGAAAGACAGACAAATAGAAAAAATTGATTTTGTTCGGTTTGGTTTGGTTTTATGGCACATCAACCATGATAAGTTTAGTTTAGCATAATTAAAACAGTTCCATTTTAGACAATTCAGTATCGCATGAGCACGCAGTTTAAATGTCAAAACAGTTCTACTTCAAACAATTCAGTTTAGCATAAGTACAGATTTTTGTTTAAACACAGTTACATGTAAAAACAGTTCTATTTTAAACAATTTAGTTTCACATAAGTACGTAATTTAAATGTTAAAACAGTTCTATTTCAAACAATTAAATTTAGCATAAGCACACAGTTTTGTTTAATTTGACCCAAAGATAAGACCTCTAGGGTACTACCACTCCGGGCCAGAGTGGACCTGGGAGCGATGGCAATAAAGGGGTAATCTGCATTCCCCAAAGCTCCAGCATTACTAGATTGTTTAGGGTCATATCAGCATTACAGATTGTTTAGGGTCATATCACGACACTCGTTAGGGAAGTCTTACCCCTTTGTAGAGGTGCAGTCGGTATATTCTACAGCCCCAACTGACTGGGCCAAGAGGAAACAGAGAAAGAGACCGACAAATCTACAGACAGAGGCAGTGACAGTGTGAGACAGAGAGATAGAGGTGAAGAGACAGAGAGAGTTATCGAAATTCCAATGAACACAAAGAATATGAAGTCGCCAAAATAAGCAAGAAAAGTAAAAAAAATAAAGCCTGTATTTTAAAAGAAGAAGAAGAAGAAGAAGAAGAAGAAGAAGAAGAAGACCCACGTTAATCACAATATCAGTAAAATAAGTAAAGAAAAGGGATCGGACCATCAATGACAAACAACAATGAACAAGAATTGAGGGTGTACGAAAGGCAATGATATTAGCTTTTTCTTATTTCACGCTGTGTTTGGCAGTTCACAAAAGAAACAACAGCAATTAGTGAAACGGTACGTACCAATCTACTCCCTATTTTTTCCCAGCCACTCATTGCCCGCCCCCGAAATATACGCTGGGTTGCTGTTGGTGAAGCCCATAGACCACCTGCTTTTTGCTAACAAGCCAGGAACATAACAGTAAATTTGAAAAAAGGAAAACGAATGGCAACAACATTTTTTTTTAAATAACCAGAATGTTTCTGACAATTTTGTAAAATGTACCTCACCGTGAAATGTTAAGCCACACACACGGAGGGTAGCATACCCGAAAAAAGAAACCTGTCGAAGAAACATCTCGAAGAAGGGTATCCGACATAGACGATATCACGATATTCTCTCGGGTCAGGCACTGAACATGTATGGCAGAAAATCGAGAAATGATTTTCTTCACTGGTCGCGTATTATGATTCGGTCACTAGAGAGAAGTACAACAAATGAAACGAATCTTGGCCAGGAACATCCAGATGGAGCCCATCCTTCTCCAGATCAACAAATGGTCTAAATTCACAGTTTTCCTTCTCCTAGATCGGTTACCAAATCAAGGTTAAAAGATCTAGTCTGCTCTACTCTTTACCCATAACCGAAGGGAAAATGATTAAATTCATACCTTTCCATAAAGTTGTAAGCGTTATTTGAAATACCTAGTGCTTCTTTCTGGATTTGAACTCGGGTAGACGAGTCCACTTCCAACAAGGATAGCCGTTACACTACGAGCGACACTTCAAGACATGGTCACCATGGTCATCAGTATGCCTCTTCTTCCTCTATGGTTTGGTTTGGTTCGGTTTGGTTTCATGGCATATCAAATTTTGTAGGTTATTTAATGCCAAATCCATTTTTATACATACAAACAGTTCTATTTCAAACAATTCAGTTTAGCATACGTACAGTGTTTTGTTTACACACAGTTAAATGACAAAACATCTACTTCAAACGATTCAGTTTAGCGTAAATACAGTTTAAATGACAAAAACAGTTCTATTTCAAACAATTCAGTTTTATATACAAAAACAGTTCCATTTCAAGCTATTTAGTTTAGCATAATTACGCAGTTTAAATGTCAAAATAGTCCTATTCAAGCGATTCATTTTAGCATGCAAAAATAGTTCTATTTCAAGCAATTCAGTTTAGCATACAAAAAGAGTTCAATTTCAAACAATTCAGTTTATCATGAGTACGCAGTTTAAATATAAAAATAGTCCAATTTGAAGCAATTCATTTTAGCATACAGAAACAGTTCTATTTCAAACAATTCAGTTTAGCATACAAAAACAGTTCCATTTCAAACAATTCAGTTTAGCATAAGTACAGTTTAAACGAAAAATAGTCTTATTTCAAGCAATTCCTTTTTGCATACAAAAACAGTTCTATTTCAAACAATTCAGTTTAGCATACAAAAAGAGTTCCATTTCAAACAATTCAGTTTAGGATAAGTACGAAGTTTAAATGTCAAAATAGTCCTATTTCAAGCAATTCATTTTCGCACACAAAAAGAGTTCCATTTCAAACAATTCAGTTTAGCATAAGTACGAAGTTTAAATGTCAAAATAGTCCTATTTCAAGCAATTCGTTTTCGCACACAAAAAGAGTTCCATTTCAAACAATTCAGTTTAGCATAAGTACGAAGTTTAAATGTCAAAATAGTCCTATTTCAAGCAATTCATTTTAGCATAGCTACACTTTTTAGTTCTATTTGACCCATAGACAGGAACCCATCAGGTGAAAATCACTCCGGGCCTAACGAGTCTGAGCTCTTTTTTTGAAAACATTTAAATTGCTTGAAGTATTTCTATCAAACGGGAATAATTGTATTCAATATAAAATTTTTGTTTGTACATTGAAGTGGTTACAATATTGCTGTTTACAGTACCTCGTATGGGGTAATGGTTAGCAAACTAAACTAGCAAACCTTCACGAGTGAGTTCGATTCTCATTGGATGTCCCATCTATTCGGCCTTATGCCACATCTGAGCAAAAAAGCTTATATAATCACAAGGGCACCTCGGGTTGACAAACTAGAAAAACAAACCTTCATTACTAAGTTTAAGCCTCATTGGGTGCCCCATTAATTTGGCCTTATGCCATATCTAAGCAAAAAGCTTCATAAATTACTACAATATTGCTGTTTAACACTAATTACTCTGTTCAACACTATGACTTCTTTTGCACCAAGTCCAATAGATTCAATATTGCTCATTGGTCTGGTGGGTAGAGTGATCACCAATGGTTCGGGAGACCGAGGTTCAATCCCAGGTCGAGTCATACCTAAGACTTAAAAAAATGGCACAAGGTAATTCATTGCTTAACACTCAGTATTATAAGGTACAGATCAAGAGTAAAGTGGAGCAATCCAGGGAAAGGAGTAGAGCCCTTCCCTACACCTTGGCGTAGTAGCTATTCAAAAGGGAGCCTTCGGGTCACCCTCACCTACAGTAACCAACCTTTATTTATATCAATGATTCAATAATTATGGAACGTGAAGCCAGCTCGTCAACCATTATGCCACATACTGTGCCAAGAATCAAAAGCTATATATTGGTCGTATACTTTGAATATACGCGCCAGTAGGTGTCGTAAGTGATGTTTAATCTTCTGGGTCATTGGGGAGTTTCGGGGTCTTGCAACCTCATACTCCCTTCACTAGAACGACCCCCTCAGAGATGATCAAACTCTGAGTCACCTATCCTATAGGACGCTGAAACAGACTTATGGCTTTGGACGGTTCGAAATAGACATAGACGATATCAGCCTCAAACTAGGCCACGCATACTTTTGGTGGAAATAAATTCGACAAAATTATATTTTTGTTATATATATATATATATATATATATATATATACCAAAACCAAAGGATGTAACATATGAACAATTTTAAGAAGTGTTTAACGGATTTGAATTCAGAGTTTTCCTTCTCTTATATCGGTTGCCAGACCCACCTTGAAGATCTCAATCAGCCGCCCCTACTGTTTATCCACAGCAGAAGGGATAATAGGGATAACAAAACCCTGGGTAAATGGATATTTACCCAGGGTTTTAACGCAATGGAAAAGATATACAGCCTAGTCCAGGGCTTGAACTGAAGTCACTGAATCCATTTCCAACGACGGAAACAATTAAATTTTGAACGCCTCCTTAGGTATTATATAGATAATGTTATGGTGTATTTTTAGATTATTCATTGTAAAAGGCACCAATAGGATTTCTTTGTAATAAAATTGCATATAATTTTTTTCTTGCTTAAATAAATCCTTTTGATAATTTTCTTTTCTTAGATATTTCTACGAGTTCATCTAGTTTCTAATAAAAGTCATTATATTTCGTTTCAAAAGGAGCCTCATATTGGACATTATTTAAAATGAACATCTTTGTAATGGAGTCTTTCTCTTTGGTCACTAGGCAGAATAATCTCAATCATTATATTTTTCCTTTATCCTTGTTAAGACACAGCACCTTAAGAGAAATAGTGAAATAAAACAAGTTAATGTAAAAAAAGGGACTACCTGATTAACGAAATAAGACAGTGTATATTATCGTTTGCTTTATTCAATTTAGCGTATTTCGCATTCTAGTTGCTCACCGATATACTCCCTGAATAGACACCCGGTATTGAATACAGTGTCCCTAAACTTGTGAAGAAACCGAACAAGAATATTTGCCACCCAGAATTCACGACACACTGAAATTAAAGAATAAAACAGTCAATACCAGATGAGTACATGCCTGCCTTGCTACAAGGTTGTTTGAAAGCTACCCTTTTTCTCCACCCGTCAAGTAAACTAACAATTTACCCCATCGTGACGGGAATTCACCACTTAAATCTAAATAGTTCACCTTGCAATTCATTCATCCATTCATCCTGCGGGTTTCCGCCCATCGGCTGTTTGTGTCTCTCTCGTGGGTACAAGCTTATTTATTTATTAGTCTACCCGAATACTTGTTTCACGGTACCTTATCCGCCTTCCCTCTCCCAGACAAAAGATCAAAAACGTAACTGCATCATTAAGTTTACTAGGAAGTCTCTGACAACCTCAAAAAAGATTTTCCTTGCATTTCTATCAACAATTATCATCGTTCTTTTACTATTATTATTATTATTATTATTATTATTATTATTATTATTATTATTATTATTATTTTCTTTCGTTTTGTTTTTTTTGTTTTTGCTTTTGTTTATTTTTTATTTCTTATAGTTTTTTCGATTTTTTTTTTCGTTGGTTTCCTTCTTATTTCTTTCCGACAATTTCCTTTTTGATTTTCATTATTTTCTTTGATTTATTCATTCATTCATTCATTCTTCTTCTTCTTCTTCTTCTTCTTCTTCTTCTTCTTCTTCTTCTCTCTCTCTCTCTCTCTCTCTTTCTCTCCCTTCCTCTCTCTAAGCAAGTTATCTTTCCTCTTTTTTTCACCAATTCATTTTTTTTTACTTTCACGTATACTTGTTTTCTTTTTTTGTCTTTTTATTTTTCATTTTCTTATTTTCTTTTCTTTTTTCATTAACGTATTTCTTTCAGTTCTTTTCTTTGGTTTTATTTATCTTCCTTTCTTTACTCTTAGTTACTTTCTTTCTTTCTTTCTTTCTTTCTTTCTTTCTTTCTTTCTTATCTTCATTTTGCAGTTCTTTGCATCTTCATTCATTCTTTCTTTCTTTCTTTTGATCCCTTTTATTTTCATTCATTCATTCATTTCTCAGTTCTGTGTGATTATATCAGCCATTAGTTCCTTTTATTCATCCCCTTTCTTAACTTTTCTATATTATTATTATTATTATTATTATTGTACTCGTTGAAAAGCCGGTGAGGGTGGCCAATTATATGAGGAATCATCTCTCTTACTATGAACAAAATTTATAAAAAAAAACCGTTCGCAATAAATAACTGAACATTGGCAGACTTTATAAAATAATTATATTTATCATTTTTTCAAATTATTGACTTTATCGTGGCTGTTATATTCACAATGTTTCGGCCATTATACTATCCGGCCTTCTTCAGATACGAGGAGCATTGAATAAGTTTCCAGGCTTTTTCGTTTGGGCACTTTTATTGATAATACACAAATGAAACTCTAGTCCCCTTCGAACTTATCTCCTCTGGCTGCAATGCACTTCTTGTACCGTTCCAACAACTTCTCAAAGGCCCCATGGAAGTCCTCATGTGGAAGCGTCTCAATGACCTTCGTCACAGTCTCTTTCATCTTCTCAATTGTCTCATAACGACAGCCTCAGAGCTTAGGGAATAACCAAAAGTTACAGGGAGCAACGTCTGCACTATAGGGAGGCTGAGGAACTGTCTTGATGCCCATCTTGGTCAAATAGTCTGTGAAAAGGCTGGAGTTGTGGACATTGTCCTGGTTGAAATACCACTGACCCAATTTGAAGAGTGCTGGCCTCTTCCCTAGGAATCTCTTCCTGAACTCCCTTAAAACCTCAACATAGTAACCCTAACCCTAACCCCTTGGCCAATCAACTCTGCTGTAATGACATCCTTACTCCTGCCACACCTCACATCATCCCTCACAGACTCTCTGCCTTCCTTGAATCTCTTATTCCACTCAAAAACTGATGCTCGATTCATACAAGATGGTCGAAAAGCAGTCTGAAGCATTCCATGCGTTTCTGTGGCATATTTTCCAAGTTTAAAACAGGATTTTATTGCATATCGCTCTTCTAAAGTGTCCTGGCGTCCAGATAGCATTTTTGAAATTCACCAACAGTGACAATCAGGCTTTAGTAGGGTGTATTCCAATTGCTGCTATAGGTGTCCATTTGAATCTGAAATCATAAAAATTGATCTGTCATCTCATAACATATATGGTGATAACATACTGAATTTTCAAAATTTTAAATGCCTGTACAAAAAGTCTGGAAGCCTATTGAATACACCGCGTATCTTTTCGCATACCTGGTAACATGTTGGGAATTTCGAATCAAAAGAAATGAGAGCCGTCAACCACTCTCATTTGAATTAATATTTCAGTTTGCTACCGACCACGACAAAAGACCTCTGAAGAAGGCCGAAGGATACAGTGGCCGAACATTGCGTGATAAAGAGATGTGATTAATGGAATCCCTCACCTACAAACAGGATCTGACACAAGTTCAATATTTATGCTGGGTAAAGCTGGTTTGAATTCATTGTTTTCTTTCTTCCAGATGAGTTGTCCAAACGAGATTAAAGCGGCCAGTCAGTCCTACTAATATCCATAGCTGGGGTGGTTGAACAGATGGATTTGTACCTTTCCAAAAAGCAATACTTTAGTATTAAATAACACACGAAGGTTGATATACCATTAAACAAATAAGCCAAAGAAAAACATACATGAAAGCTCCACAAAAAAAAAATCTCTTTTGTCAAAGTACATTTGACCTCATGAGTTGACAGTTGTGGGTAAACAGTTGGGTAGACTGATCTTTAGCATTGGTAAGGCAACCAATTTCGAAGAATGAAAACTTCTAAATTTCAATAAACTCATTTTTCAGATTAAAGGAATAAATTGAAGTATAACCTGGAGATTATTTTTGGGGTTGGGGGTCCCTAATTTCCCTAAATAACATCACTGAGATTAAATATTGGGGTGTATCGAATTCTATTAAAATCTTTTTAAGCTCGAGTCATAACAAAGACTTTAAAAAATGGTACTTGCTGCCCTGCTTAACACTTAGCATTATAAGGGAAAAGGGGAGAGATCCTGGGAATAGAGTATCGCCCTCCTCTACACCTCGGTGTAGTAGCTATTGAAAAGGGAGCCTTCGGGTCACCCTAGACTAAGGTCGCCAACTTTACTTATTTTTTAATGTTTTAGAACAAATTTCTTTGCATATGAGTATTGATATTTGTTCTACTCAGTTAAACGGCTTCAAATATTGCGATCTATTACACCTAAGACCATTAAATATTGATCATTTGTTTGCAGGCAGTGAAGCAGTTACAAGAATTGTTATTTTACTCTTATTATTTATTTGCACATAGTCATATGGTTCCAAATATTGCTATTTTATACCAATATTTCGATTTTGGTATATATTAAAAGAGTTTCAAGAAGTGCAATTTAACACTAATCATTCTATATTTGCCCAATCGGCTGGGGCTGTAGAATACACTGACTGCACCTCTTCAGAGACCCGCCCCCAACGAGTGTCCTGGATATGACACTAAACAATCTGATAATGAGGTCCCAGTAATGCCTTGGGGAATACGGAGCACCCCTTTATAGCTATTTCTCCCGGGTCCACTCTGGCCCGGCGTGGTATCACCTGATAGGGCCCTATCTATGGGTTAAATAGAACTAACGGCATACTTATTCTAAACTGAATATCTTGAAATAGAAATGTTTTTTGACAATTGAACCACACAGTTCAATTGTCAAAAAACATTTCTATTTCAATTCTATTTCTATTACATTTGAACTGCGTACTCGTGCTAAACTGAATTATTTCAAATAGAACTGTTTTTTGACATTGAAACTGTATTTACACCAAACTAAATTGTTTAACTAAACTGAATAGCTTTAAATAGAAATGTTTTTTTTACAATTAAACTCTACTTACATTTAAACTGCGTACTTTTGCTAAAATGAATTGTTTTAGATTGAACTATTTTTTACATTGAAACTGTATTTACACTAAACTGAATTGTTTTATATAACTGCTTGAATAGTTTGAAATAGAAATGTTTTTGACGATTAAACTGTGTACTCTTGCTAAATTGAATTGTTTTAAATAGAAATGATTATTTACATAAAAATTGATTTGGCATTAAATAACCTACAAATGTTGACATGCCATAAACCCCAACAAACCAAACCAAACTATCTATTCACCTTTGCTCATTCGTTAACACACAGTTGAATTGTTCCAAATATTGTTATATTTCACTAATAATTCATTTAAACATCAGTCATTTGTTTGCACACAGTTAAATGATCAAACAGTTCTATTTCTAACAACTCAATTTAACATAAGTCATTTGTTTGCACAGTTTAAGTGTCAAACAGTTCTATTCAAGCCATAAATAGTACCCCAACAGGTGCTATCACTCTGAGCCAGAGTAGACCCGGGAGTGATGACAATGAAGGGGTAGTCTGCATTCTCCAAAGCTCTCGGAACTGAATTGCTTCAAATAGAACTATTTTTGACATTTAAATGTCAAAAACAGTTCTATTTGAAGCAATTCAGTTCAGCATAAGTACTCTTTAGTTCTATTTTAGCCATACAGGACCCTATCAGGTGTTACCACTCCAGGTCAGAGTGGACATGGATGCAATGGTAATAAAGAGGTACTTCGCATTCCCCCAAAGCTTCAGCATTACTGGAGTCCCACCATCAGATTGCTTAGTGTCATATCCAGGACACTTGATGGGGGAGTCTTACCTCCCTGCAGAGATACAGCCCCAGCAGGCTGGACCCAAAGCTTTGCTGTTATACATAATATGCAAAATATCTTTCTTTTATGTTAGCGGTTAAACAAGTGATAAATAAACAAAGATTTTATACAAGAAGGCGCCAGAAATCAGTGAGCAAACATCTGTCTCAGAATTTTATTAATGGTTTCATTATACTGTTAATCTCGACTGGGTTTTGACGTTTCGCTGTCTGGCAACTTTTGCATTATTGATTACTCTGTAATATACAGATACAATTCGAAACTGATAATCCCTAAATTGTGTATATAGCATTTTTTACGTTATAAAAATACAGTATCATCTCTAAAAAAAATTACATCCTTAACAATCTCTCGACAAAAGGTTAATTTTCTCAGAAACATAGTTACCAGAATATTATCATTTCTAATTAATTATTGTACTGTAAATATTTCATGTTTCTTTAAATATAAGTTATTGATTATAAAACATTACGGAGTTAATATTATTCTTTAACTTTGTTACATATCAACTAAATACACACACAAAAAGATCCGGAGTCATCATCGTCATCTTGTCATGCCATCGGCACGGATATCCCTGAACCTCTCCCTATCGTTCATCACTTCCGGCAGGTCCTCCGTATCCTCACAGAGCTGCTGTATGTAGGTTCGAGCAGGTCACCCTGTTTTTGCTCGGCCATATGAAGGAGTCCATAGTAGTACATCACTTATGAGCTCGTCGCTACTTCTCCAGCAGTGTCCTGCATGTCTGGTTCGTTTTATTTGGTTAATTTTGGTGATGGGTGGTAGATGGATATACAACTGCTGCCTTGTGGGGTGTTGCCTCCAGGATCTGTTCAATATTGCTCGCAGCATTCTTGTGTATTGCTGTCAAGCTTTTTCTCCATCCATTTAGTTAGCGTCCCTGTAGTGCATCCGTATAGCAGTATCGATACGATCGCTGCTTGGAAGAAACTGCGTTTCATTTTATCAGCCAGGTCTGAACTGAAGAAAGTCGTCAGTTTTTCGGTATTTCCATGCATCTGAACATTTTGCATATTCGTATTATGGTTATATTACATAACAAAAGAGCTAAAGTCGTATAACACTGGGCCCGAAAACACCGAATCGTTGCAGCTTAGAATACATTGACTATATCTCCTGAAGTGGGGTAAGACCCCCACCAAAAAAGGGTCTTCTTGGTATAAAACAAAACTGAATCGAATGATGAGGCTACAGTTATAGATCTTGGGGAGTGTAAAGTAGCCTATTATTGCCATTACTACTGGGTACCTTTAATGAGTTTAAAAGATTTAGTCAAAAATTATTCGTATTCCATAGGACTGTGCGCATAAAAAAATTCTTAAAAACAACACCACAAAAATGTATTGCCCAGTCAGTTGGGGCTGTAGAATACACCGACTGCTTCCCTGCAGAGGGGAAAGACCCCCACCCCAACGAATGTCTTGGATATATGACAATAAACAATCTGATGGTGAGGTTCCAGCAATGCTGGAGTTTTGGGGAATGCGATGTACCCCTTCATTGTCATCGCTACCAGGTCCACTCTGGCCCAGAGTGGTAGCACCTGATAGGGCCCTATGTATGGGTTAAATATAACTAACAGCATAATTATGCTAAACTGAATTGTTTGAGTAAACTAAATAGCTTGAAAAAGAAATGTTTTTCTCAATTGAACTGTACTTACATTTAAACAGGATGCTTATGCTTAACTGAATTATTAGAAATAGATCTATTTTTCGACATCAAAACTGTATTTACACTTAACTGAATTGTTACATATAACTGCTTGAATAGTTTGAAATAGAAATGTTTTTGACAATTAAACTGTGTACTTATGCTAAACTGAATTGTTTTAAATAGAAAAGATTATTTACATAAAAATGGATTTGGCGTTAACCTACAAAGGTTGATATGCCATAAAACCCAACAAACCAAACCAAACCAAGCAAAAATGTAATTACAATGAACGCATATTTTGAAATAACCCTATAGGCGTTGAATGCCGCTAAAATCAGTCAAATACTGCCACTACATATTAAAATGTAGCTGGGATTAATGATAATGAGGGGGTACTCCACACTCCCCTGATCTCCAAAACTTGGCCCTCACTATCGCAATCAATTAAATGTTATACCAAGAATACTTCTTTTTTCGGGGTCGGTCTTCCCCCTCTTCAAGCGTTATCTGACCCTTATCTAAGATAAAATTTAGTGTCATACCTTGGACATTACTTTGAGTTGGTGGCTCTCATTCAGCCAGTGCATTCTAAATTTTTCTGACTGAGAGTACAGAATTTTTAGTTTCTTGGTATAGGGCATGGGATTTCTCACGTAGAAAAACCTCTTGGCAAGACGTATTTTCTTTTCTTTATTGCTTTCTTTATTTTTAAATAAAAATGACACTTTCAGAAACTGATATATAAATGTCTTATTGCATTTATTCACCGATGACATATGCTAAGAGCACCACTGAGCATAGGTCATAAAAACATAGTGTACCAACCACCCTTAGAACGAAACTTAGGCTTTTTTTTTTTTCGACATCTTTCTTGTTTAGTTTGCGTTGGCGGCTCTCGAAGATATCACAGCAATATTTCTTGATAACCTGAACGAACGTCAGAGGCTCACCATATGTTGAGCAATTTCTCGGCCTATTTTTCTAATTATTTTTTTATTCATTTTTCTCGCCAGAAAGATAAGAGACACCTTGTCGATATGCAAATGCACCGAATGTTTATATATACATATATCAAAACGCAACACCCTTTTTAATACGTGCCCAGTCGCTTGGAACGATAAAGCCCTCATAAAACTCTAAATAAAATATAACGCAATATTCAAATATATCTTGCTTTTGCTCACAAATACAAAAACCCTATTATATTGCCTTCCATAAATGTTCGGTGATAGCAAGTCGCGCACTTTCACACCAACACTTCGAAAATGGATCAATACAGCCGTCAGATTGTTTGCATTTTATCCAACGACTTAAAAGGAGAAGGTCATGGCTTTACCTGATATATTATTGAGTTTATGGTAATCGTAAGAATTGCGGGGCCCTATGGACCAGCGCCTACTGACAGTAACCTATCCTGCAGGTCTCCCCACCTTAAGAGACTGATATTGCCTAAAAGAAAGTCACTGTTTTAGGTACAACACTAAATTCTCCCCGGAGGTGATGTTTGGGTTTTTGTTTAGTTTTACGACATATCAAATATTGTAGGTTATTTAATGCAAAATCCATTTTTATACATATAAATAGTTCTATTTCAAACAATTCAGTTTAGCATAAGTACAGTTTGTGTTTATACTCAGTTATATGCCAAAACAGTTCTATTTCGAATAAAACAGTTTAGCATAATTACGAAGTTAAAATTTCAAAACAGTTCTATTCCAAATAGTTCAGTTTTGCATCAGTACACAGTTTAGTTCAATTTGACCAATAGATGGGACCCTATCAGGTGCTACCACTCCGTGTCAGTGTGGAACTGGAAGCGATGCCTGTAAAGGGGGACTCAACATTCCCCAAATCTCCTGCATTACTTGAGCCTCACCATCAGATTGTTTTTGTTTCATATCCAGTATACTCGTTGTATAGGGGATCTTACACCGCTACAGAAATGCAGTCGATGCATTCTGCAACCCCAGCCGACTGGACCACCAGTGCTGAAGGTCCAGTTTTGGAACACTGGAGTCACCTCTTTATTGCCATTACTTCTAAGAGTAACATCCTTTATTGTAGATTTATGCACGTTATACAATTTGTACATGAAAAAGATACGACGGTGAAAACTCACTCTCAATCAAGAAAGGAATTTCAGAGTTTCTTCGATGGCCGATAAGAAAGTTGTTGAATGCTAAGAAAACTATTCAAAGAAAATGTTCCTTTCACTCATTGTACATTTTGGTCTTGGTAAATGCAGATTCAATCTTGATACTATTAAAACTCAGTTTATACATATATATATATATATATATATATATATATATATATATATTGTGGCCAGTTATATTGAATAGAATTAAAATGATAACTTTCTTAGTTTATTTTGGTAAAAGAGTATTAATATACAATATAAGTAAAGTTAGCGACCATAGTCGAGGGTGACCCGAAGGCTCCCTTTTCGATAGCTACTACACCAAGGTGTAGGGGAGGGCGCTACTCCATTCCCAGGATTGCTCCACTTTACCCTTGAACCGTACCTTATAATGCTGAGTGATAAGCAAGGTGGTATCAAGTACCATTTTTAAAGTCTTTGGTATGACTCGACCATGATTGAACCCAGGTCTCCCGGGCCATTGGCGAACACTCTAACCGCTGGGCCAATGTCCCGGTTTATATATACAATATAATATTTTATAATATAGTTTGATTTTTAAGAGGTTATTAATTCCCATGCAAGTTGTTTATTGTAGATAATTTTTTCCTCCCAAATTTATTTATTACTATATTCTATATTTTTTACTTATCTCTTTCATTTGGGTTTAAGAGTTTGTTTGCCATAAAATAAATGAAAGGAAAGAGAGTTCAAAGTTGATACATTTTGATACCGGAATCGAATGTCATTTGTCAACCAACAGGAGGGGTTGGTAAAAAAGAGGTGCCCGTGGTGTAATGGTTATCCTCGCAGGAAATGGACTCGGCGACACGAGTTCAAACTCCTGGACGAGACTGATTGCATTTCACATAGCACTAATACCCTTGGGGAAGGTATGAATCCAATTATTCTCCCTCCAGCTATGGGTAAATAGTAGGACAGACTAGGTTCTTCAGCCTTGGTTAGGCAACTAGCCTAGGAGAAGGAAATCTCTGAATTCAAACCTGTTAAACTCCGTTTAAAAAAATTGACCTTGTGTCATATCCTTCCCGAGCGGAGGGGGTGGTAAATATGATAATCTGTCTAGAATTATATTTTCTTAAAAAAAGATTTTGTAACCTTTGTTTTTAAACAAAGTTTTCATTAAATTTAAAGAAATAAAAAACAATTAATTTGTAGATCTGGGTTTTTATTCAATCATCTACGCTTTTGTCTCTAACACGACGAAATATATGATGGCATTCCCATCTTGACAAGTGATAGCTGTCTTTATCATAAAAATCACAACTTAAATGTACTTATGAATAACTAATTCTGCTGGCGATGAATATACAAGATTATACGATTGTAAAACTTCTGTATATCGTTGGATGAAAGTGGCATACGATTGTGCGGTACTTTTGTCACTCTCTATGTCTGCATACCAAAAGTTATCAACCATAGCAAGATAACTGTTGGCTATGTAAATTTTCAGAATTTTTAGTCTCAAAGTATAAAGACAAGTAATCAGACATTTGAACCAACAACACACACACACACACACACACACACACACACATATATATATATATATATATATATATATATATATATATATATATATATAGTATTATTCGGTCCAGTTAAACTAGAGTTGGGAGTAATTCCTTCAGGACAAAAAAATCATTCAAAAACTGAATATTTAAATTTTCTTGGTAAAGATTGTCCAATGAATGGATTACGTAACTTAAATAATCTAGTATATCAAGGAATAATTTACCCAAAAGAGAATATAATTGATGGAAAAACTTATATCAGAATTTCCTCCACGAAATGGAAAGTGAGATACACAAATAACAAATATTCTTTCTCCCACGAATACCAAAAAGCCTTTTCTAAGCAATTCTGGAGTTTGAAAAATAGATGGTTAACCCCTGAGATTCAATGGTCTATATTGAAAAAGTCAAATACTCCAAAATGTTTTGACGGTAGATGTAACCTGTGCTTAGAAGAAAAGATGCAAATAATGACTTATTCAGGGCCTGAAAAGTTATGAAATAAGAGATGTGAATTAATAGCAAGATGTAGACGTAAGACTAAATTTTAACTATTGACTAATTATCATAAATAAAAGTTGTCCCTTAAAAAACAGAAATAAATTGAGAAATAAGGTAAATGAACTAAAATAAAATAAAATAAAAATAAAGAAAAGAAAAAAACCTATCTAATATACGTACACGATAAAAAAATAGGTAACTGAGGAAATAGACTCGAAATTAATATAAGTATTATTATTTCCCTTACAAATAATTTATCATATAAAAAAAAACATTAAAAAAGTTAATTATCCAACTTAACTAAAAAAGAAAATAAATGAAATAAATAAAAAAGTCAAATTACCATAATTCCTACCGACAGTAAAATTAGATGAATAAAATAAATAAACAAAAAAAAAACGGAAGTGAAAAAAAACGAAGAGATAACTCTTCACCCTTCTCCCCCCATGTCTATTCTGATTTATTTTATCCATAAGATCTGAAGAAGTCCTGTTATATTTTTCTTCGTGTTTTTGGTTTACATCAGAAACACAAAACAGGATGGAAATAAATTTATAATCTTAAAGTAACCGGTCTTTGGCTTTTTTCTTAAAGAAAGTATATATATATATATATATGTGTGTGTTTGTGTGTGTGTATGTGTGTGTGTGTATGGAAGTAAATTATGGGTTGTAATCTAACAATATATAGAGAAAAATTGTTAACAAGGGAATCCAAGTGAAAAGAAGAGATTTAATTAGTAAAATCGATAATATAGGGTTTCGGTTCTACTGAACCATCATTACGATCATAATTTTTATGGTTTCTATTTTTCTTTTTGCCTTTCTTTATCTTCCTTTTGACTCAAAATCTTTTTAGATAAACAAACGTAACATAAATTCTATGCAATATTCATTAGAAGTCAAATGACGTAATTTAAAACAACAAACGCTGATTCACTAATTAAACAGCCAACTTTTTCTTGTTATACAAATTTCCCCCTAGGTTTTTGTATTTTGCATTTTTAAACATCCATCGTTGACTTAACATCGCTAATATAACCCCCTCATAGCCCTGATAATGGTTTAGTAGAACCGAAACGCTATATTGTCGACTTTACCACTCATTAAATCTCTCCTTCCACTTGTATTGCCTTGTTATCAATTTCTCTCTCTCTCTCTGTATATATATATATATATATATATATATAACATGTCTCAAAATAGATGCAACCCATTAATATGACAATGATTTATTAATGAGACAAGCGCAATGGTGGTTATTGTGAACACGTCCTGTAAAAATGCATCCTTTCATTAAGAGACATCAAATCAACGTTTCAGTTTTAATTGTTAATATATCTTCTTCCAGGACATGCAATCGTTTTTTGATTTTCTTGTCTCAGAAATAAAGCATCATCATATTAATGGGTTGCTTCTATTTTGAGGCGGTTTGGAATAATTTTGTCTCCAAATAAGTAGTGATGCAAAAATTTGTTTTCTCTCTTGTCCGAGGATTAATTGTTTTTATAGTATACTATTTTCAAAACGGAACAAAAGAACACAATATTATTATTAGTGAGTTATTAGCAGTCACATGGGTCTCGCGTATATTGAGACACCCTATATAATAAATTATTAGTACAAACCTTTTTAAAGAAATATTAAGTTTATTCTAAGAAAATGTCGTTAATTCTTAGGGAACATTATACAGTGAAACTGAGATAATAATCTACTCGTGGTTATTGTCTTAGGAAATAGATATAGCAATACGAATTCAAATCCTGGACGCGGCTGATTTAACATAGCACTTACACACTTGGGATAGGTATGAATCAAATTATTCACCCTACAGCCATGGGAAAATAATAAGGCAGACAAGGTTATTACGCCTTGGTTTGGCTGCCAGTCTAGGAGAAGGAAAACTCTGAATTAAAACCTGCTTAAAATTTCAGCCTTATATGCAATTTTAAAGGTAATTCTATTTTAGGCTGAGGTGATGTTGAAACTTTGATTTTACTTACAGAATATAAATTCTTAAGGGTAAGTTGAAGTTCTAACTGCAAGGGTGAGTCAAAAGTTTTGCAATATTTTGTTAGTACATGCTAGATTGCAGCGTGCAGATCACACGTCCGATGCAGTTTAAGCCATGTGAATGCCCACAGTGGTCGGTAGTATAGCGGTAGTTCGTGCGCTGACGCGTTGTGTGTTGTTGGAAGTGGGCCATAATGCCGTGTGAAAGATGAAGGTGCAGTGGACCATGATACAGTAAATAGATGGGGGAAAATTTTCACTCTCGAGTTGCAAGGACTGAAACGATTAATCAAGATTAAATAAGTTTAAAACCGTGGACTTTGAGACTAGGCTCCGTGCTTCGGAAGCAAATTTGGTAAACTACACTAGGAGTCAATGTTGGGAGCTCAGAACCGCACAAGCCGATGTGGTTCGTCATTTTCACATTGTCGGTTAAAGCATCGGGAGCTGCCGAATTGTGCTTCATGTAATCAAAGTATTGCCGGCCCAGTCGGCTGGGGCAGTAAAATACACCGATCCTATTTACCAACCCCTCCGCTCGGGCAGGATATGACACAAGGTCAATTTTTTTTTTAATTCAGAGTTTTCCTTCTCCTAGACTAGTTGCCTCGCCAAGGCTGAAGAACCCAGTCTGCCCTACTATTTACCCATAGCTGGAGGGAGAATAATTGGATTCATACCTTTCCCAAGGGTATTAATGCTATGTGAAATGCAATCGGCCTCGTCCTCGTCCAGGATTTGAACTCGTGTCGCCGTGTCCATTTCCTAAGACGATAACCATCACACCACGAACACCTCCGTAAAATACACCGATAATATCTTTACAGAGGAGCAAACCACCACCAACGAGTTTTCTTTGGTTTGGTTTAGTATTATGGCATATCAACCATTGTAGGTTATTTAATGCCAAATCCATTTTTAAATATGAAGAAGCTACAGCCCTAACGCGCGGCAGCCAATCACCGCTTAGGAAATGGAGTACACCACCTGCGCATCGTAGAACGCCCTGATGCGCATATAATCTTCCCTTTCTCATGTCCAAGTGGGTATTCACTTTAAAGCGCAATTCTACACGTGTACCACACACAAGTACGATATACAACAGAACTTCGACAATACATATAAATAATTCTATTTCAATCAATTCAATTTAGAATAAGTACACAGTTCTATTTGACCCATAGATAGGATCCTATCAGGTGCTACCACTTTGGGCCAGAGTGGACCTGGGAGCAATGGCAATAAAGTGGTGCTCCGCATTCCCCAAAGCTTCAGCATTACTGAAACCCAACTATCAGGTTGTTTGATGTCATACTTAAGACACTCGTTGGGAGTAGAGTTATACTCCTTTGCAGAGGTGCAGTCAGTGCCTTGGGTATGACACTAAACTGAATTTCAATCTCACATCGTACTACTGCTTTCCGAAGTTCTTCTAGCCTTACTTTTAGTGGGCGACCGGTCTTAGCTTTGTAAACTGCAAGGGATGGAGTTAACACAGTTCTTGATCATGTTGAATTCCGTTGGTGGTTTGACCCGGAAGTGATATATCCGGAGAGTCGAACCACTAGTGAATACAGTCCTGGTGTCATAGGGACTACATATCTTTTGTATCCTTTCGACTAGTCCTCTGAAATAGGGCAGACATACTCTGGTGAGTTTTTGGAAGGCAATAGTACGAGGTAAGATTGAAAAGTCGGGTATGGCGGACCATATAAACAAGGAAAAGGGAAACCATCTACCCTAACGGGATTAAGTTGAAATAATTGATAGGGCTGAATATTGGAGGATTAGACGCCTTAAAGAATCAGCACATACAATGACCTGCTGAGTTGACTAAGTATAGAGTTGAATACAATATGGGAACCGATAATGAAAAAGGCTAGAAGAAAAAAATCTGAATATGAGCACAAGTAAAAAATCATACATAATAGTAGTAATACTAGTCAAGTAACAAATATAAGTTTATAAGCTCCCAAAATTCAATCTGATCAGTCCTTCAGGACATATAGCGTAACGGTTATAGGCGCTGGTTCCCTAAGCTTCTAAGGGGACAATCATCCCGAGGTTGCAGGTTCAATCCTGACTGCAGGCGAGTAACAATACAGGAAAACTTAACACTTGTACCCGGTTATGGCTAACGGAATAAGAACAGGGGACCCCCGTGGATCCAATAAAGGACGTAGTTCGAAGTTCCGTGAAGGATCCCGAGTTCAACAAAAACTTGAAGAAGGCGGGAGGACATATCGGCCGAAACGTTGTTGAAATAGCAATAAAGATGAAGACAATAGTCCGAAAAAAATTAATGATAAAATTCATCAAGCTTCGACTCAGAAATTTAGAGAACTAATATAAAAACTTATATATATATATAATATTTTGTTGTAAAGAGAATAAAAGTATTTTAAAATCGGTAGGTCCACGAATTGTGTTTTTTTTTAATTTATCAAAAATATACAAATAGATAAACTCAAAAAATAGAAATCTCTTCATGGACCAACCTATTCTAATATATATATATATATAGTCATCCACAGACAGATCTGTTTCGTTCTATCAGAACTCATCAGTGTGTCTAGACATAAGCTATATATATATATATATATATATTATTAGCTATATATATATATATATATATATATATAATACTAGATATTGGCATAATGGTTAGATTGTTCGCCAATGGCCCAGGAGACCTGGGTTCAATCCCAGGTCGAGTCATACCAAAGACTTTAAAAATGGTACTTGATGCCTCCTTGCTTAACACTCAGCATTACAAGGTACGGATCAAGGGTAAAGTGGAGAAATTCTGGGAAAGGAGTAGCGCCCTTTCCTACACCTTGGTGTAGTAGCTATCGAAAAGGGAGCCTTCGGTTCACCCTCGACTATGGTCGCCAACTTTACTTATATGTATATCAGGCTTTTGCATAGAATAACCCACGTTGGTCGCTATGCCATAAAACACAAACCGATCAACTTAATATATAAAGGCACTGGGAATATTATATTATCTAACATTGTTATTATTCGATCAAATATTTCTCTTTTTTAAAGCCTCTCTTCCATTTATGTTTTATTTCATTATCATTATAAGAAAACGATGGTTTCGTTTTTCGTTTTTCGTTTTGATCAGTTCTTTATTTATTTATTACACTTTTATTCCGTCTTTTTGCTCTCTTTCCTTTTTGTTACAAAATTGTTTCTTTCTTTGTCTCTTATATTCTTCCGGCTCTTTTTGTATTTTGTGAACATTAGCTGTAGATTACGTTTCCCTCTTATCTCATTGTTAAAATTTTCGTTTGGCTTTATACTGGTATATATATATATATATGTATATATATATATATATATATATATATATATATATATATATATATATAAATATATACATACAAGTATATGTGTATGTATGTGTTTACATACATATACTACATATATATTTCAAATTTAAGCTTTGAAGACTTGATGTTTCTCTTATGGTATAATACCTTTTTATAATGAGACACTATGGACTTTTGCATACAATAAAAAATGGCCGACTTAGAAGATAGAGTATAGAAAAACCGAACCAAACAAATAAAATATGGAAGACTGTAAAAGCAAAATCATTGAATGTTTACAAGGTTATTGAGCAAGTCTGGCCATAGAATTTGTTTTAGACCTTAGAAATCTTTATGGCCGCATCTCTCTCTCTCTCTCTCTCTCTCTCTCTCTCTCTCTCTCTCTCTGTCCCTCTGCCTTTCTGTCTATCTGTCTCTCTCTCTCTTTCAAAAAATATTCTTCGTGCTTCATTCTTTTTAACGGGGAAGCCTAATTGAATTTCGGTCTGACAGTGATCGTGTCAGGGCTATTTCTTTGTTCAAATTTCTCTCTTTCGCACACACACACACACACACACACACACACATATATATATATATATATATATATATATATATATATATATGCTTACAGGTTTTTTTAAAAGGGATACGACAATCATTAGATAACTATATCTAAACCTTAGAACTTGTGCTGCCAGTACTTGTGCCTCTCTCCTGATATATATACATATATATATATATATGGCAAAAACTATGTTCACCCGGTTGGCTAAGGCTATAGAATGCACAGATTGCATCTCTGCAGAGGGGTAAGACTACCTCAACGAATGCCCTGATTATGACACTAAATAATGGTGAGGTTCCAGAAATACTGGAGCTTTGGGGAATGCGGAGTACCTCATTGTTACTATCGCTCCTTGGTCAACTCCGGCCTATAGCTGAAATTTCAACCAGCGTGGAATATATATATGCCACACTTACTTTTTTCAAAACTCAGGAAATTATTTTAACGCCTTGAAGGTATCTGATGATGATGTAGGCCAAATAAGATCAAGAGATGATTTACACCTGTTCAGACCATCTTGCAGAAAAGGAGTGGATTACCATGGGGCAGGCAGTTGCGTACAGTAAAACTGGTTGGGAGTGTGGCAGATTCTGTACTTCGGATGCAATGCCTATCTTGTAATATGGCCGTTACAACCCTGTCAGATAACTCGACCCTGGCTTAGTCTAGTCAACACTGTATATGTCACTCTGTTTTTCTATCCATCTGTCTCTAAAGCATATATGTAATTACACAACATTTTCTGACCCAGTCGGCTTGGACTGCAGAATAAACTGATTGCATCTCTGCGGAGAGTCAGGACTCCCCCAAAACGTGTCCTAAATATGACTCTAAAAAACGTGATGGTGTGGCTCTAGTAATACTGGAGCTTTGGGGAATCCGGAGTACACCTTTATTGTTATCGTTCCAAGAACTACTCTGACCCGGAGTGGTAGCACGTTATAGAACTCTTTTTAACATCTAAACTCAGTACTTATGTTACTCTGAATTGTTAGAAATAGAACTGTTTAGATAAATATATTCATGTATAAAAATGGATCTGGCATTAAATAACCTACAATGGTTGATATGCCATAGAACCTAATGAAACCAAAAACAATGTGTCTGTCAGTCTGCTTCTCTGTTTGAGTCCGTAGTGTTGATAAATCTTTATTTCTCTTTGTCTGGTCACTTTTCGCTTTTTCCCTATATTTGAATCTACATACATTTTCTTTCCTTCTTTCTTTTTTTATTTCTTTCTAGTGCCCTTTTTTTAACAAGATTTCTTTCTTTCTTTCTTTCTTTCTTTCTTTTACACACTTCTTTCTTTCTTTCTTTTTTTCAAAGAATGTTTCTTTCTTTCTCCCGAGTTACTTTTCTTTCTTTCTTTCTTTCTTTCTCTCTTTCTTTCTTTTTTTCTTTCTATTAAGTGCTCTTTCCTTCTTTCTTTATTTCTTTCTTTCTAGTGCCCTTTTTTTACCAAGTTTTCTTTCTTTCTTTCTTTCTTTCTTTCTTTCTTTTACACACTCCTTTCTTTCTTTCTTTCTTTCTTTCTTTCACACACTTCTTTCTTTCTTTCTTTCTTTCTTTCTTTTTTTTTCAAAGAATGTTTCTTTCTTTCTCCTGAGTTCCTTTTCTTTCTTTCTTTCTTTCTTTCTTTCTTTCTCTCTTTCTTTCTTTTTTTCTTTCTATTAAGTGCTCTTTCCTTCATTCTTTATTTCTTTCTTTCTAGTGCCCTTTTTTTACCAAGTTTTCTTTCTTTCTTTCTTTCTTTCTTTCTTTCTTTCTTTCTTTCTTTTACACACTCCTTTCTTTCTTTCTTTCTTTCCTTCTTTCTTTCTTTATTTCTTTCTAGTGCCCTTTTTTTAACAAGATTTCTTTCTTTCTTTCTTTCTTTCTTTCTTTTTTTCAAAGAATGTTTCTTTCTTTCGCCTGAGTTACTTTTCTTTCTTTCTTTCTTTCTTTCTTTCTCTCTTTCTTTCTTTTTTTCTTTCTATTAAGTGCTCTTTCCTTCTTTCTTTATTTCTTTCTTTCTAGTGCCCTTTTTTTACCAAGTTTTCTTTCTTTCTTTCTTTCTTTTACACACTCCTTTCTTTCTTTCTTTCTTTCCTTCTTTCTTTTTTTATTTCTTTCTAGTGCCCTTTTTTTACCAAGATTTCTTTCTTTCTTTCTTTCTTTCTTTCTTTTACACACTTCTTTCTGTCTTTCTTTCTTTTTTTCAAAGAATGTTTCTTTCTTTCTCCCGAGTTCCTTTTCTTTCTTTCTTTCTTTCTCTCTTTCTTTCTTTTTTTCTTTCTATTAAGTGCTCTTTCCTTCTTTCTTTATTTCTTTCTTTCTAGTGCCCTTTTTTTACCAAGTTTTCTTTCTTTCTTTCTTTCTTTCTTTCTTTTACACACTCCTTTCTTTCTTTCTTTCTTTCTTTCTTTCTCCATAGTTCATCGTATATTTCGTTTTCTTTCAATTTTATAACTACTGTATCTTATTTTTATCTCTTTTTTTTCTGTCATCAGTTTTTCCAGTTCTTCAATGAAGCCACCGTTTTGTTAATGAAATGTTTGATAATCCCGTCTTTTTAATAAAAAGATCTGAACATTTTTCTTATCAATTCTTTCTTATTTCAACTTGTAATGTCTTAACTTTTCTCATTTCCCAATTGTTTTGGTGCAAATGCTATGAAAAGTCTGGGGGTGAACTATTCTTGTTTATAGAAGAAACTGGGAATTTTACTAATGATCTCCTGGTTTAAATCTGAACCCCTTTAAAAAAAAAGAGGCTAAACGGACCCTTTTCTGTAATAATCAATTGAACCTTTTCGATAAGATAGTCTTCTTCATTCATACAATTGCTTTTTTTTGTCTACTAGATACTGGTATTTCTGTCGGCGATAAAACGACCTATCAAATTAACTTTTATGTTGCTTTTTTTTTCTTTTTTCTTTTTCAATTAAAAAAAATTAGGGATCTGAAAAGAAAGCAAAATTGTGGGAAAATTCGAAGAAAAAGATGAATGGGGAAAGTGACAATAACCAGAGAAAGAAAGAAAGAAAGAAAGAAAGAAAGAAGATAAGGAAAGTGACAATAACCAGAGAAAGAAAGAAAGAAAGAAAGAAAGAAAGAAAGAAAGAAAGAAAGAAAGAAGATAAGGGAAGTAGATGAGGAATTAAAGAATAGAAGAAAAATAACACGAAGAAAATAAATAGATGAATTAATAGATAAATGAATAAAAAAATAATGAAAGAAAGAAAGAATAACATAAGGAACGGAAAGAAAGAAAGAAAGAAAGAAAGAAAGACGGAACGAAAGAAAGAAGGAAAGAACATAAGGAAAGTACGTTTGGAATTAAAAAAAGAAAGAAAAGTAACACAAAGAAAAGAAATAAAGAAAAAAAGAAAAAAAGAACGACATAATAAAACAAAGAAAGACACAAAGAAACAAAGGGCATAAGCAAAAGAAAGAAAGAAAGAAAGAAATAAATAAATAAAAACAACAAAAAAAAAAAACAAAGAAAGATAGGACATAAGAAAAACAAAGAAAAAAAGGACATAAGAAAAACAAAGAAAGAAAAGTCATAAGAAAAACAAAGAAAGAAAGGAAGAAAGGACGCAAGAAAAACATAGAAACCAAGCAACAAAGAAAGGATATAAATGAAAGAAAGAACGAAAGAAAGAACGAAAGGAAGAAAGGGCATATCAAAAAGAAAGAAACAAACAAACAATGAAAAGACATAAGAAAAAACATAGAAAGAATAAAAGGACAAAGGGAAACAAGGAAAGAATATCAAGAAGTTAGTAAGTTCGAGCACAAGATTTTCGACTCGCGATTTAGGTTGATTTTATATATATATATATATATATATATATATATATAACGTTTATTTTCGGACAATTATCTTCGGAAAAGGGACGAGCCCCCTTATCCTCCTAGTTATCGGTTAAATAATGTCCATACTGTTCTTCTCGAAGGATGGGCTATTGAATAACCCAAGACGGTTGATATGCCATTAACAAACAAACAAACAAACAAACAAGCATTGCTATTGAATATTTATTATTCAGTTTAATACTGATCATTTCTTTGCATACAGTCAATGTTTTCAAGTATAAGAAATGATTAAACTGGCCGGCTCATTGGCCAAGTGGGTCGAGTGTTTTCCAGTGGTCCGGGAGATAGGGGTTCAATCCCAGGTAAAGTCATTCCAAAGACGTAAAAAATGGTTCTTGATACTTCCTTGCTTAACACTCAGCATCATAAGGTTCTTATATAAGAGTAAAGTGGAGCAATCCAGAGAAAGGAGTAGCACACTCCCTACACCTCGGTGTAGTAGCTATTGAAAAGGGAGCCTCCTAAGGACGCCAACTTTGATTTACTATTTCATACATAGATGTGACACTAACAGATACTACCACTCATGGTGAGAGAAGACCTGTGAGTAATAGTAATAAAGAGATACTCTACATTCCCCAAAGCTCCAGAACTGCATATAGCAAGTGTAGAACACGCCGAATGCAGAGATGCAGTCGGCGTATTCTATAGCCCCAGTTGACTGAGCTGTACCGAAAAAGAGTTGAGATAAAGATGCATTAATATCTGAAATGAAGCCATAAACTGAATGAAATAAACCTACTCATATATATACATTTTTTTCATTTAGATGCCTAAATACATAGAATATTGGTTGGTTGGTTGGTTTTTATGGCATATCGAACTTTGTCGGTTATTTAATGCCCAGACAGTATAAACCATAGTGTTACATTTGGTACCGGACCAAAATGATAGTATTGAATTTGGTGCCTTAGACGCATGAGTCGACCCTGAAAATCAATGACACAGTCAGACGCTTGATTCGAACCTGAAAACCTAGAGCAGAAACAAACGCAGGGTTTGATACTGAAAATCCACGACACAGCCAGACGCAGGATTCGACCATAAAAGCCCACGGCACACTCAGATGCAGGATTAGACCCTGAAAACCCACAGCCAAACGATAGTTTTACATTTGGTTCCTGAGAGGCAGGATTCGACCTTGAAAATCCACGGCACATCCATAACAGGATTCGAACCTGAAAACCAACGGCTAAGCGAAAGTACTACATTTGGTGGCATGCATTCATATTTAACATATTGTTTGGTACCGGCCAGGGTGCTCATATACCTAATTTATAATGAGCCAGGTATTATTTGTTTGCATACAGTTATATGGTTTCCAGTATTGCTATCTAACACTAAATATCTTCTAGTAAATTATCAAATTATTATATTTCACCAAACAATTACAACCACTCCAGGTTTGAATGAATGCCAATAAAGGAGGTGCCCGTGGTGTAATGGTTATCGTCGTAGGACACGGCGACACGAGTTCAAATCCTGGACGAGACTGATTGCATTTCACATAGCACTAATACCCTTGGGAGAGGTATGAATCCAATTATTCTCACTCCAGCTATGGATAAATAGTAGGACGGACTGGGTTCTTCAGCCTTGGTTCTTCAGTCTAGGAGAAGAAAAACTCTAAATTCAAACCTGCTATACTCCGCTTAAAAATTGACCTTGTGTCATATCCTGCCCGAGTGGAGGGGTTGGTAAATAGGATAAAGGAGTACTCCAGATTACCCAAAGTTCCAGGACTGGAGACTCACCCTAAGATGCAGTTTAGTGTTATATGCAAGACTCGAGTTGGTTAGAGGTGGGGGTCTAACCTTTCTGCAGAAATACAGTCGGTGTATTCTACAGTCACAAACGACTGGTCTCTTTTGAAAAGGGAGATGCATAAAAGTATGAAATAAAACCATAAATTGAGTTAGATGAACCGATTGAGATAGATAAATAAATATGAGTAGATGTATGGTCTAGATTCACAGCGAGTGCTATTTTCGTTTAGATGCTTGAATTAAGACATAAAACGTGTTGTTGGTTGCCTCCATCTGGCGAAGTATATATTACAATGAAAACATACAAATATAACTGAACATAATTTGGTTCAGTACGTTTTCGTGTGAGCAAAATCTTGCATCTTTTAATAGCAACTTATATGAAATGCGTTTTCATCACCCATTTAAGGAACAATACAGATTTTCAGTAAAATAAAAAAAATGTAATCCTTGTATTTTTGTCGATATTTTTTCTCTTTTAGAATTATTTAAAGTTGATATTTTACAATTCGTAAAATTACAATCTCCTCTCATATTTTGGATGGGAGCTGCGGGGTTGTGGAATAAAAGTTCAGATAACCGTCCTTCCATTCCGTTGTTGGCGATCTTAGTCGAGGGTGACCCGAAGGCTCTCTTTTCACAAGCTACAACGCTGAGGTGAGAAGGTGCTACTTTATTCCCTGGATTACTCCTTGATCCTTACCTGAGTGTTAAGCAAGGGTGCATCAAGTACCATTTTTTGAGTTTTTGGTATGCCTTGACCTGAGATTGAACCCGGTCTCGCAGACCATTGGAGAACACTCTACTCATCAGTCCAATGGCCTGATTCCTCGCGATAGCCTAAAAAAGGTAAAGGCTTGCTTCATAGCTCTACCCATTAGAGGAAATAGCAGTGGAACAAGAATATTATTCAACCCAAGATAATAAAATCCTGCGATCTTTGGTTTGATTTTTTTTTCTTTGCATATTAACCTTCGTGGGTCATTTAGTACCAAAGGCTTCTTTGTAGAACATCAGTGATGCTTTTTAACTTATAACTCAGGCGATAATGAGGTTCACACGTTTCCTAAGGGGATTAGTACGAAGGTGAAAGTTATAGCAAAAATAGAATGAGACTTATATGCCGAACAAGGTCACGAGCATAGGACACACAGTGAAAATCGATTTCAGTGATTCGGTTGAAATAGTCAAGCTTTTTAACCATTACACAAAGCCTGGGATCTGGGATCGATGGCAATAAAGGTGTAATCCGCATTCCCTATAGCCCTAGCATAACAGGAGCCTCACCATGAGGTTGTTTAGGGGCATAAACAGGACACTCTTTTCGGGGGGGTAGTCCTCTGCATGGATGCAGTCAGAGCATTGTACAGCCTCAGCTGTTTGGACCGATTATCAGATGAGACTTGACAAGTTTGATCAGGTGATTCTATTTTTTTTTTTTTAGTACATGTAACTGTCCGTAATGAGATTGCCGGGCTTATTTAAACTCTTTTTTGTTCAAGAAGAAGACGCATTTTTAAACGATTTGTTTATATATCATCATCATCATCATCATGTCGCGCCGCCAGCACGGATATCCCTGACCCTCTCTCGCCACTTCTCCCTATCATTCATCTCCTCTGGCTGGTCTTCAGGGTTACATCCTGTGTCCTCACATAGTTGCTGTATGTAAGTTCGTGCTGGTCGTCCTGCTTTTGCACATCCATATGTGGGGGTCCACAGGAGTACATCGC
>OY757936.1:17807120-17832120 GCA_963585895.1 Sepioteuthis lessoniana
GTTGGGTATCACCTACCCTTTCAGCATAATGAACTGTTCCATCAGCCATATATGGCAGTAGTGGAGATCAGTCTGAGAAGGAGCCTACGAGTCAGACAAGAAGAGCCGTTCCTATTGTTGAAGTATATCATTACTCTATCACTAATCCTATGTTCTTTTTACTAACAGTCTCTCTTGTAAATACTCTTTCCTGTAAATATAACTATTTTCCTCACATATCGTGGTTTGTTTTATTATTACTACTACTTCTGTTCACTAATCAGAATACAACAATCGTAGAATCTGATGAAACATGCTCTAGAATTAATTGATAATTTCGGCAACTTGGATTTCATATTACTTCTGTCATAATGTGGCATATTGACCCTTGATCGAGCCGTCAATCAGCGTTTCTCTGAACAAGACGCACCTGAGTAAATAATCGGAAGCAGTCACGTGGTTTATCGAAAGTTGTGAGCGTTATGAAAGGATATATGCCGATGCCGCGTGAGGGTCTGAGTCAGTTGGAAGCAGTGTGAATCAGACCCCGCTTGCAGCCACTCAGAGCGCTCCGCCGGAGGCAGCTGCTCACAAGGGCCTCCGGCTGAGGACCCATGACCGAGAAGCAGAAAAACTGCTTAGTAGGGTCTTGAAGATAACACAACGTGGTATGGTTAGAGAGAAGAATAAATTATAGGTCAATATAGCCATCTGTCTTAATCTGTCCCTGTCTCCGTCCATCTTTCACACACTTGATAAGTCTCGACTCCAAGAAGAATAAAAAGAGTTTTATTAAGAAGAATAGAAAGAATAAAAAGAGTTTTTATAAAGAAGTGCTGTGGTTCTGCCTTCATTGCCGTATACAACAAATAATTCTTTATATATATATATATATATATATGTATAAAGAGGGGAGTGAATAGCCCAAATAACCTAGGAACTTGATACATGAAAAGAGAAAATAGAAAAATAAAAAGATAATAATTTAGTTTACAAGCTTACATTATACAAAAATTCCACCTGCCACGACAAACTGAACATATGTTCACCTAGGGATGGGTCGATTAATGGAACCCCCTTTTTCTGGGTGCTTAATACTTTTCTAATATTTTTGACCCCCTCTTCTTTTCGCCTAAACATTGTTACTAGCGAATACGCCTAATCAAGCAGAGACACTACTGCATAGTCTGGAACGAGCCGCAGCTGGCATTGGCCTCCATGTCAATGCAAACAAAACTGAATATATGTGTTACAACCAAACGGCCAACATTGCCACACTAGACGGAGCCTCTCTGAAACTAGTCGACAAATTCACCTACCTAGGAAGCAGCGTCTCATCAACCGAAAAAGACATCGACACACGACTGACGAAGGCATGGACGGCTATCGATAGGCTCTCGATCATATGGAAGTCGGACCTAACTGATAAAATGAAACGCAGTTTCTTCCAGGCAGCGGTTGTGTCGATACTGCTATATGGATGCACCACATGGACGCTTACGAAGCGGCTGGAGAGGAGGCTGGACGGAAATTACACAAGAATGTTGAGAGCAGTATTAAACAAGTCCTGGCGACAACACCCCACGAGACACCAACTCTACGGACACTTGCCCCCCATCACGAAAACTATACAAGTTCGACGGACCAGACACGCAGGACACTGCTGGAGAAGCAAGGACGAGCTCATAAGCGATGTACTCCTGTGAACCCCCACACATGGATGTGCAAGAGTGGGACGACCAGCACGAACTTACCTACAGCAACTATGTGAGGACACAGGATGTAACCCTGAAGACCTGCCGGAGGCGATGAATGATAGGGAGAAATGGCGAAAGAGGGTCAGGGATATCCGCGCTGGCGGCGCGACATGATGATGATGATGATATATATATATATATATATATATATATATATTTAATTCAAGGAATTTAGACTGTGACCCTGGGTTTCATGGAGTTTTTTTGCTAAACAACAATCATCAGGCAGTTAAGAAAATGAAATGAATCGAAAATTGATAAAATACAAAGGAATACAGATAAAAACCGTGGGGATTTCGTATGAATGTTTATGTGTGATTGTAAGTGTGTGAGTGTGTGTGGTTGTGTTCGTATGCGTGTATGTGTTATAGTCACGTATGAATGTGTGTTTTTATGAGGTTAAGCCAAGCTACAAACGCAACGCATTGTGTATGTGGATGTGAATTCGTGGTTGAATATTAATATATCGCTACATTATATTATTACTGAATATGTAGGTGACTATAGGTAAGGAACAAAACATTAACCACTCTATGTCGGGGTGAATGAATGATATATATATATATATATATATATATACACTGTAATCCACATTTGCAGTTTTAAACCTCAGATTAAGCGTGTATATCATCTGAAGAGCAGAATATTATATTCTTCGGCGATATAAATTTATGATGACAATTTAACCGTAGTTGAGTTTCATTCCGGCTACATTATATATATATATATATATACATTGCCCTGTCGGCATGGGCTGTAGAATATACCGACTGATTCTCTGCAGTGTGGTAAGACCACCAAACAAGTGTCCTGGATATGACACTAAACAATCTGCTGGCGAGGTTCCAGTAATGCTGGAGCTTTGGGGAATGCAGAGTACCCCTTTATTCCCATTCCTCCCAGGTCCACCCTGGCCCGGAGTGGTAGCACCTAATAGGGCCATATCAATGGATCAAATAGAACTGACGGTATGCATATGCTACACTGAATTGTTTGATTAAACGAAATGTCTTGAAATAAAAATGTCTTAGACAATTAAAACGTACTTACATTTAAACTGCTAAACTGAATTCTTTGACGTGCAACTGTTTTTTGACATTGAAAACGTACTTACACTAAACCGATTTCTTTAATACAGAACCGTTTTGACATTTAACTGTGTATAAACAAACTCTACTCATACTAAACTGAATTAGCTGAATTAGAGCTGCTAGACTAAACTGAATAGCTTGAAATAGAAATGTTTTTCACAATTAAAGTGTACTTACATTTAAACTGTGTACTTATCCTAAACTGAACTGTTTGAAATACAACTATTTTCGTAAACTGTATTTACATTTAAACTGCGTGCTTATGCTAAACTGAATTGTCAGCAAGGGAACTGTTTTTGACATTGAAATTGTATTAACACTAAAAGGATTTGTTTAATATGGAACTGTTTTGACATTTTACTGTGTAAACAAAATCTGTATTTATACTAAACTGAATTAGCTGAATTAGAACTGTTTGAATAAACTAAAGTGCTGGAAATTGAAATGAACTTGACAATTGAACTGTGTACTCATGCTAAACTGAATTGTTTGAAATAGAACTGATTAATTTCATAAAAATGGATTTAGCGTTAAATGACCTACAAAGGATGATATGCCATAAAAACCAAACCAACCAACCAAACAACCAACCAACCAAATATATATACATATCTTTATACTATCCAACGTTAAGTCAGCCGATGGTGGATTTTCTTTCTACAATATCCATATAATTCAAGATTCAAAAGAGAGCTCAATGTAAAATAATAATCAATTAAAATACAGACCAAATAATTCTTTAAAAAGTAAATTGTCTGGTCTGCTGAAATAAATATTATAACAAAAAATACGAGTGATTTTTAAATATATATATATATATATAAAGATGAACAAAATTAGGAAAAAAAACAGGAATATTACTTTTATGTTGATTACTTTTATATGGTTGTCAACTAGTTTCGACCTTAGGTCATTTTCTGAAGAAAAGGTTTTCGTGGAAAAAAGGAAAACGTTTTTTTTAGAAAGTTTTAGATTATTTCCTTATATTTTTTTTAATGAGTTTATATGCTCTTTGAAAAGTGATATGAAGTGTTGAAGCATAACCGCTGATCTAAAGATTTTTTTTCTGTTTTAAGCGCCTTATCTATAAACTGCGTATTTATGCTTAACGGAATTGCTTGAGTAGCATAAGTACACAGTTTCAATTCAGTTTAGCATAAGTACACAGTTTAAATGAAAGTACAGTTTAATTGTGAAAAACATTTCTATTTCGAGCAATTCAGTTTAGTCAAGCAGTTCTAATTTAGCTAATTCAGTTTAGTATGAGTACAGGGTTTGTTTACAAACAGTTAAATGTCAAAACTGTTCTATATTAAACAAATCAGTTCAGTGTAAGTGCATTTTCAATGTGAAAAACAGTTGCATTTCAAAGTATTCAGTTTAGCATAAGCACGCAGTTTAAATGTAAGAACGATTTGATTGTTAAAAACATTTCTATTTAAAGTTCGTCAGTTTAGTCAAACAATTCAGTTTAGCATTAGTATGCCGTTAGTTCTATTTAACTAATTGAAACTGTGTACTTATGCTAAACTGAATTGAAACTGTGTACTTATGCTAAACTGAATTGAAACTATTTTCATAAAAATAGATTTAGCGTTAAATAACCAACAAAGGTTGATATGCCTTAAAACCCAAACAACAAAACGACCAACCACCATCATGCTTAACTGCATTGTTTGGAAGAGAACTGATTATTTGCGTAAAAATAGATTTGGTATTAAATAACCAAAAAGGTTAATATGCCATAAAACCCAAGCAACCAAGCCACCAACCTATCTATCTAACTATCAATATATATATATATATATATATATATATATATATATATATATATATTCTTCTCTGAGTAAGAGCATATGCTTTAAAGTATGGAATGGGTTTTCTTCAGATTAACCGTAATTTGAACGTGTTTGCTTGTTTATGGGAACTTTTCCAAAGTGATGACTTTTTCAAGGGATGTCTTTTCGAATTATCTTTCAAATCAGCTGTGACTTATCTGGTTAATCTATTTCTATAAGTGTTTGTAGTTGTCGAATTTTTATTTCAATGTCAGAGGATTAGATTTCATTTTAAATCCAAATGGCGTATATATTTTCAGATTTTTAATCTATTTGTCTCCTTTTTCAGTACTTTCTACAGAGTAAATTTCACATCTTTGTTGAAGATGAGACCGTTTGTGTTGAATTATTTTTCGACTAATACTGTTGTATAGCCGTGATCAAGGAAGAAACTACAGCGATTGGTTATAAAAAGATATACCTCTCACACTTTATTCTAAAAAAAAATCTTCTGAAGGCGTGTAAGAGAAACAGACTGAGACAGGGAGGAAGACGAAGACAGACTGCTATGCGTAAATTTAGCGACCGTAGTCACGGGTGACCCGATGGCTCCGTTTTCAATAGCTACTACCCCAAGGAGTAGGGGAGGGTGCTACTCCTTTTCCTGGATTACACTACTTTACTCTTGATCCGTACCTGAGTGTTAAGCAAGGCCGCCCCAAGTACAATTTTTTGCGTTTTGGTATGATTCGATCTGGGGTTGAACCCCGGTCCCCCAGACCATTGACGAACACTCAACTCATTACTGACCCATAATTTCTTCTTAGCCTGTCTGTGTCATCTTCAAGGCCTTATGCTTTCTCTTCTGACGACATGTACTCAACCGGTCTTCGCCAGGGAGCCGCTTTCTCTCCCTGCTGACTCTACTGACTCCAGCAAGATGAGACTAACTCAAGACTGACCGCGTATCTCACGTGGACATCAGTTTATATCATTTCATAACGCTCACACATTTCCGTTCAACCATGTGACTACTTCCATTTATTTTTACTGTTGCGTACTGATAGACGGCACGGTTAAGGAGTAATATTCAACAATACTTCATTGGTCTGATTCTAAATTAATTGATTCTGTTTCTGTTGTTAATATGTATATATATATATATATATAGTGGTGTGGAGCGGGTTTGCATTTGTGTGTACGGGGGAGTCGTTGTGATTTCGAACTCAAATCACTATAATGTTCACTTTCAGATAAATACCCTATAGAAAGGCATGAACCCCTTTATCTTCCCATCTCTGAGTTAAATGGTACCACTGCTGTTTTTCTCGAAGGAGGTCATTGGCATTAAATGACCGACGAAGGTTGATGTGCCAGTAAAAACAAAGAACCATCCTCCTGCCAAACTGAGACTTAAAATTCTGATAAATTTACTATCTCTCTCTTGTTACCAATCTTTCATAAACCCTCTCCCCCTTTCGCTACCTCCCTCTTTCACTCCTCCCTCTATATGTATGCATATATATATATATATTACTTCTTCTCAATATATATCATTGACTCTTTCTCTCTCTCTCTATATATATATATATACATTACTTTCTCACTCTCTTTCTCTTTCTCTCTCTCTCTCTATATATATATATAAAGATAGATAGATCGGATATATGCAAACAATAACAATTGTGATTCATAACCGTTTAAATTTCCTTCGCTTGCGCTGGTTTCCTCGTGGCTGAGTGGTAGAATCTTGGATTGGCGTTTGAGTCAACCGGATTTAGATCCCAGCTTCAGGAATCTAGCCTGTCTAGCCACACTGATGAGTTCTGATAGAACGGAACAGATCCGTCAATGGATGACAGTATATATATATATATATATATAACACTCTCTTTCTTTCTCTCTCTCTCTCTCACTATATATATATATATATATTACCCTCTATCACTCACGTACTCTTTCTATATCTCCTTCTAATCCCTCACTCTCTCTATCTCTCACTCATCTCTCTCCCATATATATATATATATATATATATATTTCTCCCTGGCTCTCAATTACTTTCAATTTCTCTCTCTCTCTCAACCTCTCTCTTACTCACTGTATGTGTATATACTCTCTCTCTCTCTCGATTTCTCACTTTTCTCTATCTCTCTCATTATATATATATATATATATATATATATATATATATATATATACCCTCTCCCTCTCTTACTCTTTATATCTCTCTTTCTTTTACTTGCTGATTACTGCACACCAGACTATATTGTAAATTTTAGTACGATATAAAAAGAAGAAAAAAAAAACGGCCTCAGCAGTTCCCGTTTAATTCATAGTTAATACTTCCCCTGACCGGTTAGTTTTGACACTGACATTTGCTGAAATTTACCATCTGGATTATGAACACTATTTTATTGCCACACTGGCAAATTTTCTTGGACTGATTTTATGTATTTTGTAGAAGATTCTATCGGATCTTCGACGCACCGAAAATGCCGTTCTTTTACAACGAAATAATAAAAAACATCCGGTTTACAACTGTTACTACAGGATGTGGCTAAGCAAGGTATATTTCACAGATAAGCAACCCTTAGCAAAATGAGGCTATCTCTGGTCTCTGAGGCTATCTCTGTCTGGTCCCGTTAATATACAGTGTGCGGTAGAAATATCTCCCTCATTTTAAACTGTCACCTGTAAGTAAACTGTCACTGTACAAGTAAGCTAAGGCAAGTGGCAATGGTAGCTCCATCTAACTAATGTCTTATCATTCAGAGCTGGCTCAGACATTTCCAAATTTGAATACACTAATCATTTGATGATATCTTAAATCAATATCTGAGAATTAATTTCTTGATTAACTTGTATTTAGGCGTGTGGACATCTACCTGATTTCAGATCTATTGCCAGAAATTTATTATTCTATTTTTGTTACATGGTAAATTTTGTACTATGTCCATGGTGGTAAGGTTAGTAGCTGATCAAAACTATTACTGAAAATTACGAGGTGTATACGATAAGTTTCCAGACTTTTTTTGTATGGGCATTTAAAATTGTAGACTCTTGAAAATTCAGTATGTTATTGCTATACATCTTATGAGATGACTGACCAATTTTTATGATTTCAGATTCAAATGACCTGCACAGCAGCAATTGGAATACACCCTGATTCTCACAACTGGTGAATTTCCAAAATGCAATCTGACACTTTAGAAGAACGATATGCAATAAAATTCTGTTTTAAACTTGGAAAAAATGCCACACAAACGTCTGGAATGCTTCAGACTGTTTTGGAGGATCTTGCATGAATCGAGCATCAGTTTTTGAGTGGCAAAAGAGATTCAAGGAAAGCAGGGAGTCTGTGAGGGATGATGTGAGGTGTGGGAGGAGTAAGGAAGTCAATACACCAGAGTTGATTGGCCAAAGGGTTAGGGTTAGGGTTACTATGTTAAGGTTTTAAGGGAGTTCAGGAAGATGCCAGCACTCTTCAAATCGGGTCCGTGGCATTTCCAGCAGGACGATATACCAGTCCACAACTCCATCCTTGTCACAGACGATCTAACCAAGATGGGCATTAAGGCAGTTCCTCAGACTCCCTTAGTCCAGACCTTGCTCCCTGTGGCTTTTGATTATTCGCTAAGCTTACAGGATGTCGTTATGAGACAATTGAGGAGATGAAAGAGGCTGTGACAAAGGTCATTGACACGCTCACACAAGAGGATTTCCATGGAGCCTTGCAGAAGTTGTTGGAAGGGTACAACATGTGCATTGCAGCCGGAGGAGATTACTTTGAAGGGGACTAGAGTTTTATGTGTGTACTATCAATAAAAGTGCTCATACGAAAAAAAGTCTGGAAACTTATCGTATGCACCTCGTATGTCGGTCGGATATTTTAGCTACTTTGGCATGTAAATGTTTGACACATTTTCAAAAATATTTTTGCTACTTCGACATATACAACGGCTTGAGATAAAATCACTTTGGCAGATTACTTAAAAATTTGAAGGATAGAATAATAGAGTTTAGTAAATGACAATTTTAGAAGTGGGCATATCTAAAGAAAAAAGAATTGAGCCATGTCATGAGTCAGCACAATAAAATCCTTTAAATACGTTAAAAACAACAACTTATAAACGAAGAAAAAATTTGATTACTAAAACGTGTATTCAATTCCACACTCCTGATCAATAAATAAGAATGAAAGACTGACAAATATATATACTAAGTAAATTGGCCGATCGTAGCTACAACACTGAGATGTAGTGGAGGACGCTATTTCTTTCCATGGATTGATTCAATAACCCTTGATCAGTACCTTATAATGCTGATTGCTATATATATATATATATATATATATAAGTGTGTGTGTGTATATATATGTACAGATATATATAGATATACTTATATATATATATATATATATATATATATATATATATATTAGATATATTGGCAGCATTTCTTTATCAATACAAATTTCGTTGAACATAATAGATATTTTCTGTTTACAGATTTTCTTGTTGATGCATTCATATTGCCGTATTGCTTTTATCGTATTCGGCGGGAATTGACTGATATATTTTCCATAATTGTATATATCCCAAGTACTTTCTGCCCGACTTTGGGCCATCATCAGGGGAGGATCAATTACAAAAGTGATGTAGCTTTTGTTTTTGCATATTACTACTATGTAAGAGCGTCTTTACCGTTGGAGTGTGTAGTGTTTGCTTTTAAATGTGTTTCTATAAATAGTGTCAGTAGCTGAAGACATTTAAGTACATTAGCACAGGTTTGAAAATTAATTCTGTTAAGTGTGGGTTGCATGTTCCTAATATGTAGTGCTTCGAGAATCTGTAGTTTTTGTTTGTTATTTTGATGTTCTAATATTGTGTTGTCGGTGAGAATTTTTCGTAATTCTATTGTTGGGCTTGAATGTTTCTTAAATGCTGTGATATGGAACTTGTATCGGAAAGGTGCATTATAAGTTTCCTCGATAGGGCAGTTGAGGTTAAACCAACATATATATTATCATTATCAGAGATGCAATCTCCTAAAGGACATTTAAATTGATATATAACGTTGGTTTTTTGCAAAACCCCAATCGAGGGAAAGGAATTATTTTTAATGACTAAGTTGGAGGTTTTAAATTTATTATAATATATAATAAGTTTTATCTTTTTATTCGGATCAGTGGGGAGTATGTTTCTATGAATCAATGTTTTTAGTATTTTTTCATCTGATTTATCATTGTAGTGCATTTGGTTACGGTAAAAATGTTCGATATATGTTTGTTGACTGGGTGGAGTAGTACAGTGTTTATTTTGTTGGTTAACATTTTTAATCATACGTTTAATTTGTTCATCAACAATATAGTTAGGAAACCCGTTATTGATGAGAGATTGTTTTATGTTTTCTACCTCTTTATAAAATATTGTTTTGGAGGAGGAGGTCAGTGTGGCACGGGATATCAGGTTATTAATAATTGCTTTTTGATATCTGAAGGGGCATTCACTTTTAAAGTTGATGGTACAGGAGTTATTATTAGAGGGTTTTTTGTAAGTAGGGGTTGTGAAGTTATTATTATTGTTAGTATCAATGAAAAAATCTAAAAAGGAAATTTTATTGTTTTTGTTTAGTTCATGAGTAAAGTTAAGAACTGAATTTTTTTGGAAGGGGTCTTGTAGTATGATTTAGCAAGAATAAGGATATCATCAACATATCTTAGGTATATTGGAGGTTTTTTTATGCTAATAAAAATTCTATTTTCGAGGTCAGACATGTAGACATAACTGAAATTCGGGCCCAGGACAGAACCCATAGATACCCCATCTGTCTGAACGTAAATATTACCAAGATGGTCATGAAAAAGAACTTCAGTAGTGCATCTTAGGAGTAGTTTCCGAAGTATATTAAAGTTGATTTTAAGACGAAGGAGAGATGGGTTATTATAGATATTATTTATGATAATATCAACTGTTTCATTAACTGGTACATGAGTGAATAAATTTTCTACATCCAGTGAAGTTAATATCCCATTATTGGGTTTAATTGAATGGAGAACATGAAATAATTCATGCGTAGATTTTATGTTGTATTTTCTAGGCAAGTATGGTGAAATAAGCTGTTTTATTGTTTTTTTTTTTAGTTCATAAACTGTTGTCGGAATTTGTGATATAATAAGGCGTAGAAGATGATTAAGTTTATGTATTTTTACGGTCCCGTAAAGATAGCCGGGTTTATAATCACCAATTATTTTGGGTAGTTTTGTGCTATTAAGTTCGGCATTATTAGCAGTGATTAGTTTTTTAATCTTTGATTTTAGTTGGTTGGTGGGATTCTAATTTTTTTTTAATTTTCTATGGTCATCGAGAATATTTTTTAGTTTTGAATGGTAATCTGTTTTATTGAGAACTACAAAACTTGTATATATATATATATATATATATGTATATATATGTATGTATATAAATGTATTTATATATATATATATAATATATATGCATACAAATATATATATATATATATATATGAATATATATATGTATATCATCATCATCATCTTGTCGTGCCATCTGCACGGATATCCCTGACCCTCGCTCGCCACCTCTCCCTATCGTTCATCGCATCCGGCGGGTCCTCGGGGCTACACCCAGTATCCTCACAGAGCTTCTGCATGTTGTTTCGAGCTGGTCACCCTGCATTTGCTCGGCCATGTGAAGTGATCCATAGAAGTACATTTCTATGAGCTCATCCCTACTTCTTCAACAGTGTCCTGCATGTCTGGTTCGTCTAACTTGTAGTTTTGATGATGGGAGGTAGGTGACCGTATATCTGCTGCTTTGAGGGATGTTGCCTCCAGGATCTGTTCAATACTGCTCGCAGCCTTCTTGTGTAGTTGCCGTCAAGCTTTTTTTCCATGCGTTTTGTTAGCGTCCATGTAGTGCTTCCATATAGCAGTATCGACACGATCGCTGCTTGGAAGAAACTGCGTTTTTTTATCGGTCAGGACTGACTTCCATATGACCGATAGCCAATTGATAGCTGTCCATGCCTTTATTAGTCACGGTGTTGATATCTGTCACGGTCGATGAGACACTACTTCCTAGGTAGGTGAACTTGTGTTGTAGTTTCAGAGAACTACCGTTTATTGTGGAAATGTTTCCCATGGATTCCATTTATCTTTTTTAATTATTAAGTTTTGACTTAAAGTCCACGTTTTTTTTAATTCATTAGAGTAATTTTTTAATGTATATATATATATATATATATATATATATGATATATATCTATACATGTATATATATATATATATATATATTTGTGTGTGTGTGTGTCTGTGTGGTGTGTGTGCGCACGTGGTTTGTTGGAAAATTTCTAAGCCTCTTCCAGAAGGAATCGAAGAAACAAGACGATTTTAGCTATATACTCCTCCAAGACATCCATGCTCTAGATCGAACGATCCTCAAGTTTTGCAATTGCGTCACAGAAGAAGGTATCTTCCTGGTTTTCCTAAAACTCCCCCACACCAAATATCCCTTCATTATTATTTCTAGCTGGGATTTGATTCGAAGAAACAGGGAAGATGACAGATGAAGCTAAATCTGGGGGTTAAGCTAGTATTATTTTCGCAACTATGTAAACTTTCTGCTGTATGCTGGAGCAAGAGTACAGCTGCTCTCTGGTTCCTTTTTGCGTTTTGACTGATTTGCTTGCTTCAGTTATCTTATCTCTAATGAATTTGTTCTGTTCATTAACAGTTTTCCCTTTTCGCGGGTTGTCTACCATGATAACGCCTTTAGAATTAAAAAAAAAAAAAAGAAAGCTATCACCTTGTCAACAGATGCTGCATACAGGAACTTCTTTTCAAGTGGAGAACCTCAGTCTTTCCTCTGTTTGATTTTATTGTTTGATTCAGGTCTGATGTGAAGTCAGGTTTCATCTTGAGTTCCTAATCTGCTGCGGAAATTTAAACAGTTCATCTGAAAGGGAGTCAGAAGTGACCTTGAAATGTCTGCCTTTTCAACTTGTTTTCTGGTATCAGCATCTTTGAGATCCAATTTGCAGAAAACTTTCTCATTCCCAGGATCTCGATTAAAACCTACCTATCAGCTGAACAGTCAAAAGTCGGTTATCTAAAACCACATGGTGAATAGCATCAACTTATTCATCAGCGGTTTAGGATTACGTTCGACATGACCAAGGATAATCTTCTGTGGAGACCCAGACCCACTTTAATTTTGCTGCCAACTTCTGCAAGGTTACATTGGTAGGGGAGTCCACAGCAAGTGTATGAGTCATGTTCTTCAAGATTTCCTTGGTTGCTATACTTATCTTTTGGGCATACTTTATGATTGCTCGGGTTTCTGTCTTGTCCACTTTTAGATTCATCACACACCTCTCAGTTTTGTATAGTCCTCACTTGCAAAAAAAATTAATTCAGAGATCTGAATTAGTTTTATAAGTTTTATAAGGATTGCTTGAGCGTTATTACATCAAATATCTTCAGCTATGGCTCTTGATGGAACTTTTTAAATGATCTTTGTCCATTATTTAAAGATATAGGTCTATGCAACATTTTATTGTTTGTTAAATAGAAAATTCACTCCATACATAAGATCTGACGATGTTGGTGACATTAGCTGAAATATTACGACCCAGCTTGTCGAATTAACAAAAGATGACGTAAATAAAAATAACAACGAATGTAAAATTTTCAATAAACGAGTGTTGAATACCACAAGAAATATATAGACATAAATTAAAGTTTCAGACATACCTCAGAGAATGCATGGACAGCTATCGATTGGTTATCGGTCATAGGGAGGTCACACCTGTCCGATAAAATAAAACAATTTTTTTCCAAGCAGCAATCGTGTCCGTATTACTATATGGATGCACTACCAATACAGAAAAAGCCTGACGGTAATTCCACAACAATACTGCGAGCTGTAATGAACAAATCCAGGAAGCAACATCCCACAAAGCAGCAGCTATATGTCTACCTACCTGCCATCTCTAAAACTATCTAAGCCTGACGAACAAGACAAGCTGAACACTGCTTGAGAAATAAGGACGAACTCATAAGTGATGTACTCCTGTGGACCCCTTCATACGGACGAAAAAGTGTTGGTCAACTTGCTAGAACTTATCGACAGCAGCTCTGTGTGGACACATATTGTCGCCAAAAAGACTTGCCGAAAGCGATGGACGATATAGACGAGTGGCGTGGGAGAGTCAAAGAAATCCATGCTAGAAGCTCGTCGTGATGATGATAATGATACATGAGAAAAATAGAAGAATGTCTGGTAAAACAGATCGATATGCTTTGCTGGAGGAAATTGCTAATTTTTTTCTAACTGTTGGATTTCCTTTCTAAATTTCACTATATATATATTAAATGGTAGTATCTTTGATTCTGAGTTTCATGCTTTATGCATTATGCCTGATGAATGCCTATAGCATGAAGCCCAGGGTCAGGGACATTACCATGTAATATACATATATATATATATATATATATATATATATATATATCAGTATAAAAGCTCTATCGTTGATATTGAACACGTTTTAATAATGCCACAAATTTAGGTCCTCATTTAACTCACCGAGTCAGCTTACGATACCCATAGAGCACTGTAATATATATATATATATATATATATATATATATATATAAACAGTACTTAATATCAGTAATAGAGAATATAAAGATGGATGTAAGTTTGAATAGCATAGACAGAGATTCAACGATGACGTTCATTTTCTTACCTGTGGGATTATATATATATATATATATATTATTAAGTCCAGTTAAACCGTAGTCGGGCATAATTCCCCCAGGACAATAAAATTACTCAGTTATGAACATTTAAATTTTTCTGGTAAAGAGCTCAATGTACTTGACATCACAGAGCAATGATTCCTTTAAGAAGAACAAAATCCGGTCACATTAGGATAATAGATTTATTTCCATTCTGTTATGGGTATTGATATGAATCAATAACGCTAAATTTAACAGACCTTCTTCAGATCCTATGGATATAATTACTACAGCCAGAATGGACAAAGTGGGAAGGGTGGGATTTGGTAGAAGAGGGATGAAGTGTTTCCTCCACATTTCAACCACTTCCGGTTTTTCTTTTGTTACCGGTTGAAATCACAATAATGTAATTAGACGTCGGTTAAAAACTCCTTTTCTACAGTTTATTAAAATTTAATTTTTCAATCTTAAATTCTAAAATATATTTCAACGTAATTCTTCAAATTTAACAATAATTTAGGGAATTACAACAATTCTTATTAACCTTACGTAAACATTATAATAATACTTATCTTAAATTAAATTCAAAATTCAAAATTTTAGATTTTAAATTCAACATTTTTATTCGTGTCCCTTTATTCAGTTACCTTTCCACAGAAACGTACGTACATCCACTTCACATGGTTTCTATCCATTTTATTTTATTTCATTCATTTCACCTCATATCTCAATTTAATCCTATTTTTATAGTTAATTAATCATTTTCTATGATATTTGTCAATAATATATATATATATATATATATATATATATAAAGATTTGACTCCGATGAAATGTATATATATATATATATATATATATATATTGTTTGAGTGAGTGTCATGGTAACGAACTCATAAACTCATGGATCCCTTCACACGGACATGCAAATGTTCGACAACCGACTTGAAATAATGAACAAAAAACCTGTACGGACACAGGGTATAGTCTAGAGGACCTGCCAGAAGCGTTGGATGATAGAGACGAATCGTGAGAGATAGATAGAGAGGGTCAGGGAAAACTCGTGCTTTCAGCACGACGTAAGTATGACATATATATATATATATATATATTGTCATCCACAGACAGATCTGTTCCGTTCCATCAGAACTCTTCAGTGTGGCTAGACAGGCTAGATTCCCGAAACTGGGATCGAAACCCGGTTGACGCAAACGCCAGTCCAAGATTCTACCACTTAGCCATGAGGAAAGTAGCGCAAGCGAAGGCAATTTAAACGGTTATATATCACAATCGTTTTTTGTTTACGGCTACCGAAAGCTCGATTTATATGAAGAGCCTTGCATTACGCTAATGGTAACACACACATATCTATATATATATATATATATATAGATATAAATTTGCAATCAATTATGCATATTTATGTATTTAAGATTTGCAATTATATATGTATATAAAGATTTGTTATTTAACTGGTTAAATAAAATATCCTTATCCCCCTCGGATTTCTCCTAATGGGGCAGCTTAGACACCCAGCAATAAACCCAGATTTGCCTAAGCTGGAAAAATATGTTGTGGACGGCACCCTGAGATCAAGTTTCCCAGGCAAATGTAACCAACCGGTACGAATGCCAGATAGACGTCCCGAATACCCGGAACCGAGTATAATACGTTGTTACCATCGTCACTCTCATCATGGGATGTAGTAGTAGTAGTAGTAGTAGTAGTAGTAGTTCTTTTATTTGTAGTAAATCTCGAAAAAAAAAATCTAGCAGTTAAAACTAATATATTAACCCTGTCACAGAGATTTAATGTTTTAATATTCTAGAAGATAGATTGTTTGGTTTGGTTTTATGGCATATCAACTCTTGTAGGTTATTTAATGCCAAATCCATTTTTATATAAATAAACAGTTCTATTTCAAACAATTCGGTTTTGTATACGTATAGTTTTTATTTACTGACGGTTAAATGTCAAAACAGTTCTATTTCAAATAATTCAGTTTAGCATAAGTACACTGTTTAGTTCTATTTGATCCATAGATAGGACCCTACCAGGTGTTACTACTTCGAGCCCATATGGACCTAGGAGTGAATGCGATACAGGGGTACTCCATATTCCTCGAGGCTCCAGCATAACTGGAACCTCACCCTCAGATTGTTTAGTGTCATAAACAGGACACTCGTTGGTAGAGGTCTCACCCCTCTGCAGAGAAGCGGTCGGTGTATGCTGCTACCCTAGCTGACTGGGCAAAGATAGATAGATAGATAGATAGATAGAAATATACTTATATTCATGTAAACATATATACATGCATGCCTATATACGCGTCTCTCTCTCTCTCTCTCTCTATATATATATATATATATATATATGTGTGTGTGTGTGTGTGTGTGTGTGTGTGTGTGCAAATATACTAATATATATATATATATATATATATATATATTGTTCCACCTATCTTTTCTATTTTCTTTGTATTCTTTCTTCTTCTTCAGTTAATTTTTCTGTTTCTTTTATTTGTCTGTCCATAATGATTGACTTACAGTCTCCTGGGAGAATGTGGAATCAAAACGTCGTAGCAAACAAGAAAGCTTCATTTTATGAATGTCAACAGGTTCACTCAGCTATCAGATTCCGTTTAGATATGTAAATAGAGATCTACAAGGCTAAAATATTTAAAAGATAAAAAAAAACAAGAAAAGAAAAAAGAAAATGTCTTGCTCCCATATTTCATGACTAAAATCGGATATATTTCAACGGCAAGATTGCCGTTGAACTCTTTGGGTGAAATATATGTTGAAAGAACATATTTATTAACTTCGCTACCATCTTTAAGTCAATTCTGAAATCTTCTATGTAAGAGTTTGGGGTCTGTGTAAGCGCACAAATCCGTTTCGAGAGTTTGAAAGTTAAATCCAAGGGATACTGCACCATTCCTGTGAAATAATAATAGCTTGTTTTCACTTAGTTGTATGTTGTTTTTTTAGATTATACTAGGTTGTGTGGTGGTGTGTTGTTATTTTCACACAATATAAACGACGTAGACAAAAGAATATTCACAAGGCAAAAATAAATTTATACATCCATATTTACCAACCCCTCTGCTCGGGCAGGATGTGAAAGAAGGTCAATTTTTAAACGGGGTTTAACAGGTTTGAAATCAGAGTTTTCCTTCTTCTAGACTAGTTGCCTCAACAAGGCTAAAGAACTCAGTCTGCCCTACTATTTACCCATAGATGGAGGGAGAATAATTAGATTCATTTTAAAGATGTCATCAAAAACAACCCCAGGGCACTCAGTATAGACATTGAACTCTGGAAACATATGACTGTAAATTGATCAAAAAGGAAGAAAGTGATCAACAAAAGCTGTAAAGCATTGGAAACAGAGAATTGAACACTCAGGTATAAAACAAGCACTTCAGAAGCAGGACTTGATCGCAGTCCTTGATACTTTAAAGCCTGAATATGTTTGTAACATCTATAGAAGAGTCTGTTTGTCCCAGGCCAGAATTGTTAGTCTCATGACAGCAAACTCTAAAAGACTCACTTTACTAAAGTCTTTCTGCAGCAACCTACAGAAGACTTGTATCAATTCTGTGATGGAATATATGGATCTGCAGAAATTTTGAGAAGTGATATGAGGGTAAATGGGGGCAATTTCAATGAAAACACAGCTAAGTGATTTGTCACACATGTAATTGGACTTTATCTGAGTACACTTGGCCTGAAGAGTCATACACTCCTGCAGATACTCTTTGCAAATTGAGAACATAGCCTTCTTCTGCCATGAAGTGGCAATCTTCATACCTTTCCCAATGGTATTAGTGCTATGTGAAATGCAATCAGCCTCGTCCAGGATTTGAACTCGTATCACCGTGTCCATTTCCTACGACGATAACCATTACACCACGGGCACCTCCATGAATGTATATATCAACATTTATAAAAAGGAAACATTACAAAGACAGTATAAATGTTCGAATGTAGTTTGTTAAATATTTGTGCGTGTGTGACTAACAGGAATATTACGATGAGTGAGTATTAAGTTTGGAACGAAGGGGAAAAATGTCAGAATCCTTACTGTTATTATCTTGATGTATGAGAAAAAAAAAATTAAAAGTGTCGTACAGGCGTCACTTGTATGCAATATGGACTGCGGCTCGGTTGTAGAGTTTCGACTCTGCAATCTGTGGTCGCTGGTTCGATCTCCTGTGGGGGAGATCACGGTATACACAGCTGATGAGACCTAATAAGGTCGAAACAGCTGTCCAGTTTCTGTATGTCGTGCGTAAGTATTCTATATCCTTGCCCTTGAGGTCATAATAATTACGGGGATGCATATTTATAATCCTCTAAGGAAGACGTGGCCCTGGAAGTGACCGTGTCCTCTGTTAAGAGAACAGACTTAACTTGTAAGACACATTCAGGTCAATTGGCCAAGCAATTACAATGACTAGTTGATTTGGCGACCTTTGTGTGCGATACGGACCGTGGCTCAGTTGTAGTTCTGCAATCTGTGGTTGCTGGTTCGATCTCCAGTGGTATAGATCACGGTATACACTTCTGATGAGACCTAATAAGGTCGAAACAGCTGTCCAGTATTTCCGTATGTCATGCGTAACTGTTCACCGAATTTTCTGGTCATTGTAATTCAATTCACAATAAAAGTGTCCTGAGCAACTATATGTGTATATTGACTCAGTATTTCAAGCGAAGTACCAATACACAGTAAAACGCCAATGTATTTTTGAAGGCCATGTTCTCTCTTGGTTTTGTAATATAATGGCCGAGGGATTTCGTTTTATATATCTTGCCTTTCGGTTTAGTTAGGCTGAGAACCTTTCGCTTAGAGCATAGGTTAGTTAGGTGCAACATGAGCGCAGGTGTTCACGCGCGCGGGGGGAGGATGTGTCATTCAGAGATGTTAAAATAAAAATCTCTGATACTATTTACCTAACCCCTCCGCTCGGGCAGGATATGACACAAGGTCAATTTTTAAGTGGAGTTTAACAGGTTTGAATTCAGAGTTTTCCTTCTCCTAGACTAGTTGCCTAACCAAGGCTGAAGAACCTAGTCCGTCCTACTATTTACCCATAGCTGGTGGGAGAATAATTGGATTTATACCTTCCCTAAGGGTATTAGTGCTATGTGAAATGCAATCAGTCTCGTCCAGGATTTGAACTCGTTTCACCGTGTCCATTTCCTACGACGACAACGACTACACCACGGGTACCTCCAATAAAAATCCCTGAAAGAAAATATGACCGGGGGGATGTGAATGACGTCATGCACCGGAAGCGTGCCCGGAACATTTTGGGGATTTGAGAAATGTCAGGGATTTGAGTTTTTACCTCCGAAGAAGAAAGTTGACTTTCGGAGCTCGCTGAGGCTTTGCTGCGGGTGTCGCACGTGATGGGGGCGGGGCAGATGGAAAAGTCAGCACAGAAAGATTGTGTATCTCTCTCCTTATGTCAAAAAACCTTTTAACTCAAAGGTAATAAAAAGTTTCGTACCTGAAATAAGAAGTCGTAAGTGTTTTTATGTTTCGGGATTCCAATGTTATCTCAATATGAGTTATGAACATTCTATGTACATTTCACATATCCATGTATGGCTATGTAACAGCTTGGTCGTTTGTTTCTTGTGGGGTGTAACGAGATGTCTGAGGCCATGAGCATGCGTAAGACTGGAACATGTCCAGCCGAAAAGCCAAACAGGCGTAGAAAAGAGGTGCAGACAATATACGTGCCCACGTCACGTGTCTTCAGTTTTGAGTCAATAGCTAGGAAAGGGAAAAATGGGAGAGTTAGCAATCGAAAGTCTAGGGTATGTATATGTAACCATGTCATATTGCCGGCTCGAAACATACAATTCATTTTGCGCGGGACAAAATCAAAGGTGTGCACGAGGTTGGAATCTCAAGGCACGTAATTTTTCCGACCAATATGTTCCCGAAATTAATTTACCGACGTTCGCCAACTTTTGTTTCGGAAACAAGTGAATCATTGCACCTATTTTCTAGAATTTTTTGCACCTTGTGGTCATCGACGGCCATTTAAAAAAATATAGGAGTGCAAATCCGATAGTTGTCGGAAAATGATGTCCGATTTTAGAATAAACTTTTTTCCCCTAAATTAATGAATTTAGGCAAAATTTTAATCAGTCAATATATGATCCCTGAAAATCTGAGCATTTCTTCCATCAAGGATTTTATTTATGCACGTAGGATAAAATTCTAAAATTTTGGTACCAAGAAATCTTTAAATGCAGTTTCTCTATCTGCTTTGGAACGAAGTCTTTTTGGGCGTAAAATAAAGTGTCCAGTTGCTTGAAAAAAAATAGTAGTCTGTGAGTGAAAGATCCGAAGAATTTATTGGATGTGAAAAAGTCTCTTATTCCAAGTCAGTTAGCTTCTGCAGTGTCATCCAGGCAACATGTGGCCGAGCAATATCATCCTGGTGACATGTGGCCGAGGATTATCATGAACTAAAAATTATTACCACGCTTGAACTCGAGCAAAAAATTAAACGCATCACCCTTTTTTTTTTTTTTAATTTCACAAAATCAAATATAGAAAGAAATTATAGAAAATTAACAGACTGCAAATGGTTGTTATTTAATTGAATTGTTTGAGTTAATTTGCTATACTTGGAGCCATTTTGTTGAATTATGATAATTTGAATTGTTGGAAATAAAACTCTTTGATCATTTATCTGCTACTATTTCAAAGCAATACTTGAAAACCAATGCTTGAAAAATTTAGTTCAGGCTCAATTGAAAATGTTATCTACAAAATTTGTTTGCATTAAACAACCAACAATGGTTGATATGCCATAAAAACCAAACCAAATCAAACCCAACATATTAATAATCATCCGATTAATTTAATCGAAAAATAAATATTGGAAAGTACAGAGAAGGTGGATTTATTTTGGGGACAGCTGGATATTTTGGGGATAGCTGAATATTTTGGGGATCGCTGGATATTCACAATCTTTGTAAAAAGGAAATTGCTGACCCGAGGTCAAACACCGGACGCAGATATTCGTGTTTGCAATTTTTGAGGTAAAGCTCACGTCCAACAATTCTCCTTCCTACTATCAGTAAATGAGAGGAGAGACTGGGTTCTTTGGCCTCGGTTAGACAACTAGTCTTGGAGAAGGAAAACTCTAAATTTAAACCAGCTTTACTCCGCTTAAAAAATTGACCTTGTATCACATCTTACTCATGGTGGAGAGGTTTGCTAAATACCTACATATTTACATTTTTGATTAAGTTAGTAGTGGGTCGGTTTTGTTTTATAGTAGTTGAGTTTTATGGCATATCAAAAATTGTAGGTTATTCAATGCTAAATCCCCTTTATGAATTATATTCTATATATAGGATTTGGTTTAGCTGGGTTTTATGGCATATCAACCATTGTAGGTTATTTAATGCCAAATTTTCTTTACACACACACACACACACACACACATATATATATATATTTATATATATGTAGGATTTGGTTTAGTTGGGTTTTATGGCATATCAACCATTGTAGGTTATTTCATGCCAAATTTTTTATAAACACACACACACACACACACACACACATATATATATATATATATATATATATATATATATAGGATTTGGTTTAGTTGGGTTGTATGGCATATCAACCATTGTAGGTTATTTCCTGACAAATTTTTTTTATAAACACACACACACACACATATATATATAGGATTTGGTTTACTTGGTTTTATGGCATATCAACCATTTTAGGTTATTTATTGCCAAATCCTCTGAATACATGGATATTAAATATATATGATTTTGTTGGGTTGGGTTTTATGTCATATCAACCGTTGTAGGTTATTTAAAGCTAAGTCCTGTTTAGACATAAATACTAAATATCAATGATATTTCAACGCATTTTGTTGATAACATTTTAAATTTAGCCTGAAATAATTTGTATATTCTTTGTTATTTTGCTTCTTTTTTTTTTTTGCTCACGATTAAATTGTTTGAAGTATTGCACACATTTAAATCGATATATATGATATGTAAGAGATTAGTTTGGAGATAATTTCATTTTTAAATGATTTAGAACTAATTTGTTTGCACACTAATATTGCTTTTGTTTCTACAAGGTTAAATGGTTTCAGTTATAACACTTACAATTCTATCAGTTGTCAAAATTTCTGAGACGAAGCTTGGTGATTTTCATCGTTAAGGGTTTTCGGACTATTATCTTCATCTTTATTGTTATTTCCACAACGTTTCGGCCGATATGTCCTCCGACCTTCATCAGGTGTTTGTTGTCTAAATTTCTGAGACGAAGCTTGGTGATTTTCATCATTAAGGGTTTTCGGACTATTGTCTTCATCTTTGTTGCTATTTCCACAACGTTTCGGCCGATATGTCCTCCGGCCTTCTTCAGGTGTTTGTCAAACTCGGGAACCTTCACGGAACTTCGAAATACGCTCTTTATTGAATCCACCGGGGTCGCCTGTTCTGATTCCGTTTGTCATAATCAAGTACAAGTGTTAAGTATTCCTGTATTGTTACTCGCCTGCAGTCAGGATTGAACCTGAAACCTCCAGATCATTGTCTCCTGAGAAGCTTAGTAAACCAACGCCTATAACCATTACGCCATGTGTCCTTGTGGAATTAACAATAAAGATGTAAACAATAGTCCAAAAACACTTAATGATGAGAAACTTACAATTCTATTCAATTTTAATCATTTGTTTGAAGACAATGAAGTGGTCACAAGTATTGCTATTTAACACTAATAATTCTATTCAACCTTACTCATTCATTTGCATATGGTTAAATGTTTCCAAGTATGGCTATGAATCAGTAAAACTTCAATTAAACATCAGTCATTCGTTTAAACACAGCTAAAGAATCAAACAGTACTATTTCTAACAATTCAATTTACCCTAAGTCATTTGTTTGCACACAGTTTAAATGTGAAACAGTTCTATTTGATCTATAGATAGAACATTTTCAAGTGTTACTATTCTATGCCAGAATGGACCTGGGAGTAATGGCAATGAAGGGCTACTTTACCTTCCCCAAATATCAAAAGCTGTCATATCCGTGGCACATTTTGGTGGGGTCGTACACCCCTGCTGAGACGGTGTCAGTGTATTATTTTGTTTGATGGCATATTAAATCTTGATGCTTATTTCTTGCCAATCCTGTTCATGCCTTTTTTTAAGTGAAAACGTTGTAGATGACATAATTTTTAAACAAGCCAAAGCTCATTTCTTTGCTTTCACGTATTGCAATGTATTGTTTGCACACAGTTAGATACTTTCAAGTATTAACGTCTATGGTTAATACTTCTATTTGTACACAGTTAAGTGGTTTCAAGTATTTTTATCTAACACTAATAGTTCTATTTGCCATTAACATATGATTTCAAGTATTGTTGCGTAATACTAATAATTCAATTTGATATTTCTCATTTGTTTGCGCACTGTTTAACGGTTTCCTATTTAGTAAAAGATTGCTATATACTATTAAACCCATAAATGGGACCTTGGTAGTTACAACAATTCTGGGTCAGAGTGGACCTTGGAGTAAGGGCAATGAAGAATTGGTTGTCGGTTGTTTAGGTTTTATGGCATATCAACCTTTGTAGTTTATTTAATGCCAAATCCATTTTTATACGAGTAATCAGTTCTACTTTAAACAGTTCAGTTTAGCATACAAAAACAGTTTCATTTCAAACTATTCAGTTTAGCATAAGTTCGCAGTTTAAATGTAAATACACAGTTTAATTGTCAAAAACATCTCTATTTCAAGTTATTCAATTTAATCAAACAGTTCTAATTCAAACAATTCAGTATAGTTTTGTCCCCACACAGTTAAATATCAAAACAGATCTATTTCAAGCAATTTAGTTGGGCATAAGAACGCAATTTAGTTATATCACTCCGGGCCAGAGAGAACTTCGGAGCGTTAGCAATGAAGGGGTTCTCCGCATTCCCCAAAGCTCCAGCATCACTTGAAAGTCACCATGAGATTGTCTAATGTCATATCCACGGCACTTGTGGGTGGTCTTACCCATCTGCGAAGGTGCAGTTGGTGTATTCAACAGCTCCAGCCGAACGGGCAAGGCAATGAAGGGGTAGTCCACATTTTCCAAATTCTGGGACTAGAACCTTACTATCCCCAACAGGACATTTATTTGAAGGCGGGTAGTGGTGGAGGATCTTGCCCCCTCAGCAGAGATGCAGACGGCGTATTCTATTGCCTCCACTCCACAGCCGGTTGGACAATCACATTTTTGGCTACAGTGTTTCAGTACTGAAACAGTAAAAAAATAAATAATATAGAGATAGATTGATTAATAGAATGATAGATTGATAATGTATAGGCTGGATTAGACAGATAGATAGAGAGTGAGAGAGAGAGAGAGAGAGATAATGTATAGGCTGAGATAGACAGATAGATAGAGAGAGAGAGAGAGAAGGCTGGATTAGACAGATAGATAGAGAGTGCAAGAGAGAGAGAGAGAGAGAGAGATAATGTATAGGCTGAGATAGACAGATAGATAGAGTGAGAGAGAGAGAGAGAGAGAGAGAAGGCTGGATTAGACAGATATATAGAGAGTGCAAGAGAGAGA
>OY757936.1:17834620-17839620 GCA_963585895.1 Sepioteuthis lessoniana
ATGAAAGGGACAGCCAATCAGACTCGAACTCTCTCGTGAGGTTTTACAAGTTTCACTTTCTTACAATTACATCACTCGAGACTCCCCACTAGAAGTTATACAATATACAATGGTGAAAAACAATCAGCAAAATGGGTGTCTTCGTGATGTAATGGTTAAACCGCTGGACTTCGGAGTCGCAGTGTTATATAACATATGCCATGGATTTTCGGTTCGTTCCTTGTGACCGCGTGTGCTTTGACAAGCTGTCACGTTGTGATAAGTCAACAGGGATATGACTGCACGATCAGGGCACTCGGGTACAACAGGTGTGTAACCGGAAGGATACCACGTGATGAGAACCACGAGGTCTGATTTAGGCAGTGGAGCGAGGGACACGCAGCCGATCAGAGGTCGTCTCTGACGAGCTTGCCAGGGGGTAAAAGCGTTGGCACCCCCTGGCTCCCAGAAGAAGATATGGTAAGAAGGCCTCTCTCAACCCATCTCTCACGCAACACAGAAACATTAACCCTTTCGAAAATAAAGTGTGAGAAATATATCTTTTTAAAGAAGTTTGTTCGTTCGTTCATTGAAGTAATAAATCAATGTTATGATTATAGCTATACAACAGTAGTAAGTGAATTCGAACTCCAGTCGTGTTATTACATTCACTTATGGAGAAATACCACTGGAAAAGGTATGAACCCCTTTTACTTCCCAACTATAGGTAAAATAGTACCACTACCGTTCTTCTAGAAGGATGAATTTGGCATTAAATAACCCAAGATGTTTGGAATATCATTAAACAACAAAACAAACAAGGAGTAAAAGAAGAAGGTTGATTATGAAAAATAAGTTTTTGATAAAAGAGAAATTTGGAAGAAAAAACGGAAAATGTCAAAGACTGCAGAAACGAGATGACGTAAAAAAATTCAACACATCCATCCATTGAAGAAGCAAGTATACCTGAACGGTTAGTTGATTGGTTGGTTGGTTGGTTGGTTGGTTTTGTTTTACGGCGTATCAACCCTTTTCGGGTCATTTAACACCGAATTAACTTTTAAACAGATTAAACAGTCGGCTTGCGCTGTAAAATACAGCGACTGCACCTCTGCAGATGAGTAAGACCCCCCACCACCACCATTATGTGTCCAGGATATGACACTAAACAATCTGATGGTGAGGTTCATGTAATGCTGGGGCTTTAGGGAATGCAGAGTACCCCTTCATTGCCATCGCTCCCTGGTCTACTCTGTCCCGGAGTGGCCGCACCGGATAGGGTTCTATCAATTTGTCAAATAGAACTAAACTATGTACTTATACTAAACTACATGGCTCGAAATAAAATTTTGACATATAAAGTGCATCCTTATGCAAAACTGAATTGTTTGAAATAAAACCGTTTTTGTCTATGTAACTGCGCACTTATGCTGAACTGAATTGTTTGAAATAGAACTGTTTTTGACCATGAAGCTGAATACTTATGTTAAACTAAATTGTTTGAAATAGAACTGTCTTTAACAGTCCTGTTTAATACAAATAATCTTTCAAACGAATCTAAAATTGTCTATTTTTGGTACTTATAGTATTAACATATCTCACGGTACTAATACTGGTTCACACAATAAAAGTTTACGCAAAAGATTCATAATTGTACAAAGATTTTTTTTTAAATAATCGTTGAAATAACGAAATGCACGAAAGCTCTGCGATTTCAGGTTGTCTCTTTTTAACATGATTTCACGTAGAAATCTCATAACTGAAAAGAGAAAAAAGAAAATTTGAATTTGAGATAACAAAAACAACAAACCTCCGAAAATTTGAAGGCTAACGGAAATTTCAAATTTCATAATATGTTCTTTAAAATGGTAAATTCTAATATTTATTTTGAGTTTATTCAAAATGGCAGAAAATCCAATACAGAGCTTCTTGCTTGAAAAGATGCCTGTCATCAAATTTTTGCTAGTTAAGGACTGCAAACCATGTGAAATTTACGGCAGAATGCGTGATGCGTAAGAACAAGCATGTTTTAGCAGAAAAAAAATCTTAACAAACAGGCTAAACATAGGTTTACCACTACGAACTTTAGTCGAAAAGCGGTCTATTGAGAGAAAACACTTTGGTAAAGAACAAAAAACTCAGCAGAAATTGTAATAATGAAATATACGAAAGTTCTATAATTCCAACTCGTCTCTTTTTAACATGATTTCACGTCGAAATCTCATAATTGAAGAGAAAAAAAAAAAAAAGAAAATAGGAATTTGAGATAACAAAAACAGTAAGCCTCCCAAAATACCTCAGCTTATACAAATTGCAAATATCACCATCTGTGCTTATAAAGAGGGAACAAATATAAGGCTATGAGTGTGAAACATTTGAAGCGAGCTGTACCCAATCTGTAGAAGAATAAGATCGTGGAAATGTCGGATGGATTCGGGGAAGGGGAAGCATACTTGTCGGGGGACATTTTCGATTATGGAAAATGTCAGGGTGTCGAAATATGAGACGCATGCGCACACCAGATTACTGCTTCGGGAATACCGATAAGAAGCTTTTTTTTTTTTAATGCGAATCGTAACCCCATTTGTTAAAGTAGCCGAAACCGTTTTCAGCACTCGCGTTAAGTGTCATTATTGGTCGACAAGAAACATTCTGATGTATTTGGTTTTGTTTATTTTGTTTAATGGTATATCAACTGCTGATGGGTTATTTAAAGACGATGTATAATTCATGGGATTCGACTGGTGTAATGGCTAAAGTGCTGGACGAGTTAGAATTCCACTTGTGCTACAATGTTCCTTCGTACTATTACGTTTCCTTCCGGAAAAAACACTCTTCGGAATGTTATTCAACCCCCTTATTCATCCAGCTGTGAGTTAGATTGTATCGCTACTGTTCTTCTAGAATGATGGGTTTCGCATCAAATAACCCATGAAGGTTGATTTGTCGTTAAACATTGAAAACAACCCAAACTAACCAAAAATTATTTCTCTTGTGATCAGTTGGTTTCAAAAATATATAAATGAATAAATAAATAAATAATGATAATAATAATAATAAGGCTAGACAAAATAGCAAATGTAGGGTATGCAGTGACAGAGATGAAACCATCAATCACATAATAAGCGAATGCAGTAAATTAGCACAGAAAGAGTACAAGCGTAGATACGACTGGGTTGAGCAAGGTGATCCTCTGGGAAATGTGCAAGAAATTTAAATTTGACCATACCAACAACCCAGCACCTGTCCTGGAAAAATGACACGCATAAACTCCTATGGGACTTTGACATACACACGGATCACCTAATCTCGGGCAGAAGACCAGACCAACAACAAAAAAAGAGAATTTACAAAATTTTCGACTTTGCCGTCCCGACTGGCCAGAGAATAAAACTCAAAAAATGGGAAAAGAAGGATAAGTACCTCGCCCTTGCTAGAGAATTGAAAAAGCTGTGGAACATGAAAGTGTCGATTGTACCAATTGTGATTGGTGCTTTTGGCACAATGACTAAAGGATTATTAAAAGGCCTGGAGGACTTGGAAATTGGCGGAAGGGTAGAGACTATCCAAATGACAGCATTACTGAGAACGGTCAGAATACTGAGAAGAGTACTGGAGACTTGAGGAGACTTGCTGTCACTCAAACTCCTGTGAAAAACCATCAGCTAATACTGATGTGAAAAACTGTAAGAGAGTAAATAATAATAATAATAAAATTAACAATAATAAGTAAAAGATTAAACAGTTCTTTTCAAAACCATAATAAGACCTTAGTTTGTTTTGCTTTGGTTGGGTTTTACGGCATATCCATTTTTAAACGTATAATAGTTCTATTTCAAGCAATTCAGTTTTGCAAACTTTTGTTGTATTTGAACCATAGATAGGACCCTACCGAGTGCTACCACTCCTGCCACAGTGGATCAGGGAACGATAGCAATGAAGGAGTACTCTACATTCCCCAAACCTCCAACATTACTGGAGCCTCACAATCAGATAATTTAGTGTCATATCCATGACACTCGTTGGGAGAGTCTTACTCCTCTGCAGAGATGTATTCTGCAGCCCTAGCCGACTGGGCCAAACGAGCCCCTGAATGCTACTACCTCTCCAAATCATAGTGGAGCTGAGAGTAATGACAATGAAAGGGAACTCTCAATTCCCCTTCAGCTACAAAGGAGAAGCTTCACAATCAGATAGAGTTTCGTGTTATTCTCAAACATACTGACGTGGGAAGATTGGCAATAGAAATTATTTGTAAGTTCCTGATAGCTTTGGCTGTAGAATACACCGATTGCATCCGTGCAGATGGGGGTAACCCCCCCACCTAAAGAGTGACCTTGATATGACACTAAAAAATCAGATGGCGAGGTTTCAGTGATGCTGGAGCTTTGGGGAATGCGGAGCACCACTTCATTGCCATCGCTCCCAGGTCCACTCTGGTCCAGAGTGGTAGCACATGATTAGGCCACTATCAATGCGTTAAATAGAACTAAACTGTTTACTTCTGCTAAACTGAATTTTTTTGAAATAGAACTGATTGACTTAACTGAATAGCTCAAAAAAAATGTTTTTGACAATTAAATTGTGTACTCATGCTAAACTGATTTGTTCTAAATAGAACTGATTATTTGTATGAAAATGGATTTGGCCGTACATAACCTACAAAAGTTGATATGCCATAAAATCCAACCAACCAACCAATCAGCCAACTTGACTGCAAACAGAAAACTCATCTAACTGCATTCTCGTGAAGTGTCATTATTGGTCGGCAAGAAACATGCAGATGTAGATTGTTTGGTTAATTTTGTCTAATGGCATATCAACTGCTCATGGGTTATGTCATATCAAAACATGGAACCTCAAGGTCAATAACAATGACAAAACATTAGAGCTCAGGGACCGTAAGTTGTCATGGCCAAAGTGCCAAAGGGCCGGACGAGTAAGTACTCCACTCAAAACTCAGCTACAAACTGCATAGATGTATACATTGTATGCATGATATATATATGAGTTTGTTCTTT
>OY757936.1:17844620-17874620 GCA_963585895.1 Sepioteuthis lessoniana
CTAATTCGGATATTCATTGAGATTGGTGGTAGGTAGCCGTAGAGCTGGTTTTTTGGGGGGTGCTGCTTCTACGATTTGTTTAATATTGCTCGTAGCATCCTTATGTAATTGCCGTACAGTTTTTGCTTTATATGCTTAGTCAGCGTCCAAGTGATACATCCATACGATTTGTTTAATATTAACACGACCGCTGCTAGGAATAAATTGCGTTTTATTTTATTGGTCTGACTTCTATATAACAGATAGCCTATCGATAGCTGTCCATGCTTTTGATAGTCACGTATTGATGTCATTTTCTGTTGATGAGACGCTGCTCCCGAGGTAGGTGAACTTGTTCACTAGTTTCTGAGCGCCATCATTTAAGTGTGGAGATATTTATTCCGACTTTCATTAAAGCATACGTCGTCTGTTTTGTCTGCTATCACATATGGAGACCTATGCCACCAGATACCCGCTCCAGATTATCCACAGGGATTCACCAGAGGCGCTGTCAACATATAGTTCGTTCAGAGTATCGTTCTCTTCGTGCCTTTTCCTGTGTAAGGTGATTTCCTTTCATTAAATCTATCAACTATTGAAGCACGTAAAGTTGACGACCATAGTCGAGGGTGACCCGTAGGCTCACCTTTCAATAGCTACTACACCGAGGTGTTGGGGAGGGCGCTACTCCATTCCCGGGATTGTTCCACTTTACTCTTGATCCTGCTGCCTCCAGGACTTGTTCAATTATGCTCGCAGCATTCTTGTGTAGTTGCTGTTAAACTTTTTTTCCGTACGTGTAGTTAGCGTCCATGTAGTGCATCTATAAAGCAGTATCAATAAAACTGCTGCTTGGAAAAAAACTGCGTTTCATTTTATCGGTCAGGTCTGACTTCCATTTGACTGATAGCCTATCGATAGCTGTCCTTGAACTTGAATCTTTTTATCAGTGTAGCTGAATTGAATTTTTGACAAATGACTGAAGTTAAAATAAATTCTCAGTGGTACACAAGAATGCATGAAACAAATGGTTCATTGTAAATAGAATTATTTTTGTTTGAAATACTTGAACCATCAAATTGTCTAAGCAAAAAAAAAAAATGAGCTCAGGCTCATTTAAAAATATATAATGTGTTTACTAATCATATATATCTAATATATGGAGTGTCTCAATATACATGGGACCCATGTGACTGCTAATAACTTAACTGATAATAATGTTGTGTTCTTTTTTATTTCAAATTTGAAAATTAATCCTCGATCACTATGCCTTGGACCAGAGAGGAAAAATATTCTGCGTCACTATTTTGTTTCGGAGATAAAATAATTCAAAACTGTCTCAAAATAGATACAACCCATCAATATGATAATGATCGATTACTAAGACAAGAAACTAAAAAAAAGTTGCATGTCTTGGAAGCTAATTTAATAAAAATAGAAAATACATATAGAAGTTTCTAAGCTGAAAGGCTGCATTTTTACCGGACGTGTTACAAAATGACCGCCATTGAACTTGTATCATTAATAATCATTATCATATTAATGGGTTGCATCTATTTTGAGACACCCTGTATATGTATAAAAAAGATTTCGCTTTAAATTACCCAAAAACGTTGATATGCCATTAAAAAAATTCTCTAGTTGCAGTTTATTCTACCATTAATTTTCATATCTTTTAATGGCTTTTTTTTTTCAATCTATAAGCTATAAGTCCCGGGCAATGAGGAAAGAGCACGTATAGGGAAAATACAGAAAATGCTCTTATGGAATTTCGAACACGTGTCACTTCTTTTACGTGAAAACCCGGTTAAAAACACTGGCTGCTCTAACCACCTAACCTGCAAAGTACCACGTTGTGTTTGGTTTCTTTGTTGGTTTTACGGCACGTCAACCCTTGTTGGGTTTTCTAATGCCGTAGTCACTCATCACCGAAAAATTATATTGTTTCAGATAACTAATGATAATACGGTTTAATTTAGTTTCTTTTTTTTAATATCATTATCATTTTTATACAACCTTTATGTAGGGTGTTTGAGATGGTCATGTTATAACTTCATTCATTTTCCTACATGGCTTCAGACTCAACACAGAGGCTGACATCAAATGTCTGGGAGAGAGATAGTAGAGCTGATTTGGATCGAAAGGGTGACTGGCAATAGGACTGTGCTATGCCACTCGAGCAGGATAACACAGTGTTTGTCTTGTATGCCCATAATACAAGTGCACGTATACATATACAAATATATGCGGAAAAATAATCAACCGGAAATGAACGACTTCAATAACGAACCCTTTTTACAAAAATATAAATCTCTCACATTTTATTTTCGAAAGTGTTGATGTTCTGTTATGTGTGAGAGATAAGTGGAGACAGGGACAGACTGCTATATTGATCCATGTTCTGCTTTTGACCATAGCAGGACCTCTTTCGCATCTTGGCTAGGGTTGCTCAATCGTGGGTCACTGAGGGCCCAAAGCCCCCAATTTGCATCCTGGTTCTCACTTTGGCATTCCTGTCTCAAATGTACTCGACCCACCCAGGCACCTGCTTATATTATTTTCTAACATCCACCTGCTTCCGCTGTTCTTCCGCCTATTCACACAGGCGCATCTCTTGATTGATGACTCGGTCGAGAGTCAATATATAACATTGGCTTTCAGATCATTTTTGCGACCACATCCCAGCTAACATCTGGCCGCCTGACTCCACAGATTGCAATCCCTTTGATGATTATGCGTGGGGTACGATTGAGTAAAGGGACCGACAAAACCCTACAACAGGAAATATGAACTGAAGGCAAGGATAACGACAGCATATACCAATTTAAAAAAGGAGACTATCTGAAAAACTTATAGGAGATGTTGAAGTTGACTGAAGGGTATGTATTTTTTTATACACTGCTAATGTAATTTTGATTTTAAGGGAAAATTATATCTACCCTACAATACTATTATAATGACAATTTGATGAGACGAAATGTCAGTTTATTTTATCTCCACCCATTAGCATTGTAACTGAACTGATATGTCAAAACATTTTAAATAAAGATTAATTGAAAGTTGTATTTATTGATTAAAAATTCGTTTCTCATCATCATCATCTGGTGGCGCTGCCAGCACGGATCCCCCTGACCCTGTCTCGACAGCCGTCTCTATTGTCCATTGCTTCCAGGAGGTCTTCAAGGCTATATCCTGTATCGGCACAGAGTTGTTCTACATTGGCTCTAGCTGGTCGTTCTGCCTTTGCTCGTCCATGTAAAGGGGTCAACAGGAATATGTCGCTTATGAGTTCTCCAGCAGTGTCCTGCATTTCTGGTTCGTCTACCTTGGATAGTTTTCGTGATGGGCGGTAGGTGGCCGTATAGCTGCTGTTTTGTGGGTTATAGCCTCTAGGACTGATTCAGTATTGCTCGCAGCATTCTTGTGTTATTGCTGTCAAGCTTTTTCTCCTTACGTTTAGTTAACGTCCATGTAGTGCATCCATATTGCAGTATCGACACTATTGCTGCTTGGAAAAAATTGCATTTTCTTTTGGTATGACTTCCATAAGACCAATAGCCAATCGATAGCTGTCTGAGCCTTTGCTAGTCGCATGTTAATGTCTTTCTTAGTTGATGAGACACTGATTCCAATGTAAGTCCACTAGTTTCATAGAACTACCATTTAGTGCAGAGATGTCGCCTCTTTGATTAAAGCACATGTATTCCGTCTTGTCTGCGTTGACATGGAGGTTTATACCAGCAGCTGCTAGTTCCAGACTATGTAGTACGTTTTCGCCTTAGGTGGGTCTATTTGCTATGTCATCAGCGTAGTTCGCGTCCGTAATTGTTTGTGCGGGGTATCTTCTGCTTCTTTTCTTTGCCAGCTTGAAACCGATACCTTTCATTATATCAATAGATGTTCTAAGCATGCAGTCTAAGCACGGGTATGGGGCTAATGTGTCTCCTTGCAGCACACCTGCTACAATGTCGAAGTATTCTGTGTCTCCATGTGGACTGCGGACTTTCAATTTTACTTCAGCTTTTGTGTACTTTTGCTACTGGTTACCTTCATCATTCAGGCCTACTTTTTAAGTTTTGAACTGCCAGTACCCTACTGTATGTACGGTGGTCAAAGTCACGTGCAGGCACATGCCTAACCCAGAATTACGAGCTAAATGCTTGAAGTCGACGACTTTTATGCCAGATCGACTTGTAAATAAAATTGGCGACCGCAGTCAAGGGTGACCAAAAGGCTCCCTTTTCAATAGCTACTACACCGAGGTGTAGGGGAAGGCGCTACACTTTTCTCTTGATTACTCCACTTTACCCTTGATACGTACCTCATTGCTGAGTGTTAAGCGATGAGGTATCAAGTACCATTTTTAAAGTATTACGCAACATGGAACTGAACCCGGATCTCCCGGGCTATTGGCGAACACTCTACCCTCTAGACCAATGAGCCGGTACAACATATTTATATAAAAAGAAATTATGTCAAGCTGTTCAGACTGTTTTCTAGACTAGAAGAAGTATTATCAAGTCGGTGCTAATTCACGTCACTTTTGTACTATATATATATATATATATATATATATATATATATATATATTAACACTGCTAGAGAAGCAGGGACGAACTCATAACTGATGTACCCTTATGGACCCCCACATATGGCCGAACAAAGGCAGGACGACCAGCACGAACATACATTCAGCAACTATGTGAGGATACGGGATGTAGTCCAAAAGACCTGCCAGAGGCGATGAACGATAGGGAAAAGTGGCGAGAGAGGATCAGGGATATCCGTGCTACCAGCACGACATGATGATGATGATGATATATATATATGCTTTCAGATGGAATTTATTTTTGTATTGACTATTTTTTCTGTTATTCGCTTTGCATGTATATGAAATACGAGATATGATCAAAATGTAACGAAAGTGAATCTTTAATCTTTTTCAACTTCAAATTTAAATGAAGATCTACCCACACTTGACCAACATATGTATACGTAAAGTTGGTCAACTTAGTTAAGGCTCCCTTTTCAATAGCTACTACACCAAGGTGTAGGGAAAGGAGCTTTTCAATTTCCTGAATTGCTCCACTTAACACTTGATCTTTACCTAATAATGCTGAGTGTTAAGCAAGGTGGCGTCAAGTAGCATTTTTTAAGTATTTGGTGTGACTCAGACCTGGGATTGAACCCTGATCTCCTGGACCATTAGTTAACATTCTAATCATGATGTTTTCTTTTTTCTTTATTTGAAAATTCATCTCAAGAGTAAGAATGGTACAACGTGAAGGATATTTATAGAAATACAATGACGCAACTTCATATTATACCAAAATAAGGGATGGATTGATGCTTCGACTAATGTAAAACTCACTGGAATAATTGTGTGTAATGCCATGAGGAGGTGATTTTTTTCTCTTGGAAAATACACCCCTTACAGATGCTTTGACCAGTATGAATCACACTGGAATAATTGTGTTGCACTCCTAGGAAAATGTTTTGGAAAAAATAAACTTTCTTTTCCTTGCGTATTTTTTTCTCTGGAAAATATAGCTTCAGGGGGGATACATTTGAAGATACCTCTTACAGATGCTTCGACCAGTATAAACCTCACTGGAATAATTGTATTGGATTCATGGGAAAATGTTTTGGAAAAAATAAACTTTTTTTTCCTTGCGTATTTTTTTCTTTTGAAAAATAGAGCTCTTGGCGGGATACATTTGAAGATAACTCTTACAGATGCTTCGACCAGTATAAACCTCACTGGAATAATTGTATTGGATTCCTGGGGAAATGTTTTGGAAAAATAAACTTTTTTTTTCCTTGCATATTTTTTCTCTTGAAAAATATAGCTCCAGGCAGGATAGATTTGAAGATACCTCTTACAGATGCTTCGACCAGTATAAACCTTACTGGAAAAATTGTATTGGATTCCTGGGAAAATGTTTTGGAAAAATAACCTTTTTTTTCCTTGCGTATTTTTTTCTCTTGAAAAATATAGCTCCAGGCAGGATAGATTTGAAGATACCTCTTACAGATGCTTCGACCAGTATAAACCTCACTGGAAAAATTGTATTGGATTCCTGGGAAAATGTTTTGGAAAAATAAACTTTTTTTTCCTTGTGTATTTTTTTCTCTTGAAAAATACAGCTCCAGGCGGGATAGATTTGAAAATACCTCTTACATATGCTTCGACCAGTATAAACCTCACTGGAATAATTGTATTGGATTCCTGGGAAAATGTTTTGGAAAAATAACCTTTTTTTTTCCTTGCGTATTTTTTTCTCTTGAAAAATACAGCTCCAGGCGGGATACATTTGAAGATACCTCTTACAGATGCTTCGACCAGTATAAACCTCACTGGAATTATTGTATTGGATTCCTGGGAAAATGTTTTGGAAAAATAACCTTTTTTTTCCTTGCGTATTTTTTTCTCTTGAAAAATATAGCTCCAGGCAGGATAGATTTGAAGATACCTCTTACAGATGCTTCGACCAGTATAAACCTCACTGGAAAAATTGTATTGGATTCCTGGGAAAATGTTTTGGAAAAATAAACTTTTTTTTTCCCTGAGTATTTTTTTCTCTTGAAGAATACAGCTCCAGGCGGGATAGATTTGAAGATACCTCTTACAGATGCTTCGACCACTATATACCTCACTGGAATAATTGTATTGGCTTCCTGGGAAAATGTTTTGGAAAAATAACCTTGTTTTTTCTTGCGTATTTTTTTCTCTTGAAAAATACATCTCCAGGCGGGATAGATTTGAAGATACCTCTTACAGATGCTTCGACCAGTATAAACCTCACTGGAATGATTGTATTGGATTCCTGGGAAAATGTTTTCGAAAAATAACCTTGTTTTTCCTTGCGTATTTTTTCTCTTGAAAAATACATCTCCAGGCGGGATACATTTTAAGATACTTCTGACCCTTGTAGGCACAAATGTACACTTAAATATATGTAGTTGTGTGTGTATGTGAGTATGTGCGTGTGATTAGCCTTTATCTTGATAATTCTCATTTATCAATATAGGAGTAAGATAGATACTTCTACCTCTGTAAATCTCACTGGAATACTCAAATATATGTAGGTGCCTGCGTTTTTGAGTATGGATGTGTGTGTGTGTTTGCGCGCTCGCGCCTCACTATATGATCGTGTGTCAGTGCATGAATGTTTTTAATCCTTATTCTTCTGCACTTGTCTTTAATTGGAATCATTTTGAGATGAGGCTTCTTAATCTGAGAATTTTTGTCCTCATCTTTGTATTTTTTATGTTGTTTTTTCCCTCACCACGTTTCGACCAAATTTCACCTCTGGCCTTCTTCAGTTGATTTACCGCGACCTCGGATAGGAATGCTGAGTCTTGTAGCCAGTAATTATTGCCTTCCATAGTTGTTGTCTATCGCACCACATTTTTGACCAAGTAAACCTCTTGGGTAGGATTTGAAACCGCTATCGTCTGACAATGCTCACCTGGAACTCAACGCCTCGAAGGGCGATCAAGGATGGATTTTTAGGTTTTATAAATCCTTATCTGGTCTTCCAGAGTCGGGTCCGTACCGAATTTTTGTACTTATCTTTAAATGGAATCATTTTAAGATGAGGCTTCTTAATCTGAGAATTAATTTTTTATTTATTGCGGACTTTTTGTCCTCATCTTGGTAGGTTTTGTGTTGTTTCTTTTTTCACTACGTTTCAGCCAAATTTCACCTCTAGCCTTCTTCAGGTGATTTACCGCGACCTCGGATAGGAATGCTGAGTCTTGTAAATCACCTGAAGAAGTCGCGGTAAATCACCTGAAGAAGGCCAGAGGTGAAATTTGGCCGAAACGTTGTGAAAGAAGAAACAACACAAAAAACTATTCTTCTGATTCACATTTGTTAGTATAGGAATTACACAGATGCTTTGACCAGTGTAAAACCCACTGGAATAATTGTATTGAACTCCTAGGAAAATGTTTTGGAAGAAATAAACTTTTCTTTCTTTGTGTATTTTTTCTCTTGAAAAATATAGCTTTAGGATGGATATATTTGAGGACGCCTCTTACACTCATAGGCAAGAAATGTACACTTAAATATATGTAGGTGTGTGATTTTCTGCGTGTGTTTAGTCTTTATCTTGATTTTCACATTTATCAATATAGGAGGCAGATACATGCAACCACCTCTGTAAAACTCAGTGGAATAATTGAATTGAACGCTTAGGAAAAGGTTTTGAATGAAATAAGGTTTGGTTTCTTTGTTTAATGGCATATCAACCTTTAATGTCACATCTATTCACCATGATGAATAGTAGTGGTACTATTTAACCCATAGCTGGGAGGATAAGGGGGTTCATACCTTTCCCTAATGGTATTTGTTCGAAAGTGAACGTAATAGCGCGACTGGAGTACGAACTCGCTTACTACGATTCCGCAGTCCATTGCTTTAACCATTATACCACGAGGACACCATCTCGTGGTTGCGTATTATATCTGATATATATAAATGAACCGGATTTGGTATTTAATAACTTATTATGGTTTGTTTGTCTCAAGTTTAATGGCATGTCAACTATTTTGGGTTATTTAACGCCAAATTCATTCTTCTAGAAAAACAGTTGGATGTGAATGTATTAGCGAGACTTACCATGCTTCCTACGATTCCGCAGTCCATCGCTTTAACCACTACACCACGAGGACACACCCCAGGAAGACCTTTTTCTCCTTGTATTCTTCTCTTTTGGAAAATACATCTTCAGACTGGATACTTTTGAACACACCTCTTACTCCCACACCCATCTTCTTTATCTCTGAAACCCACATTTATCGTTTTTTTTTTGGGGGGGGTGGCGGGAAGATTATCTTAAATAACTTCTTAATTTCTTTCTTTCCCTCTTTTTGGTTTATTTCTCTTCAACAAAGAATTTTTTTTCACCATTTTATTTTGACCTCCTACATCCTCTCCTACAATTTTACCGTCTCCCTTCCCCCGTGTCACCCTTCCCCTTTCTCTCCCTCATGACAGAGAAATCGCCACCGGTAACAAAAACAATGCGTTGTATAAATTATACTGCTTGAACATTAAAACTACCTCCAAAAAGCACACAGAGAGAAACAAAGCAAAAAAAAAAAAAAAAAAAGAAAGAAAGACTATGCAAAAACGGGAGGAAATGTCGACCTCCAAACAAGCAATTTAATGAGTTCCTCCTCACTAAAATATATTTACAGTTTCTTTTCTTATCTACCGTGTATCTGTCTATCAACTTGACGCTAACCACAAAACACCCCCGTCAATTTCGGGCCATCCAAGATTCTACGCTCACAAGTTGACCACATAAAGCAAAACTCTCTCTCCACCTTCGAAACCCCGAAGGCTGGCTTCGACATATGAAAGCTATTAACTATATGTTCTTTTTCCGGGGCCAGTCTTGTGTGCAACAACTATCAGAAGCCAATTTGAGGAGGCAGATGATAGAGGTTTAGCATGGAGGCTTTCTTATCAAGGCTCAGGGACTACAGCCTTGGGGTGTGTTGAAGGACGGACGTAGGTTTAGAGGTTAGAACTAAGGGTCAGACGCTGTCGGTGGAAAAGAAGGTGGAGATAAGGGAGGGGGTGAAGATAGGCGTCGATTTGTGGGAGGCTTCTTCTAAAAGAGAACTCAAGGATTCAGTTACTCTCACAGTTTTTATTTATCTATTTATTTTGGTGTTCGACATTTTTCCGAGACGAGGGTTAATCTGTGAGTCAATGATTGTATATTTGGATAAAGCATCAATATTTTTTTTTCAATATTTATTGTCTATTTACTGAAACAGATATTAAATTATTGGCGGTTTTTAATGAATATCTTATTTTCATGAAGTTGATGTGTCTGTCTGTTTGTCTTTAAACCAGAACAACGTCGCCACCGAATTAGTGGGTAGAATGTTCGTTAATGGCTCGGGAGACTAAGGTTCAATCCTAGGTTAATTCATACCAAAGTCTCAAAGAATGGTGCTTGATGCCTCCTTGCTGAACACTCAGCATTGTAAGGTTAATATCAAAGGTAAGTAGAGCAATCCAAAGAATTTAGTAGTGCTCTTCCCTACACCTCGATGTAGTAGCTATTGAAAAGGGAGCCTTTGGGTCGCCCTTGACTACGGTCGCCAACTGACGTCAACACTGACGTCAACACTGACGTCAGATTTCCTTTTATGTAGTTTGTATTCTCCTTCATTTCTGATTTATTCAAATCTCAATAATTAGAGAAGATATTTACTTAAGCTCGTTGCCTAGGCGGTAGAATGCTCCATAATGGACTAAAAAACCAGGGTTCAATTCCCGATCAAATCATTCTTTTTAATTTCAATTATTAATAAAATTCTTTTGGATAATTGGCACCTTTTGGTTTCTTTCGGTGTGACGTGTTCTCGTAGTGTAATGGTAAAAGCGATGGACTGTAGAATTGTAGTCAGCGAATTTGTACTCCAGTCGCGCTATTAGGTTCACTTTCGGGCAAATACCCTTAGGAAAGGTATGAACCCCTTTATCCTCCCAGCTATAGGTTAAATAATATCACTACAGTTCTTCGAGAAGAATATCTTCGGCATAAAATAACCTAAAAAACGCTGAAACAAAGAACCCAAACTGGTTTTATTCACATACAAATAATATGCTTTTGTATATCGACAGTTGGCTCATTAGCCTAATGGTTAGAGTGTTCGACAAAGACCGGGGTTCAGTCCCAGGTCAATTTATTCCTTTTTTTTAATATTCAAATCTCAATCATAGCTGTTCTATTTTTAGATTAGACTCCCCTGTGTTTCAATTAAGTTTACTGGGACATTTTCATTTTAAATAGTATTTAACGCTATCTTTAATATTTTGTGCTTTGGCCAATATGGATATATTTTAACTATATTTACATACATGAAATAATTCCATTTAAAATGAAATAAAAATGCGTTGAATTATTTTTAAATGCGTTCTTCGCCTTCTAGGTTTTCCTAATATTAGGTTAAATGTTAAATACATGCCCACCAGACGGCGCATATTTTTGCCAGACTAATCAATTTATACTGGTTCATTTTTGGTTTGGTCAGTGTTAGTTGTGTTTTATGACATATCAACTTTTGTGGGTTATTCAATACCAGTTCCTGTTTATATATATATATATATATATATATATATATATATATATATATATATAAGCATATTTGATTAAATAATAAAGACACATTTTGTCTATATAATCTTATTAGGATCCTTTCAAATTTCCTGATAAGGGTCTTGGTTTCAGTGTGGAATTGATGGATTATTTTACCAAAATTGTCCGGAGAGCTTTCGGACATTTCATGGGTCATCATCAGGGATTGTTTGCATGGGTAAAGAGTATTTTTATGAGTTTTTTTTTTTTTTAGAGTTTTTAATGTTTTCTTGATAACATTACAAAATTATGCAAATGCCAAGTTGGATAAAACTGAGATGCCGATGACATTGAACGAATTTAAAAACAGAACCATATCAATGGAAATAGAATATCATGAAGAAAAATAAATTTGTTCGATGTGATCAACATCTCAGTTTTATCCCACTTGGTGTTTAAAATAGTATTAAAAAAACATTCTTTAAAAAACTCTTTAAAATACTCTTTACACATGCAAATAACCCCAGATGATGACCTATGAAAGGTCCAGAAGCGGTCAGGACAATTTTTGTAAATTCATCCACCAATCTCAACCCAAAACCAAGACGCGTATCAGGAAATTTGAAAGTATCTAAATAAGATTATGTAGAGAAACTGTGTTTTTATTATTTAATCAAACATGCATAAATGAAAGACAGCAGCCCAACTAGACACACACGCACACACAGACACACACACACACACACACACACACATATATATATATATATATATATATATATGAATATAAATTTTATTATTGCAATTTTTTAAATTCGTAAACCAATTTCTATGATTCAAATGGCTAATAGAATATGGATTTAGTTCATTTTTTATGCTAATTCATTTCTTTCTGGTGGCAACTTTAATTATAAAATGTCATTTTAACCCTCTTAAGTCAGAATTATCTTGATGACCCGGTTGTTGATAATTTTTTACTCTTTAGGTATTCTATATATAAGTAAATTTGGCAACCGTAGTCGAAGGTGACCCGAAGGCTCCCTTTTCAATAACTACAACACCGAGGTGAAGGGGAAGGCGCTACTCCTTTCCCAGGATTGCTCCACTTTACCCTTGATCCCTACCTTATGATACTGAATGTTAAGCAAGGCGGCATCAAGTAGCACTTTTCGAGTCTTTGGTATGACTCGACCTGGGATTGAACACTGATCTCCCGCACCATTGGCGAACCTGTGTGTTCTTGAATATGTGTGTGTGTGTGTGTGCGTGTGTGTGTGTGTGTACTAAGCTTAGTAAATGACAATTTTAAATATCTTGCAGACATGAATTGACACCCAAGGGCTATGATCTAAGATTTTTTTTGATAATAGCAAAGCATATCCTGGTGAAGTCTATTTTCGGAACGGAAATTCTCGGTTTAAAGTGAAAATTCAAAGAGAGTTTATTTTAGCCCAAGGAATCCGTTTTTCAGATTGAGCGGTGCATATTCCTAAGATGTAAGATACTTATTGCTTAACCAATAAATATAAGGATTATTCCGTACAAAGATAAAATAACATTACTTATTAAGTTCAACGTATCATCTATTTTAGTTGTACAATACATCCTTTTAAGAATGATTAGTGAGTTTATATCTATTGTATTAAACTGTTAAACATCCTTGAAAATCCTGATATCTCTGGTTTCGTTTCGTTTCGTTTCTGTGATTAATGGCACACAAACCTTCAAGGGTAATTTAATTCTAAGGCTATCTTTGTTGATGACAGTTGTGGTACAATTCAACACATCCCGAGGGAAATTAGAAGGTTCATCATATTTACCAACCCCTCCGCTCGAGCAGGATATGACACAAGGTCAATTTCTAAGCGGAGTTTAACAGGTTTTAATTCAGAGTTTTCCTTCTCCAAGACTAGTTGCCTCACCAAGGCTGAAGAACCTAGTCTGCCCTACTATTTACCCATAGCTGGAGGGAGAATAATTGGATTCATACCTTTCCCAAGGGTATTAGTGCTGTGTGAAATGCAATCAGTCTCGTCCAGGTTTTGAACTCGTGTCGCCGTGTCTATTTCCTACGACGATAACCATTACACCTCAGGCACCTCCTATTTTTTTCTTTTTTTTAGGCAATGAGAAAGGAAAGATCATCAATGACAATTTCCTTGGATTAAAGCCACCCAAGAATATTGTCAGCTTCACGCTCAGAGAACAGTGATGTTTCTCCTCATCGAGGCGTGTCGTCCGCACAAAAGTATCGGACGTTCCAGCGATACATACTTAAGAAATGATCCTTAAAAGTATGATCGTAGGAATTAGAAGGTTCATGCCTGTTAACATCAAAGGGGTATACCGACTCACAGTAAGGAATAAAAGGAAGAGACATTATTGAGAAGATAATATATGTTCACATGCTCACGCAAGCTTTTACTGCTCAAATTAAGGGTCCAAAAAAAAAACAAAAGAAAAAAAAAACAACAACGACAATAAGAAAAACGAATTGCGTGCCAGATTTAGTTTGGCCCACGAACAGGTTACATGACACGCCGTCGCGCAGTAAATACAAAGTATGACGGAATGTGGCTCACAACCGCATAACCATATACGCAAGGGACTATTTCAGTTGGTAAATTTAACATCGTGGCTTTCCCAAGGGTATTAGACCGAAAGTGGGTGTCATATCGTGATTGAAGTTTGAAATTGCCTAGTCCAGCACTTTAGTCTCTGCGATATACAGGGATTTCACCTTTATAGCTTTAATACGGAAAATTCAATCTCTTTTCACAATAAAACGGCGTGACATTTCCGGAAGAAATATGCAATGAATTTAACTAATGACTTCAGTAAGCGAGTTCCGACAGCGCTCAGCTTCTTCTGGTTTAGTGGAAGCGATAGTCAACCAAGCAACCTCTTTCGAATTTTTTTCACTTACTGTTTCTGTTGAATGCTTTACATATCAGCATATCTCTTGAAAGACATTAAAAAACAATATTATTAATAGATAATTTAATATTTCTAATATATTATTAAAAAAAGTAAAGTTGTCTCCCTTTAGTCAAGGGTGACCAGAAGGCTCCTTTTTCGATAGCTACTACACCGAGGTGTAGGAAGGGCGCTACTCCTTTCCCTGGATTGCTCCACTTAACCCTTGATACGTACCTTATATTGCTGAGTGTTAAGTAAGGAAGTATCAAGTACCATTTTTAAAGTCTTTGGTATAACTCGACCTGGGATTGAACCTAGGTCTCTCGGACCATTGGCGAATATTCTACCCACTAGTCAAATGAATGTACGTATTATAATTCTTTGTAATTCATTGGCATATTCATTTTGGAATGTGATAAACTTTGAGATTACTAATAAACACCCAAAAATGTTCAGTTGACTTTTTGAAAGCCGAGTGATACATTTAATTTAATCTTTAATTACTGTTAATTGAACTTAATTAGTGTTGACCAGTTTCAATTAGTGTTTAAAAAACGTTAATAGTTGTTAATTATCTTTAATTACTGTTAAGTGTCAACTGATTATTCCATTGTAGAATGACCAAAAACTAGACGTTCAGAAAACTCTCAAATACCTGTCGTTCTCGTGTGGTGTAATGGTTATCAAGCTCGACTAACAAATCTTCAAGAGCGATTTCGAGTCACACTGGGTGCTCTTGTGATACATCTAAGCAAAAAAAAAAACAGTAAATTATTTATGTTGCTATTCCTGAAAAATGGTAATGTATTCAAAATATCAAATAATATGGATACGACGTATTTAATGCCAATACTGTTTATATATATATTAATGCCAATACTTTTTATATATATATATATACATAAGCAACTAAGTTGGCTGACCTTTGTCGACGGTTACCCGAATGCTTCCTTTTCAATAGCTACTACACTGTGGTGTAGGGGAGGGCGTTACTCCTGTCCCTGGAATGCTCCACTTACCCTCGATCCGTTCCTTATAAGGCTGTGTTAAGCAAGGAGGTATCAAGTACCATTTCTGTGTCTTTGGTATGACTTGATCTGGGATTATAACCCCAGTCTCCCGGACTATTGGCATAATGGTTAGATTGTTCAATATATATATATATATATATATATATATATGTTCGGTTAAAAACCATGGATTGGTTCCTTTTCAAAATCTTCAAGTGAAGACGTTCGAGTCTTCTTGTGATTTTTCTATGTCTGGGTAAAGATGGGGAAGAAAGTACCCCGTACTAGCCCAAGCACTTTCGACTATTTCTCTGTCCATATTTAGGGGTTATGTTAGGTTGATTGTTGCTGTGAGTTATATTTATATTTATTTGGACTTTTTTTTCCCTTTTTTTTTTCATATAGATGGGATTGGGCTAGTATCAGGTACTTTCTTCACCATCTTGTCCCAGACACAAGAAATTCGAACGTCTTCCCTTGAAGATTTTAAAAAGAAAATAATCTGTGGTTTTTAACCGAACATGTTTAGATAACGTATTCCTGCCTCATAATACAATATATATATATATATATATATATATATATATATATATATATATATATATATATATGATATCTGATTAAACAAAATAGACATTTTTTGTCCACATATCTCTTCTTTATCCTTTCGAATTGCCATATAGATCTTATGATATTAGGCAGGAATAAGTTGATAAACCTTCTATAATTAGTTACTTCCCAAGTACTTTCTGCCCAATTCCGAAATTCCAAAAGATTAACAAAAATATGTCAACAAAAAATATCTTTTATGTTCAATCAAATATGTATCAATGAATAAATGCTGCCAATATATATATATATATATATATATATATATATATATATATATATATATATATATATATAGGGGCATTCAATAGGTTTCCAGATTTTTATGTATAGGTATTTAAAATTGTCGTAGAATTGGTGTAGACTGTTGAAAATTGACTATTTTATTGCTATACATCATATGAGATGACTAACCAATTCTTACGATTTCAGGCTCAAATGAACAGCTACAGCACGAATTGGAATACACTCTACTAAAGCCTGATTTTTACAGCTGGTGAATTTCAAAAATGCAATCTGTACGTGAGAACACTTTAGAAGAACAATATGCAATTAAATTCTGTTTTAAACTTAGAAAAGTGCCACAGACACGTATGGAATGCTTCAGACTGCTTTTCTTGCATGAATCGAGCATCAGTTTTTAAGTGGCATAAGAGATTCAAGGAAGGCAAGGAGTCTGTGGGGGATGATGAGAGGTGTTGGAAGAGTAAGGAAGTCAGTAGACCAGAGTTGATTGGCCAAAGGGTCAGGGTTAGGGTTACTATGTGGAGGTTTTAAGGGAGTTCAAGAAGAGATTCCTAGGGAGGCGGCCAAAACTCTTCTAATCGGGTCAGAGGCATTTCCGCCAAGACAATGCACCAGTTCACAACTCCATCCTTGTCACAGACCATTTGAGCAACATGGGCATCAAGACAGTTCCTTAGCCTCCCTATAGTCCACACCTTGCTCCTTGTGACTTTTGGTAATTACCTAAGCTCAGAGGCTGTCGTTATGAGACAATTGAGGAGCCTTCCAGAAGTTGTTGGAAGGGAAGAACAAGTGCATTTCAGCCGGAGGAGATTACATCGAAGGGGACTTGAGTTTCATGAGTGTACTATTAATAAAAATACCCATACGAAAAAAGTCTAGAAACTTATCAAATGACCCTCGTATATACACTCATGAAACTCAAGTCCCCTTCGATGTAATCTCCTCCGGCTGAAATGCACTTGTTCTTCCCTTCCAACAACCGACAATCAACCCTTTTAATATATATATATATATATATATATATATATATATTAAAAGGGTTGATTGTCGGTTGTGAATCCGACCAGATGCTAAAAATAAGTAGAAAGGTGGATAAATCAGACACTTACAAAGGTTTAGTAGTAGTGAAGCGTGAAGAAATTCTTTGTAAGTTTTTGATTTATCCATCTTTCCACTTATTTTTTTCATAGTAACGTTACCGACAAACTATTCAAAATTATTCACTTAAAAGTTATATATATATATATATATATATATATATCTTTAAGAAAAAACCAAAGACCGGTTAATTTAGGATAATAAATTTATTTCCATCCTGTTTTTCAGTTTCTGGTGTAAACCAAAAACACGAAGAAAAATATAACAGGACTTCTTCAGATCCAATGGATAAATAAAACAGAATAGACACGTGGGAGGGAAGAGATTATGGAGTTACCACCTCGTTTTATTGAATTTCCGTTTTTTTACCTATTTATTTTCAAATTTCGTCAGTTATAATTACGGTAATTTAACTTTTTTATTTATTTGTTTAATTTATTTTCTTTTCATGTTAAATTCGATAATTAACTTTTAAGAGAAATATTAATGCTTATATTAATTTGAATACTATTTATTTAGCTACCTATTTTTCCTAGTGTGTATATTGGATACTTTTTTTTCCGGTTTCACTATTTATTTCTCTGTTTTTATATTTTTTGTATAGCTTTGGATAGTTTGTCGGTAACATTATTTTTAAATGAGCTAGAGCTCATTTATTTCCACTAGATAAATGGTTTGAAGCATTGCTATCTCAGTGAAATTGTCCCTCAGTCACGAGGATCATGGAGTATTACAGGTCACCACCCACGACCGACAGATAATGTTGTTGGGGGTCGGGGTTCTGTCAGAGCATTCTTCGGTTCCATTCAACAGAGCTTTATTGGAATATGGTTTATCATCATGTATATGCTTGCAAGCTGGAAAAGGATTTAAGTTGCTCTTACCCTTAATTTTTTGCTTCCTTTTAAAAATTCCCAACGAAAAGTTACCGACATTATAAGATTATTATCATTGAAGCCTTCAGAAGCACCTGGTATTTCTGGACAGTAAGAGTGTTTAAGAAAATTCCCTGTTACAAAGGAATTGTGAATATGGCTACTGTAGTATAATGACATTTTAGAAGACCTCTTGCCAAATTCAATGCCGACTAGGAAATGTAAGCCCTATCGGCTGGGGCTCTAGAATACGCCGACTACGCCTCCGCAAAGGGTTAAAATCCCAATCATCACCACCAACAACACCAACTGTTGGCCGTGTGTGGTAATCCGTAATGATTGAGAACTGGAAACTGGTGGTTGAGCAGTACGTGACCCGACAATCGTTGTGTTCACATGACAATACAACATTCCTCTTTGGCACACTTGTTTAAACAGGCCGACAGAAAGGTCCGATCCGATTAATCGATGGCTCATATCAAGTCCGAGAACATTCATCATTTTCCTGATTGTATTCTCCAAATTACTTTTGTTGCAAACAAAGGCGTAGTGGAAGGTGTTACTCCTTTCCCTAGATTGCTCCACTTTTCCCTTGATCCGTACCTTATAAGACTGAGTGTTAAGCAAAGCGGCATTAAGTACTGATTTTTTAGTCTTTGGTATGACTTGACGAGGGATTGAACCCCGGTCTCCGCGACTTTTGGTGAGCACTTTACTCATAAGGCCAATGGCCCGGTGAGTAAAGTTGGCGACCGAGCCGAGGGTAACCCAAAGACTCACTTTTCAATAGCTACCACACCAAGGTGTAGAGGAAGGCACTATTCCATTCCCTAGATTGCTCCACTTTACCCTTGATTGGTACCTTATAATACTAAATGTTAAGCAAGGTTGCATCAAGTACCATTTTTTTTGTCTTTGGTATGACTCGACCTGGGATTGAAGCCCGATCACCCGGACCATTGGCGAACACTCTACCGACTAGGATATTTTATCTAAAAGGTGCAAGAAGGTGGTGCCTGGATAGCAATACTTAAAACGATTTAACAGCGTGCAAAAAGAAAAACCAAAAAAACATGGATATTTAATAAAATTATTTGTATTTGATCGGAATACTTGGCCCCATTTAACTGAGTGCAAATAAATGATTAATCTGTTTAATTACGTGCAAATCAAGTTTTTAGTTTTACCAATTCTTGAAAACATTTAACTGAGTACGAATAAAGTTATTGTTTTTTGATAGCAATACTTTAAACAATTTAACTGTGTGCTATTAAACAATCTCTTATTCGTTTTAAGAAATAAGCTCGGACCATAAAAGTGATATCCGTAGTCATCATGTATGTAGATTAATTAATTTCACTAAAACATAAATGGGAAAAATAGTTTGGTTATTTTTCAAGGTATTTGTGCCGTTCTCAGAATGATTCAAAATACTAACATGGAAAATGTTCCTTCATCTAATATGACAAGAAAAAAATTTACATGATCCTATTTACCAACCCCTCCGCTCGGGTAGGATATGACACAAGGTCAATTTTTAAGCGGAGTTTAACAGGTTTGAATTCAGAGTTTTCCTTCTCCTAGACTAGTCGCCTCACCAAGGCTGAAGAACCTAGTCTGCCCTACTATTTACCCATAGCTGGAGGGAGAATATTAGGATTCATACCTTTCCCAAGGGTATTAGTGCTATGTGAAATGTAATCAGGCTCGTCCAGGACTTGAACTCGTGTCGTCGTGTCCACATCCTGCAACGATAACCATTACACCACGGGCACCTCCACATTTACATGATGATTAGGGAAAAAATGTAAACGAGGCTTTAAATTTAGCTGGAGAATATATGTTGATATTGGAGGATAAAATCAAAATCAATAAACACAGCCGAAAATCATCACTGTACTGTTGTGTTCTTTTTTAAAATAGATATGAAAAGAGCTATTAATCCTCGATCACAATGTCTTGGCGTATATATATATATATATATATATATATTTACTAGTCTAATATCTACCAGTATTTACGGTACCAGAAAAAAAACCCTGCCAGGAACAAGAGATGAAAGTATCTCGAATCACCGCCCGGGGGAAAAAGAAAAGTAATTATAGGTCAAAAAGAAAGAAAAGGCCAACCTCTTGAAAAAAATCAAGGGATACGCAGTCAGTGGTCAAAAGAAAACCAAAAACCCTCCGTGAATCCTGCAATGCTACAATTACTAAAGTGCTCAACACAACACAAGTGGAGCCAATTATAAAATTAACCTAAATCGCGAATCGAAAATCTTCTACTAAAGTTTCACCTAATCGGATCATCAGAAAGCCTAACTTCGAAGTTAGGCTTCCTGATGATCCGATAAGGTGAAACTTTAGTAGAAGATTTTCTACTCGCGATTTAGGTTAATTTTATATATATATATATATATATATATATATATATATATATATATAGGGTGTGTCAATATACTTGGGGTTCATTTGACTGCTAATAACTCGACTAATAATAAGGTCACGTTATTTTTCGATTCGGATTTGAAAAGAGTATAACATAACAACTATTAATACTCGATCACAAAGCCTTGGCATATATATATATATATATATATATATAGTTTTTAGTAAACGTGGGGTTCATTTGACTGCTAATAACTCGATTAATAAGGCCATGTTCTTTTTTGTTTCGGATTTGAAAAGAGTATACTATAACAATTATTAATCCTTAATCCCAATGCCTTGGACAGGAGAGGGAAATATATTCTGTGTCACAACTCATCTGGAAATAAAATCATTCAAAACACTCTCAAAATAGATGAAACTCATTAATATCGGGTGTGTCAATATACATGGGATCTATGTGACTGATAACACTGGTCAACAACAAATTTGTTGTCAGATTTTTTTTAACAGATTCAGGACGAATCTGATGCGCTGAATCCTATTTACCAACCCCTCCGTCCGGGCAGGATATGACACAAGGTCAATTTTTAAGCGGAGTTTGAATTCAGAGTTTGAATTCAGAGTTTTCCTTCTCCTAGACTAGTTGCCTCACCAAGGCTGAAGAACTCAGTCTGTCCTACTATTTACCCATAGCTGGAGGGAGAATAATTGGATTCATACCTTTCCTAAGGGTATTAGTGCTATGTGAAATGCAATCAGCCTCGACCAGGATTTGAACTCGTGTCGCAGTGTCCATTTTCTACCACGATAACCATTACAGATACCCATGTTATAAAAATGAATGTTCTAAACTCAAGACGAATTTCTAAAGATATCTCTAATATCATTATGCTTAGATTATCTACTAATTCTTCTCACATCAACATCTTTACTCAAAATAAGCAGGATTATGAATCGGCACTAAAAAATTGTAGTTACAAAACCAAACTTGCTAATAAAATCACTGATGAAATGGCGGTAGCTTTTGAATTAGGGAAGCAATTCTTTTGATTATTCAAGAGGAATGTATGCCCGTCGAACAACAAGTACAAAATATTTAATAAAAATACCGTTAAGTTAAGCGATAATTGGATGCAAAACGTTAAAATTTTGACCAATAAAAGCAACACAAAAAAGCTCAAGATTAAACAACCTATGGAGTTCCCAAAATGCAGTCGCATTGATAATACTGCTTGTCTCCTTAAGGGCAAATGCCAATATGAATTCATAGTGTACAGCAGCAGACCCAACAACAGAAGCAATAATAATAGTCGTAATGGTAAAAAAAGTATTCAAATGTTCTATCCAAAGAGATTTAAAAAAGATATTGCAACCGTAGAAGTAGTTTTGCACACTCGATTCAATTTGATCTAACAACGTGTGGGAAATTAAAAAAAGGAAGCGAGGAATTGATTCTGCATTAAAATGGTTTGGTTTGATTTGGTTTCTTTGTTTAATGGCATATCAATATTTGGAGGTTATTTAATGCCAAAGCTATTCTCCTAGAACAGTAGTGGTACTATTTAACCTATAGCTGGGAGGATAAGGGTGTTCATACCTTTCCCAAGGGTATTTGCCCGAAAGTGAACGTAATAGCGCGACTGGAGTACGAACTCGCTCACTACGATTCTACAGTCCATCGCTTTTACCCTTACACCACGAGAACACCCCCATTAAAATGGGAAATAGTACAAAAACATGCTGTAAATATAAGGCTGGTGATAAATATTACCCCCTATGTATGGAGGAAAAACTATTTATAGCTTCTTAATAAACCTAACTAATTATCCAACCAGAGATTTGAAATATTTGATATTTGTAGGCATTAAAAAAGCCCTGATTAAATAGAATGTTGTTTAGTTTTTTGTTTTGTTTTGTTTTGTTGTTTTATGCCATTTTAAAATCTTTCTAGTGGCCGCCTTATCAGAAAAATGTCGTTTAGCCCAACCCATTTTAGTCAGAATTATCCTGATGATCTGGTGGACGAAACCTAGGTAGATTACTTCTGGGTATTTAAGTAATGATAAATAATACGTACGTTGGTCTTACCACTACAACTCTTTCCAGACCAATTACGATGAGCCTCATTGATTCTAGCTTCATAACCTTACAACTATTCCCAAATCCAAATTATCTGAAAATTCTAGTGAAAACACCACTATAATAGCACACGAAATTAATAAGCTATGATTACAAATCCTAGAAACCCTACGTAAAAAAAAATATATAAATAAAATCAATAGAATTAATTTTGAAAATAGCGACAATGTTTAGAAATGCCTTTTTTTTTCTTTTAAATATTCCAAATTTCTTAATAATATGCTATTGATCGCATTCTGTTTTTTTAAATTCATCAGCATCTCAGTTTTATCCAACTCTGCGTATACGTAATTTTTATAATATTATAAAAACTTAAACTTTCAAAACCCTTGAAAAGCAACCCCTGATGATGGTCTATAAAGGGTCCAAAAGCGCTAGGGACAATTTAGGAAAATTCATTCACCAATTCCAACCTGAAACAAAAACACTTATCAGGAAATGGGATTATTTTTTCATTTTAGAGTTTGATGGTTCTATTTACTGAAAACAGACGAGAAAAATTTATAGCTACAAATCACAAGTTCCCCGCCATAAAAAAAAAAATTGAAAACGCTCACGTGAGAGACAATTCGAAACAATGCGATTTCATGCTGGTTAGTAAGGAAATACTTTATAAACTGCATTAATTTACAAACCAGTCAAATGAAATACACGCAAGGAAGCACACACACACACACACACACACACACACACACACACACACACACACACACACACACACATATATATATATATATATATATATATATATATATATATATATTATAGAAACTGTCTTTTTAGGTGTAAATGTTTATATTCCCGATTTTGTATATTTAACATATCAAGTATTTTAAAATATGTAACATATATAATATACTGAGTAGCTTAAAATATGTAACATGATAAAAATGGAATATATATATATATATATATATATATATATATATATATATATATATTTTCTATTTTCCTTTCATCATATTCACATATTTTTAGAGTGTTCAATATGAAATAGACCTGTTATTATATATACATATATATATATACATATATACATATATATATATATATATATATATATATGTGTGTGTGTGTGTGTGTGTGTGTGTGTGTGTGTAATTTTATTTAAATTTTTATCATGTTACATATTTTTAGACCACACAATGTGATATATATATATATATATATATATATATATATATATATATATATATATATATGATCGTGTGTACGTATGTATATGAAATACATGGTAATTTAAAAAGATCCTTTGAACTGAAAGCCACACTTTTGAATTCTGTGTCATGCTTCAATCTTTAACAAAACCAAAATCAAAGAAATACGAAAGTCATTTCTCTAACAACATATATTGTGTATGTACGTGAATGTACGTTTGCGTGTGTCTATCTCACAGTGTGTTTCTGGGTCTATGAATGTATGTGTATGCGTAAGTGTCTGATAATTGCACTAACTGTGTAATGTATATGTCAACGTTATTTCATTTACCAAAAAATTGCGAACTCTTTTATACAATGGCAAACAGGATGCAATTCAGAAAATGATGTCGGCCAAAAACGAGCCAGCTAACCAAAACAAACATAACTAAAAGTGGCGAATAAAAAAATATCGGCTGCAAAAGAGAAAAAGAAACAAAAATTAAGAAACCGAATGTAAACTGTAAATGGTGGGACCTTGACAGAATCGAAAAAGAATTAATCGTAAGAAAATAAGAGCAGAAAAAAACCCAAAAAAAACGAGGGGGAAGTTTGAAAAAAAAAGAGTGGGAATAAAAGAGTGAAATCAAACGGTGAATGTGTGAAGGAAAAAGATTTTTTTAAAAATCTATTGAAAGAAACATTCCCCAAAATGTTAAGAATGAGTGATCTTGAATAGAAAGTATTTATTTGGTTTAAACGAAAATAAGGAAGTGATGAAAAAAAAAACAGTTACAACGAATCAAATAAGAATCAGTTGAATATAAAAGGAGACGAAAAAAGAAAATAAACGTATTAATTCAATAACCAATTAGATATTCTCTCTCTCTCTCTCTCTCTCTCTCTATCTATCTATATATATATATATATATATATCAGTGTCGACTCTAGCCTATTTTTGCTACTCGTGCCCCCCACCGCACTCTGTCAACTTCAGTTCCCAACCCGTGGTCCGTGGACCCAAAGTAAGTCATCATAGTTGCTATTGCGTGATTCTCCATTGTATAGCACAGATTGACAAACCTACCTTGCATGGTGTTTTTTTGTTTGTAAACAATCAAGATACTATATAATTTGTAAGATAATTTTTTTTCCTTTAAAAAGTATAGAAGAAAGATGTTCATTACTATGACGAGAAAAATATATTTATTAGAATAAAGAAACTGATGACAATATACACAGACACAGCTAGTAGTTTCAATTTCGCTTAAAATAAAGATTATTTGTTTAAAATGTATTCAAATAAACAAATTTTAGTTACAGAATGTAATATATGCAACATTCATTAAAGAAATAGAGATATGTTAGTGAAAAAACGAATTAAAACACGCCGTTTAACCAACATTTACCATAGCGATGATGATGACGTCGGCGACTGCTCTAATCTGCTTTCCCCCCTCTCTCTCTCTCTCTCTCTGTCCCTCTCCGTCCCTCTCCCTCTTCCCAATATATCTATCAACAGTCGCTCGTGCTAAAATTTTTTATCACAGTGGTAGTGTTGCTCTTGCTATTGGCTACAGCCAAAAGCGTATTTCTCTAACATTACTGTTATTATAAGGGTCTAGTGCCTGGCACGGATCGGGCGTTCAACATTATAGCCGATTTTATGGGATGTTCAATGAATCTGACGGTGGCCGGGCAAAGACCATCCGTCCAAAACAGCATCGTTGTATTATTCCCAGATATATTTATGAACTTTTGGCTACTTAGTTATCGAAACTTCAATAGATACGTAATTTAACTGAGATCAGACTAAGTATGTTTGCTTGAAATTAATGGATGATTTTTTATCCATTTTGAATAACATTGACCGAGTAATTGGTCGTGCCGGGCACGAGTAGCACTAGTCCCGTCTCCGCCCCTGATATATATATATATATATATATATATATATATATATATAAGTAAGTAAGTAAAGTTGGCGACTGTAGTCAACGGCGACCAGAAGGCTCCCTTTTTAATAGCTACAACTCCAAAGTGTAGGGGAGGGCGCTACTACTTTCCCTAGATTGATCCACTTTACCCTTGATATGTATCTCATACTGCTGGGTGTTAAGCTAGAAAGCATCAAGAACCATTTCAAAGTCTTTGGTATGACTCTACCTAGGATGGAACTCCGTCCTCCCGGACTATTGGCCAACACACTACCCAGTAGGCCAGATCCAAAGAAAGAAATCCAAGGTTTTAGGATTATCAAATATGAGATGCTCTATATAAACGGCTATTGATGTATGATTCAGTTGGGGTTAACGATGCATCAGCACTCAACGAATAGAGCTTAAAATTCTTTTACACAATGACAAAAGAAAAAAATTCACTTTCTCGGTATCATTATAAATTTATTTCAGGTTCCTATAAATTCTTATAAATCCAATTTATAAGCTTTATAAAAAACATCTTCAGATGAAGTATTTCAAATTATAATTAGATTTTATCATATTACTGCCGGCGAGATATGTAATTTAAAAAAGATTCTTATTCTTATTTCTTTAATTTAAAATGATCTTTTTTGTTTATTTATCAAAAAGAAAAAAATTAATAAAAGTTCAAGATAATTTTTCATTTTTTTTCACACACACACACAAACACACACACACACACACACACATTATATTTATATATATATATATATATATATATATATATATATATATATAATATTATATATATGAAAAAAAAGGATATATAATCTGGAACTTTTATTAATTTTATATATATATATATAATATATATATATATATATATATGAAAAAAAATTATATATAATCTGGAACTTTTATTAATTTTATATATATATATATATATATATATGAAAAAAAATTATATATAATCATGAACTTTTATTAATTATATATATATATATATATATATATATGAAAAAAAATTATATATAATCTGGAAATTTTGTTAATTTTATATATATTATATATATATATATATGTATGTATGTATTTCAAAAAATAAACTGTTTTCATTAATTTACATACTAACAAGCATTTAAAGATTTAAAAACCAATCCCAGAATAAATAATTCTACGTAAGCGACATTGAAAGAATTGGACACATATGAATTTATCAAAATAAATTTATATTGATACGAAGAAAGAGATTTTTTCTTTTGTCTCAATGTAAAAGATATATATATATTATATTATATATATATATTATATATATATATATATATTATATAAAAGAATGTAGCGAGCAATAATGAACAAGTCCTAGGTGGCAACACGCCACAAGGCACCAACTATACGGCCACCTGTCTCCATCACGGAAACTATCCAAGTTAGACGAACCAGACAGGCAGGTCACTGTTGGAGAAGCAGAGACGAGCTCATAAATGATGTACACCTATGGACCCCTACATATACCCGGCAAAAGCAGGACGACCTGCACGAACATACATCCAGCAGCTATGTGAGGATACAGGATGTGGCTCTGAAGACCTGCCAGAGGCGATAAACGATTGGGAAGAGTGGCAAGAGAGGGTCAGGGATATCCGTGCCTGCGGCACAACATGATGATGATGATGATATATATATATATTGAGTTGCAGACTATCTGAGAAACACTGGGGGATGGTTATTGCTGAGGATGAGGGATAGAAAAAAAGAGAGCGTTCAAGATATATATTTCATATAAATATATGCTCGATTTTTTGTTTCGTGCAGATATATATAGAGAGACTCTAATCCATGTTTGCTGCTTTTCAGCATCAAATGAAATGTGTGAAGTCATCTGATGAGGCGAAGAGTATAATGATATTCTTCGCCGAAATAAATTTATAATGACAATTTAACAAGGTTTGTGTTTTCTTCTAATTGCATTATAAATATAACAGTACGCGTGTGTTCAAATCATCTATCGATTTAAATACAACCAGACACACACACACACACACACACACACACAGATTATATATATTATATATATATATATTTACTAATCTAATATCTACCAGTATTCATAGTACCAGAACAAAAACAAAAAAAAACCCTGGCCAGGAACAAGAGATAAAAATATCTCGAATCACCGCCCAGGGGAAAAAGAAAAAAGTTTTTTGGGTAAAAAAGAAAGAAAAGGCCAACCTCGTCCGACTCCTTGAAAAAAATCAAGGAGTACGCAGTCAGTGGTCAAAAGAAAACCAAAAAACTCTCCGCGAATGCTGCAATGCTATAATTACTAAAGTGCTCAACACAAAACAATGGATCCAATTATAGAATTAACTTCTCGCAATGGAGCCAATTATAGAATTAACTTCTCGCGATTTAAGTTAATTCTATATAAAATATATATATTATATATATATTCCACTATCGTTCTTTCTTTCTCTATCTTTCCCTCTCTCTTTCTTTCTCTTCTCTCTCTCTCTCAGTATATATATCTTTTATATGGCATATATATATATATATTATATATATATAATATTATTTAATATATATGTGTGTGTGTGTGTGTACTTGGGCAGCAGTCTTTCATTTAAGCATGTTTGATTAAATAAGATTCCTTCAACTTTCCTGATAAGTGTCTTTGTTTCAGGTTGGAATCTGTGGATGAATTTACCAAAATTGTCCACTAAAGTTAACATTGCTGAATTAACGATCCCTTTCGATGTCAACATCGACTGGGCACAGCAGCGTAAAATGGGAAAAGTACGAAGAACTGCGGTAGCAGTGTGTTAAGCTGGTCAACAGTCATATTTATAGCTGGTCAACAGTCATATTTCCTCTTGAGATTGGAGGTCAAGGTTTTATTTCGAACTCAACCTCTACATTTTTAACCAAACTCGGACTTTCACCAGCAGAGAAGAGGGAATATATAAAAAAAATCCAAAACAACTGTAACTGCATCTGAGCGGATATGGCAGTCGTAGAGATCAAATACCATCCAACAAAGTATGGTAGTATTGTGAGATACTGCTGGGGCGCCCTTTGTTAGTAGTAATTGATGCTTAAGCCCCGAAACCATGTCTGGACCCCCGGGTCATCATTTGATCAAGACTGCTATCTATGCGTCAGTTTTTGTATATATTTTTTTATATATTGTCCAACTCCTGTGTGTTGTGTCTCTCTATAACCATTCATCTTTATCGTCTATTACTCTTGACTGATCCTCTAGCCAGCATTTAGTATCAACACAGAGATAATGATCATTCGTCTTCGCTGGTTGGCATACACTGTTGTGTCCATGTATAGTGACTCACAGGAGAACTTCCTTCATGAGTTCATCTCTGCTTCTCTACAAAAATATTTTTCCTAATTGGACGGTTAGTAAGATGGGAGATAAGTGTCCGTACAACAGGTGAAGGGCACCGCTTCCAGAATTTGTTCAAAACCTCAAGCAGCATCCTATCTAGGTTTTTCACGAGAGGCCACGGTAAAATTCAGTTGGTGCAGCCTTATAGTAGTTTTGACCTTATTTCATCTTGGAAGAACACATTAATTTGATCATAGATATTAAATCTTCAGAGGGTCGATAACTTATCGATGGCAGTAAGTAAAGTTGGCGACCGTATTCGAAGGCGACCAGAAGGCTCTCTTTTCAATAGCTTCTACACGGAGGTGTAGGGGAGGGCGCTACTCCTTTCCCTGGATAGCTCCACTTTACCCTTGTATATTGCTGAATGTTAAGCAAGGAGGTATCAAGTACGATTTTTAAAGTCTTTGGTATGACGCGAAATGAGGTGGAACCCAGGTCTCCCAGACCATTGGCGAATATTCTATCCACTAGGCCAATGAGCCAGATGACAGTAAATGCGGGTTATTTTTGGTATTTCTTTCAGTAGAAGCGATATTGCAACCGAGGTATGCAAACAGGTTTACAAAAATCAGTGGTTTGTCATTTAAAGAGGGGATGGCACCATTTAGTTTAAAACTCATATGAAATCAGGTGATAGAGAGTTCATGTTTTTAATATATATATATATATATATATATATATATATATATATATATATCAGGGGCGGAGACGGGACTTGTGCAACTCGTGCCCGGCACGACCAATAACTCGATCAATGTTATTCAAAATGGATTAAAAATCATCCATTAATTTCAAGCAAACATACTTAGTCTGATCTCAATTAAATTACGTATCTATTCAAGTTTCGATAACTAAGTAGCCAAAAGTTCATAAATATATCTGGGGAATAATACAACGATGCTGTTTTGAACGGATGGTCTTTGTCCGGCCACCGTCAGATTCATTGAACATCACATAAAATTGGCTATAATGTTGAACGCGCAATCCATGCCAGGCACTAGACCCTTATAATAATAGTAATGTTAGAGAAATCCTCTTTTGGCTGTAGCCAATAGCAAGAGCAACTCAAAACACCGTGCTCAAAAATATTAGCACTATGTGACTGCTGACAGCTGTCTTGGCAAGAGGGAGAGGGGCCGAGAGAGAGACAGAGAGAGGTGGGTAGCAGA
>OY757936.1:17879620-17917120 GCA_963585895.1 Sepioteuthis lessoniana
TCTTGGTCAGGGTCAATTTCTCAATGACGTATAACCGGAACGAAACTTTGAAAACCATTTTTTGGAATTAGAAATTAGTTATGAATAAACACTTGAGATTTTCGAATTGTTTCATTAGCGTTCTTACAATTCGTAAACTCCTGGTATATAATTAAGGAATGATTTTTTTCTATATAGATCATTGTTCATTAATTATATTTTAATATTCAGTTTGGTTGGGCTTTGAACAACTCGGGTTAAGAGTTCAGGTGCATAATCATTGGATACAGTTGTACGCTAGCGCACAAAGGATATAACAATCATCATTGTCATAATAAACCCCAGACAGGAAATGAGTCTGGAGTGCGGATGACGTCATGTCCAGAAGAGATTGGCTGAGAATTTGAGGATTTTGAAAAAGAGGCAATTGAAGGTTGACATTGGACCATGCAGGCAGATAGTTGAGTTCTCTGCCATTGGAGCAGAGAGTTGAGGTTCTACCGTTGCAGCGGCGGTTAAGTTTTTCGGGTCCCGACCAGCGAAGATGAATTGAGATCTTAAACACCACAAGCTGCACGTTGGTGAGGTTAGCATTGTAAAAAATTGTGCCTCTCTCCTCGTGTTGAAGAACTGAAATCAGAAGTTAATAAAACCGTTCAGACCTGAACAACAGAGTCCGCCTATATCTGCATTTGTGCATGTATATGTACGCTGGATTGATATAGTGATGATTATGGTTGTGGTATACAACACTCCCGCAACATTTCATGTTGAATATTCACTTTGAGGCCTTCCATTTTAGGGGCATGAAATGATAGAATAAATAGTAGCAAGTTCTTTTTTACTATTAAAACAGAATGAGCAATGAAGCGACTCTTTAATAGGGTCAATTTCCAGTTACTTTAAAGATAGAAGTTTATAGTAAGTAAGTAATTAAATTTGGTGACCGTAGTCGAGGGTGACGAGAAGGCTCCCTTTTCAATAACTACTACACCGAGGTTTAGGGGAGGGTGCAACTCCTTTCACTGGATTGCTCAACTTTACTCTTGATACCAACCTTATACTGCTGAATGTTAAGGAAGGATGGATCAAGTACCATTTTTGATGGCCAATGTTTACTATTTCAGGTTCAAATGAACAGCTACAGCAGCAATTGGAATACACCCTACTAAACCCCTGATTATCACAGCTGGTGAATTTCAAAAATGCAATCTGTGTGTGAGGACATTTTAGAAGAACGATATGCAATAAAATTATGTTCATAACCTGGAAAAAATGCCACAGAAACGTATGGAAAGCTTCAGACTGCTTTTTGACCATCTTGCATGAATCGAGCATCAGTTTCTGAGTGGCATAAGAGATTCAAGGAAGGCAGGGAGTCTGTGAGGGATGATGAGAGGTGTGGGAGGAGTAAGGAAGTCAATAGACCAGAGTTGATTGGGCAAACAGAGTTAGGGTTGAGGTTTGATGGGAGCTCAGGAAGAGATTCCTAGGGAAGAGGACAGCACTTTTCAAATCGGGTCCGTGGCATTTCCCCCAGAACAATGCACCAGTCCACATCTCAATTCTTGTCACATACTATTTGACCAAGATGGGCATCTAGACAGTTCCCTAGCTTCCCTATTGTCCAGACGTTCCTCCCTGTGACTTTTGCTGATTCCCTAAGCCCAGAGGCCGTCGTTATGAGACAACTGAGGGGATGAAAGAGGCTGTGATGAAGGTCATTGACACGCTGACAGGAGAGGACTTCCATGGAGCCTTCCAAAAGTTGTTGGAACAGTATATCAAGTGCATTGCAGCCGGAGGAGATTACATTAGGACTTTAAGATGGTGAAACAAGTTTGATAGAACCATAATGGATGTTTTAATAAAACGCAATAACAGTGGAAAAGAATATATATATATATAAAGATCATATAACCATTCAATTATTCAATCGGCGTTCTTTTTCGCAAAACTATCACATGATTGGCTGAGGCAATGATATTTAAATATATGAAACTCAAGAGGATAGAACGGATTTAAAAGAAGAAGAAAAGAAAAGAAAAGAGAAGAAAGGATTAGGAAAGGAAAAAAGAAAGTAAGAAACGAAAAATTAGATAAGATGAAGACAGAAAAGAAAAAGAAAAAGAGAAAGAAAGAGAAAGAAGAGAATATTCAAAACTTCTGGATTACTTTAGTTCTCTTTTTTCTCCATACTTTCGGATTCATTTCCATTATTTACTAAATATATATATATATATACATACGTTTCCAGGTTTTTTGGTACAGGCATTGTCGTAGACTCTTGAAAATTCAATAGGTTATTGCTATACATCTTATGCGATGACAGACCAAATTTTATGATTTCAGATTCAAATAAACAGATACAGTAGCAATTGGTATACACCCTACTAAAGCCTGATTGTCACAGCTGGTGAATTTCAAAAATGCAATCCGGACGTGAGGACACTTTAGAAGAGCGATATGCCAATAAATTCAGTTTTAAACTTGGAAAAAATGCCACAGATATGTATGCAATACTTCTGACTGCTTTTGGACCACCTTGCAGGAGTCAATTATCAGTTTTTGAGTAGCATAAGAGATTCAAGGAAGGCAAGGGTTTTGTGAGGGATGATGAGAGATTCGGGGGAGTAAGGAAGTCAATAGACCAGAGTTGATTGGCCAAAGGGTTATGGTTAGGGTAACTCTGTTGAGGTTTTAAGGGAGTTTAGGGAGAGATTCGGTCGGAGGAGGGCAGCACTCTTCAAATCGGCTCAGTGGCATTTCCACCAGGACAATGCACCAATCCACAACGAGAAGTTGTTGGAACGGTACAATAAGTGCATTGCAGCCGGAGGAGATTACTTGGAAGGGGACTAGAGTTTCATGTGTGTACTCTCAAAAGCGCCCATACGAAAAAAGTCTGGAAACCTATTTAATGATCCTCGTAGATTGAAAAAATTCAGCAGAACTCGATTTTTAAATGGCCCAGAATACACCGGCTACATCTCTACAGCGGGCCAAGCCCCCCACCAACGAGTGTCCTGCATATTACATGAAACAATCTTATAGTGAGACCCCAGGAATATTAGAGCCCCGGGGAATGCAGATTATTCCTTTATTGCCATCATTCCCAGGTCCACTCTGACTCGGAGTGATAGCACCTGATAGGGTCCTCTCTATGGGTCAAATAGAACTGTTTGACATTTAAACAGTGTACTTAGGCTAAACTGAATTGTTTGAAATAGAACTCTTTGATCATTTAATTATGTGTAAACAAATGACTGATGCTAAATTAATTCGTTGTAATATATATATATATATATATATATATATATATATATATATATATATATATATGTGTGTGTGTGTGTGTGTGTGTGTGTGTGTGTGTGTGTGTGTGTGTGTGATTATATATATATACGATTATTTATATATGCATATAAACATGTGTACGTATATATATATATATATACGCATATATATGTACATATACATATATATATATATGTGGGTATATATATATACATGTATACATACATATGTATATATACGTAAATACAGATATACATATATATATATACATATATATATATACAGGGGAAGAGAGTCGTGAGAAGAGCTTACTCATAAATATAGATAGATATAATTTGATTAAAAGAACTATATATATATATATATATATGTGTGTGTGTGTGTGTGTGTGTGTGTGTGTGTGTGTGTGTATGTGTGTGTATACATATACAGAGGCAGTGAGTCGAGATAAGAGCTGACTCATACAGATAGATATGATTTAATTGAAAAAACTATATATATATATATATACAGAGATAGAGAGACAGAGAAAACGAGGTAGAGTGGGCGAGAGAAAGAGATAAGAGCCGACTCAGATAGATAGATAGATAGATAGATAGATAGATAGAAAATCTGATGGAAGAGGATATAGAATATTTGATTCTTAAATGAAATTAACTGTCTTGTCCAGTGACCTTTCTACGAAAAAGTTCACACCCTGGTAAATTTGCAAGCTGTCTGATGGAGAGGAATAGAGAATGTTGGCGGAGGAATTTGGGTGAGGAAAGGTTTGCAATTATTATGTGGACGAAGTGAGATTTTCTCTTAGATTAAGGGATGGGGATTCGCACGGTGTGCGTGGTAGTGTGTGTATGTGATTGGGGGGTGAATTTCGGTCAAAGCGAAGATAAGTGGAAACTAAGAGTCTTTCTCCCAGTCTTAAACCACCTCGTCATCACCTTTGTGTCAGTCACCTCGATACGTCATGTCCAAACTTTTGCCTCTTCCTCGTTTTTCTTGATTGTTGATATTAGAGGACACTCCCGATCATTCTCTGGCTCTCTCTCTCTGTCTCTCTTTCTCTTTCTCTTTTTCAGACTCAGTGGGAGGGCTATATTTCTAAAGTTCCTTTCGGGTTTTAGCAGAAGGATACCCGGGCTGTATATGTGTAGGAGCATACACACACACACACACACACACACACACACACACACACACACACACACACACACATATATATATATACATATATATATACATATGTATATATATATGTGTGTGTGTGTGTGTGTGTGTGTGTAGAAAAATTTATAACAAGGTAATCCATCATCAGGACCATGAGGGGTGATATTAACGATGTTAAGTCAACGATCGATGTTTAAAAATGCAAAATACAAAAACCTAAGGGAAAATTTGTATAACATCGCTAATATCATTCCACATGGTCCCTGATGATGGTTCAATAGAACCGAAACGCTATAGTGTCGACTGCTCAATAAATCTCTTCTTCCACTTGGATTATCTTGTTATCAATTTTTCTACATATTGTCGGATTACAATCCTTTATTTACTTTCATAGACATATACGTAGAGAAAATTGGATAAACAAGGAAATCCAAGAAGAAAAAGAATTTAATGTAAAAGAAAGTCAACATTTTAACGTTTTGGTTCTAATGAGCCACCATTAGGACAAGGAAGGATGATATCTAGTGATGTTAAATATCTTCATAAACAGCAAAACGTATGCTCCCAAATTTGTATATATGAGAGTTGACGTAGTCTAAGCTGAATATAAGTATATGCATTCGTCGGATTTTATGGCACAACACCCCTCATAGGTTATTTAATACCAGATTATATATATTATTAATTAAAAAAAAATTGGTACTTATGCATCTTTGTTACTGCAAAAAAGCCAAACTTTCACGAGCGTTTCCGGAAAAAATCGGAATATGCCGAAATGCTTAGCTAATCAAATTTAAGATGAAATAATTCAATCAATTGAATTTATCGCAGCCTAGCGAAAATCTACAATGTGCAGAAATGGTGATCCAATTCTGCGAAGAAAAAAACCTTTTTGGCAAAATTAAAATTTGCCGGGCATGTGAGCATCCTTGCCACCTGAAAAAAAAAAAAAATGAGGAAAATTATGCCCGGAGATGGCGTAACACCAAATGCAGGACCTGTATTATTATTAGATTGTTAGGTGAAAGTACAGAATACTTACAAAACACCTCTTCCCCATGGTAAGAAATGATGTTTTTCTAGTTTTATAAGAAGTGGTAGTGCGTTTCTACAGCAAAGGTGTTTGGCAATCACTCATTCAGAATATTAAAAATGAAATAAAAAGTAAAATAAAGTAAATTTCAAAAGTGCAGAGGTTCCTAGAAACCTCTGAGAAAAAGCGAAATCCGTGCATGCCTGCAAGATAGGCGTACTGGCATCAAAGAGAAATCCGTTTTTTCTTCAACATTTAACATTGTACTAAAATGATCCTCTTTCTCTCAGCTGCTTGCAGGTAGTGCACGTATTCACCAAGTATCTGACTCGGGGACAGTTTGCGTCTCCAATTGAAAAACTCCTACTGGATATAGCCACCGACCTTAAACTTATCATTACCGAAAATGACAAATATATATCAACCTTGACAGGGAAACGTGACATATTTCTACTGGTTCATGAAAACTCTCCTCGCTACAGAATACTCTATAAAAACCCTAAAATAAAGTTGGAATTAAAAGGTATCTTTGTCTCCTTCATTCCTTCCTTAAATTTTCTTGCAACCTTTCACAGTTAAAGAAGCGGACAAGTGAAATAAGAACAAAAGGTGCCCGTGGTGTAATGGTTATTGTCGTAGGAAATGAACACGGCGACACGAGTTCAAATCTTAGACGAGACTGATAGCATTTCACATAGCACTAATACCCTTGGGAATGGTAAAAATCCAATTAATCTCTCTCCAGCTATGATTAAATAGTAGGGCAGGCTGGTATTTCAGCCTTGGTGAGGCAACTATTCTAGAAGGAAAACTCTGAATTCAAACCTGTTTAACTCCGCTTAAAATTGACCTTGTGTCATATCCTGTCCGAGCGGAGGTGTTGGTAAATATGAATAAGAACAAAAGTGTAAGTCAACGACCATAAATCAACCAAGGAAACAAAATGGTGAATAAGACAATCAAAACTTCCTATTTCCCACAGCTCTCCTTTCTGAGCGAGGTTTAACATTTTTGGAACGGCCCTCGAACACATGCTAAGAATGTATGTTTTCGATGTTTTTCAGTTCATGTGCATATATCTAAGTGAACGGCATTCCATAAGATATTTGCATATGCATTCAAACCTGTGTGCATGATCAAATTTGCTCATATATACAAACATGTCAATCAAAGAATGCTGATTGAATAATTGAATGGTTATATGATCTTTATATATATACATATATATATATTACTCATTAGAGTTTTTCACATCAGCGTAAGCTGATGGTTTTCACTGGAGATTGACAGCTAGTATCCTCAAGTCTCCAGGACTCTTCTCAGTATTCTGGCAGTTTTCAGTAATCCTGTTGTTTGGATGGTCTCCACTCGGCCGCCAACTTCCAAATCTTCCAGGCTCTTTAATAATCCTTTAGTTACCGTGCCAAAAGCTCCAGTCACAATTGGTATAATTGTCACCATCATGTTCCATAGTTTTTTCAATTCTATAGCAAGTTCAAGGTGCTTGTCTCTCTTTTCACATTCTTTCAGTTTTATTCTTTGGTCAGCCGGGACAGAAGTGTCAACAACTTTGCAGATTTTCTTTCTTTTGTTGATTATTATAAGGTCTGGTCTTCGGGCCGAGATTAGGTGATCCGTTTATTTATCAAAGTCCCTCAGGAGTTTGTGCGTGTAATTTTCTAGGACAGGTGCTGGGTTGTGTATATATTATTATTATTATTATTATTATTATTATTATTATCCCAGTGTTGGTTGTCACTAAATCTCTTTGTGGGTTTGTGTAGAACCAAGTGCAATATAATATGGAGAGTGCTCAATATCTAGGATAGAGCAATTCCATAATAATAATAATAATAATAAATAAATATATAATAGATTTTTATATGTATATAATGCCATGGAATTTAGTCTGCGACTCCTGAGTTTCTTGAGTTTTTACAAAACAACAATCATCAGGCAGTTAACAAAATTTTGTTGACTGCCTGATGATTGTTGCTTTTCTTTGGTTTAATACAAGCTTCCTCGTTGTATATCTCGGCGCTCTCCCGGCTTAAATGGTTGGCTCTGCGTGAAACATGGTTTAGCATTCCACTAAGCGTGAGTTTGTTCTTCATTCGGTGCTCAAATGTGAATATTGATATGAAGAATTATTCATTGTAGAACCAAGTTATAAAATTAACTGATTTCCGAGTTGAAGACCTCTGACTTCGGACAACAGTTTTGTATTCAAAACGAAAACTAAGAACACACACACACACACACACACACATATATATATATATATATATATATATATATATATATATATATATATATAAATCTTTACTGTGAAAGAATGAAAAAGACACGTCCCGAGACATTATAAGTCTTCCGAAGAAGAACACAAAATCCATAACACATTAGAAGCATAATTATATGAAATAAAAGCCTAATATACCACATTCAAATTAATACATAAACTTATTCCTTTTAATATATATTTATATACGAGGATCATTAAATAAGTTTCCACACTTTTTTCGTATGGGCACTTTTATTGATAGTACACACATGAAGCACTCGTCCCCTTAGAAGTAATCTCCTCCGGCTGCAATGCACTTGTTGTACCGTTCCAACAACAACAACTGGAAGGCCCCATAGAAGTCCCCTTGTGTGAGCGTTTCAATGACCTTCGTCACAGCCTCTTTTGTCTCCTCAATTGTCTCATAACGACAGCTTCTGAGCTTACGGAATAACCAAGAATCACAGGGAGCAAGGTCTGGACTTGAGGGAGGCTGAGGAACTGTCTTGATGCTCACCTTGGACAAAGAGTCTCTGACAAGGATGGAGTTGTCGACTGGTGCATAGTCCTGGTGGAAATGCCACTGACCCGATTTGAAAAGTGCTGGCCTCTTCCCTAGGAATCTCTTCCTGAGCTCCCTTAAAACCTCAACAGAATAACGCTAACCCTAACCGTTTGGCCAATCAACTCTGGTCCATTGACTTCCTTACTCCTCCCACACCTCTCATCATCCCTCACAGACTCCCTGCCTTCCTTGAATCTCTTATGCCACTCAAAAACTGATGCTCGATTCATGTAAGATGATCCAAAAGTAGTTTGAAGCATTCCATACATTTCTTTGGCATTTTTTCCAAGTTTTAAACAGAATTTTATTGCATATCATTCTTCTAAAGTGTCCTCACGTCCAGATTGCATTTTTGAAATTCACCAGCTGTAACAATCGGGCATTAGTATGGTGTATACCAATTCCAGGTGTAGCTGTTCATTTGAACCTGAAATCATAAAAATTGATCAGTCATCTCACAAGATGTATAGCAGTGACGTACTGAATTGTCAAGAGTCTACGACAATTTTAAATGCCTGTACCAAAAAGCCTGGAAACTTATTGAATTCACCACGTATATATATATATATATATATATATATATATATATATATATATATATATATTGTAAATAATGGAAATGAATCCGAAAGTATGGAGAAAAAAGAGAACTAAAGTAATCCAGAAGTTTTGAATATTCCCTTCTATCTCTTTCTTTCTTTTTCTTTTCTGTCTTCATCTTATCTAATTTTTCGTTTCTTTCTTTCTTTTTTTCCTTTCCTAATCCTTTCTTCTCTTTTCTTTTCTTTTCTTCTTCTTTTAAATCCGTTCTATCCTCTTGAGTTTCATATATTTAAATATCATTGCCTCAGCCAATCATGTGATAGTTTTGCGAAAAAGAACGCCGATTGAATAACTGAACGGTTATATGATCTATATATATATATATATATATTCTTTTCCACTGTTATTGCGCTTTATTAAAACATCCATTGTTGTTCTATCAACACTTGTGTCTCCATCTTAAAGTCCTGATGAATCGTCGGATGGGGCTGTAGATTACACCGACTGCTTCTCTGAAGAGGGGCACAAAATCCCAACGAGTGTCCTAAATATGACCCTAACAATCTGAGGGTGAGGTTCCTGTAATGCTAGAGCTTTAGGGAATATGGAATACTCCTTCTTTGCTATCGCCTCCAGGTCCACTCTGGCCCGGAGTAATAGCACCTAATAGGGTCCTATCTATGGGTCAAATAGAACTAAACTGCGTACTTATGCTAAACTGAAGGGTCAGAATTTAACTGTTTTGACATTTAAACTGCGTACTTATGCTAAACTGAATTGTTTGAAAGAGAACTGTTTTTGTATGCTAAACTGAATTGCTTGACATAGCTGTATTTTGACTTTGAATTTGTACTTACGTTAAACTGAATTTTTTGAAAAAGAACAGTTTTGACATTTAACTGAGTGTAAATATAAAACTCTCCATATACTTTTTTATAATTGTCTGAAATAAACCTATTTGACTAAACTGAATAGCTTGAAATAGAAATGTTTTTGGCAATTAAGGTATGTGCTTATGCTAAACTGAATTATTTGAAATAACCTACAACAGTTGATATACCATAAAACCGAAACAAACGAACTCGAAATCTTAACAATACAGGTATTCCTGTATATCGTTTCGAGTTAAGTCGTTCTCGATTATACTTCGTTTGTAAAAAAATATCTGGAAAAAAATAAAGTTGAAGTCATTTCATCAATTTTCCATTTGTCTGCCACAAATATTGGAATCGTAAAAATATAAAAGCACATAAAATCATGTTATTTTACAATAAATATCATCCTCGCCATGTCACGCTATCAGCACGGATATTCCAGACCCTCTCTCGCAACTCCTCCTTATCGTCCATTGCTTCCGGCAGGTCCTCGGGGCTACATCCCGTATCAACACAAAGCTGCTGTATCTAGGTTCGATCTGGACGTCCTGCCAGCACGAACCTCCCTTACACTCTCTCGCCATCCGTCTCTATTGTCCATCGCTCCCGGGATCTCTTCCAGGTTATATCCTGTATCGGCACGGAGCTGTTGTATATATGTTCTAGCAGGACGTCCTGCCTTTGCTCGTCCATGTGAAGGGGTCCACAGGAGTACATCCCTTATGAGCTCGTTCCTCCTTCTCCAGCAGTGTACTGCATGTCTGGTTCATCTAATTTTGATAGTTTTCGTGATGGGTGGTAGGTGGCCCTCCAGCTGCTGCTTTATGGAATGCCGTCTCCAGGACTTTTTCAATATTGCACGCTGCATTCTTATGTAATTGCCGTCAAGGTTTTTCTCAGTACGTTTAGTTAGCAGCCATGTGGTTCATCCCTATGACAGTATCGACATGACTGCTGCTTGGAAGAAATTGTGCTTCATTTAATCGGTCAGGTCTGACTTCCATACGATCGAAAGACTATCGATAGCTACCCATGCCTTTGCTAGTTGAGTGTCGATGTCTGTCTCGGTTGATGAGACACTACTCCCTGGGTAGGTGAACTTGTCAACCGTAATATAATTGCGGAGGGATTTCGTTTTTTATATCTTGCTTTTCGGTTTAGTTAGGATGAGAACCTTTCGGCTCAGTGCATGGATTAGTTAGGTGCAAACTTGAGCGCAGGTGTTCCCGCGTTCGCGGGGAGGATGCGTCATTCACAGATGTCAAAATAAAATTCCCAGATAGGAAATGGACTAGGGAGGTGAATGACGTCATGCCCGGAAGCGTGGGCTGAGGATTTTGGGATTTGAGAAAAAGTAGAGAAAGCCAGACGAATTTGTGCGCTACGGGCGCTGCGCGTTGGTGGGGTTGAGAGCTGACGATGTAAAAGCAGTCAGCATAGAAAGATTGTGTCTCTCTCTCCTCATGTCAAAAAACCTTTTAACTCAAAGGTAATAAAAAGTTTCGTACCTGAACCAATTTCGTAAAGTTTCGTTTTTTAGGTTCCTTATGTCTATTTCACACATCCGTGTATTATGTGGCTATGCAACATCAACTAGTTTCAGAGTGCTACCATTTAAACAAAATGAATGTAAATACTGGTAAATTTAACATAAATTTTGCTATGTTCTATTATCTTAAAATAATTTTAATAATTGTATTTGCTATTTAACAACAAAATAAAATCATTTTTTCTGAGGTCTTAAAGCAAACCACATTCATAAATAAAGATGTATTATAAAATCGCCAAATTGTAAACATCTACATTTACAAGTATGTACGTACATGTATTTGTAAATCTAGATAACTTTTTTCTGTACTATATTAAAAACTAAAATTTATTTGTTTGTAAGCTTCAAATAGATTTTTATTAACCATATATTGTTTAAAATGCATTTATAAATATAATAGAGAACTGGGAATGGTTATTTATCATCAAGCCCCGAGACAGGTAAATTCGGAGACGAGTAAGTTCAACTTGAAGCATTTTTCGACTTAAGGTACCATTTTTTTAAGTCTTTGGTATGACTCGACCAGAGATTGTACCCAGCTTTTCCGGTCCATTGGAGAACACTCAACCCACTTGGCCAATGAGTCGGAAAAGCATTAAAAGCACATAAAATCATGTTACTGAGTAATGCATAAGAACAAAAGTTTATAAGATCATATCAAAATACGTACATTTAAATTAAATGTGAATATAATCATCATAAATCCTAGAGAACGAAATATGAAAACATCTGTAACTCTGTATTGTCTTATTTAGTGGTCTTTAAGAACTCATTTTATTTTATGATGTCTTAGAACAAATCACAATCGCAAATAAAGAGTCAGCGATGTACGGTAATGATCGCCAAATTGTAAACATCTACATTTACAAGAATGGACGTACATGCAGTCGTAAATTTTGATGATTTTTTTCAGTAGTATATTGAAAATTAAAATGTCTTTGTTTGTAAGCTTCAAATTGATTTTATTGACCATATATTATTTAAAATATATTTATAAATATAACACAGATCTGGGAATGGTTATTTGTGGTTTAGCCTTGTGACAAGTAAATTCGGAGATGAGTAAATTCGGATATCTTCGGATCTTACCTCTCCAGTTGTTGGGTTGCATTCAGTAGGCCGTTTTATCTCTGGGTGGTTCGGCTAGGTGTGCCTCGGCACTGGAGATTTCCTCCGGCCTCAGGGAACCATCCCCCCAGGTTTATTGCCTAGCGCCTGAGGCGCCCCAAAAAGGGGAATGCCGACAGGGCTGAAGGTATTTTTGGCTTTGCCGGACGCGTGTGGGCTTCGGCCCTGCGACCGGACCCACCTTAAAAACGGCCTTGTGCCATATTCGTTCGTTGGTGGGACGCAACGATAAATACCAGAGATGAGTAAATTCAACTTGAAGCATCTTTTGACTTAAGTCGCTTATCCTGAAACGAATTAGGTGAAGTATACCACTACCCAATTAAGAAAATGCTGAAAAGTATCACAATATATTAGCAATTATAAAAAAAAAGAAGCTAATAATAACTCACGACTCTGAGCTTCACTGCTTTGATCGTCTGGTGATATCCTTTAATAATCGCCTGCTGATATCCTTTAATAATCAAGGACTACTTAGAAAACTTTATCAGAAAACCTGAATATTACTAAAAAGAGTTATGAATCATCAGCTGATGATCGAAGACATGCTCATTACGCTGATTATATTTTTTCAATTGTGGATATATATATATAAGTAAAATTGGCGACCGGAGTCGAGAACGACTCGAAAGCTCCCTTTTCAATATCTACTGCACCGAGATATAAAGCAGGGCGCTGTTCCATTCCCTAAATTGCTCAACTTTACCCTTGATCCCTGCCTTTTAATGCTGAGTGTTAAGCAAGGCGGCATCAAGTACCATTTTTTGAGTATTTGGTTTGACTCGAGCAGGGATTGATCACCGGTCTCTTAGGCCATTAAAGAACACTTTATCTATTTGACCTACGGACCGGTAAATATATATATCATCAGTATCAAGGCTTGCCACTAGCACGCATTTCCCTGACCCTCTTCGCTACTCATCTCTATCGTTCATTGCTTCCGGCAGCTCCTCCAAGCTACATCTTGCATCAGTACAGGGTTATCTTAGATAGGTTTTAGCTGTTCGACCTACCCTTTCTCGCCCGTGTGAAGGGCTCCACAAGAGTGGATTATGAGCTCGCCCTAACTTCTACAGTAGTGTCCTGCATGTCTTGTTCGTTTAATTTAGATGTTTTTTTAAGATGGGTGGTAGGTGTCTGTACAACTGCTGCTTTGTGGGATGTTGCCTCCAGGACTTTTTCAATAAAGCTCGCAATATTCTTGTGCAATTGCCATCAAGTTTTTCCTCCATACGCGTAGTCAGCGTCCATGTGATGTATCCATACAGCAGCACTGACACGACCGCTGCTAAGAAAAAATTGCGCTTTATTTTATCTGATTGGTCAGGCTTCTATATTCTTGGAAAAATTCCAGTTGCGATTTCCGAAAAAAACTTACTGTCGACAAATATCGATAGTCTGTCATTCGGGAAAAGGGAATTAAAACCCATCTCTTTCTCTTGGTCGTTTGATTGTATTTAGTTTTCACTCAACGGCTGGCATCTGACAAGTGTCGACGGCATTCTTGTTAGTTGAAGAGAAATTGTTAGCAGGGCACGTTCTGCCCACTGTCAAGGTCGCTATGACTGAACAACTGTCTGTTTACAAGGCACTTAGGCGGGGGTCATAGATAAATAGACTTGAATGGGTCAAGATCGGCTGGTAAGTGAACGGAGTTATGTAAATGTTCAGATGAACCGGACAATGGTTGATGGTCAGTGGAGAAATTGTAAAAAGCTATTGAGGAAATGGCTGGAATAGAATTAACGTGATATAAAGTAACAGATAGATTTATATAGGTAGATAAATAGATATGGATAAAAGAGAGATAGATAGATAGATTGATATAAAAAGACTGAGATAGATACGAGGTGCCTTCAATAAGTTTCCAGACTTTTTTGTACAGGCATTTAAAATTGTCGTAGACTCTTGAAAATTCACTATGTTATTGCTATACATCTTATGAGATGACTGACCAATTTTTTTATGATTTCAGGTTCAAATCAACAGCTACAGTAGGAATTTGAATACCCCTTACTAAGGCCTGATTGTCACAACTGGTGAATTTCAAAAAATCAATCTGGACGTGAGGACACTTTAGAAGAACGATATGCCATTAAATTCTGCTTTAAATTTGGAAAAAATGCCAAAGAAACGTATGGAATGCTTCAGACTGCTTTTCGACCATCTTGCATGAATCAAGCATCAGTTTTTGAGTAGCATAAGAGATTCAATGAAGGCAGGGAGTCTGTTAGGGATGATGAGAGGTGTGGGAGGAGTAAGGAAGTCAATACGCCAGAGTTGATTGGCCAAATAAAGAATTTCAGGAATAAGGATCGTCGTGTGTCTATAGAGACAATAAGTTTGATGTCAGTGTGGGAACTGTACACACAATTATTCGCGAGGAACTGAAGATGCAGAAGATTTGCGCGAAGTTTGTCCCCAGAGTGATCAGAGAAGATCAGAAAGAAAGACGTTGTCATGACAGCATGGAGATGGTCGAGCTGATCAGTTCAGATCCCGCAATTCTTGATGTTCTGGTGACCTGCGTTGAAAGATGGATCTACTGCTATGACCCAGAGACCAAGAGACAGAGTTCCCAGTGGAAGCATGCTGGCTCTCCCAGATATAAGAAGGCCAGACAGAGCAAATTCACCCACGAACATTTGATGGTCCCTTTTTTTAACAGCACTGGCATGATCTACTTACATTGGGTTCTCACTGCACAGGCAGTCAACAAGGAATACTATGTTGAGGTTTTAATGGAGTTCACGAAGAGGTTTCTTGGGATGAGGCCAGCACTCTTCAAATCGGGTCAGAGGCATTTCCACCAGGACAATGCATCAGTCCACAACTCCATCCTTGTCACAGACTATTTGACCAGAGATGCAATCGGTGTATTCTACAGCCCCAGCCGACTGAGCCATTAGCAAATCAGATAGTGTTATTCACCCCAAAGAAGAAAAATAATCATATCCGAGTAGAAAAAGGTTTAAATTATGGATAAAATTATAGTTACGTGAATCGTAAAAAAAAAAAATATTGATGTAAAAATTATCAAAAGTATATCCAGGAAAAATCAAGTAATTATAAATTTGTGTAGCTTTTCTTATCTGGACTGAATTGTATAATTTTATCCCAAATTCTATTCTAAAGATGAGAAAAATGCTTAATGAAAGTATAAAAAATAACCAAGAGAAAACATGGAGGTTGTTTCATGGCAGTCTGGTATGGATTCCGAGAAGCCGGCATTCATATCATATTAGCGGAGACCGGCTAACCTCAGGGAGCCGTCTCCCACCAAGCTCCAAACTTCTTCTGAGGGGCTATATTTATCGCCAGGCGCCTAAGGTGCCCCTTTTAAGGGGAATGCTGACGGGGCGTAACGCAGTTTTTGAGCCGCCAGGCGTGTGTGGGCTACGGTCCTGCGTCTGGCCCCCATAAAAAAGCCATGTGCCATACTCGCGCGCGTGCCACTCACTTGATTAATATCAGGTTGCTTCATGGTTGTTGGTAGATCCTGTGGTTTGTGTCTGACTTTTTTTTTTCTTGTCCATTCACTTGTTATCTTCATATTGTTTGTTGAAGCTGTAAATGATTTTTTAACGCAAGGAAAAAGTCAACGATACTTTAGACTGAAATTTTAAATTTTAGGGTCTACGACTATTCTCTAGTGTGGAATGTGTTCCTGAACAAGTATAAAGAGTCGGGATACTTAGGTAATGTGTTTGAAGAACATAAGGGAATTATCTTTTGCATGTCATTTATCTCAATGTTCGGTGGGTACGTTTGACAGTATCTGCTTCAAGTAGTAAAAACATAACGCGCTGCAAAATTCGGGACTCAAGAGGCACGTGGGTTCCCAACGAACAGCATAGAGAAAAATGTGCCTCCGTCTCAGCCGAGGTGTCTCGAAGTAACTTAAAGAGAGAGATAGAGATAAATAGATTGATAGAGAGAGAGAGAGAGAGAGAAAGAGAGAGAGAGAGAGAGCGTTACTTTTTGGTGCCAGGAAGTCTCTCTTTTTAGGCATGCACCGATTTCGCCTTATGTCAGAGGCCTCGCGGGAAACTGTTACTTTTGCTTTTATTTGTTTTATTTTTTCATGTCATCGTCTTTTTTTAAAATCTATTATTCAATCCGTACAAACCCATCCAGCATAATAGACAATGTTTTCTTCGTACTTAAACCTTACACGGCCCTTTCAGAGAATCTTAGAATAAGCGAATTGTATACCCTGCATGGGAGTAAAAAATCCTCCGCTCAAATGAGAGTGCTCTGTATATGACACTAAACTACATCTGATGGTGAGGATCCAGTTCTGCAGATCTTAATACCCTCATTGGTATTGCTCTATGATCTACAATGACACAGAGAGATAGTACCTGTTAGAATCCCATTTAAGGATCAAGAAGTTCTGGTTAATCATTATCATCATCATATCGCGCTGGTAGCACGGATATCCCTGACCCTCTCTCGCCACTCCTCCGTATCGTTCATCGCCCTAGGTAGGTCTTCAGGACAACATCCGTATCCACACATAGCTGCTGAATGTATGTTCGTGCTGGTCGTCCTGCTTTTGCACGGCCATGTGTGGGGGTCCATAAGAGTACATATCTTATGAGTTCGTCCCTGCTTCTCCAGCAGTGTCCTGCATGTCTGGTTTGTCTAACTTGAATAGTTTTCGTGATAGGGGGCAGGTGGCCGTACAGTTGGTGTCTTGTGGGTTGTTGCTGCCAGGACTTGTTCAGGATTGCACGCAGCATTCTTGTGTAATTGCCATCTAGCTTCTTCTCCAGCCGTTTTGTTAGCGTCCATGTAGTGCATCCATATAGCAGTATCGATGTGACCGCTGCCTGGAAGAAACTGCGTTTCATTTTATCGGTTAGGTCTGATTTCCATATAATCGATAGCCTATTGATAGCTGTCAATGCTTTCGCTAACCTCGTTTCGATGTCCTTTTCGGTTGATTCGACGCTGCTTCCTAGGTAGTAATTTCTGAAGCTTTTTTGCTTTGATGTAGCACAAGGCCAAATGAACGCTGCTTCCTAGGTAAGTGAATTTGTCTACTAGTTTAAGAGGGGTTCCTTCTAGAGTGGAGATATGTGCTATAAACAAACGGGGGACATTCCTGGTTAATAAATTTTCATATTTGATAAGATCACGTGAAAAACACACAAAAGAAACAACTAAACCAAATACGTGAATATAAACGCACACTGAAAGTAGTTCCCAAACCTCTTGGCATAAAATACCCCGAGACGAGTTGACTCACCATTGAAATCAATCAATCGATCGGTCGATCCAATCTCACACTTGAGATAAATTAAGCTAATCGAATTCTAAGTGAGTACCGTTTTATTGGCCCAGGGATTTGAGTGTTTGGCAATAGCCCGGGAGACCAGTGTTCAGTCCCTGGTCGAGTCGTACCAAAGACTCAAAAAATAGTACTTGATGCCACCTTTATAAGTTAAGGATCAAAGGTAAAGTCGAGCAATTCAGGGAAAGGAGTAGCATCCTCCCTTTCACCTCGGTGTAGTAGCTATTGAAAAGGGAGCTTTCGGGTCACCCTTGACTTTGGTTGCCAACTTACTTAGAAAATTTTCCGGCAACAATGAAATAATCTGGCTATTTTTGATTTGATTTGGTTTGTTGTTTTTGCTTAATGGCATATGTACTTTTGTGGGTTATTTAATACCAAAGCCTTTCTTGCACTAGAACAATACAATTTAACCCATAGTTAGGTGGCATTTTCGCTTGGTTAGTTAAATGGATAGGAATGACTGATAGACTGATTGTGTGAAGAAGATGGATTAGACAGAAAAAATAAGCAGAAGAATAAGGAAAGAGAAGTGAAATTATCAGAGACCAGGTGTCTCAGACAACAAGGTTTTTTTCTCGCTCTTTTTTCAGAACTGTAAGCGAATACACACACACAAAAATTGAGAATGCATGACAATAACAAAAAGAAAGAAAGAAAGAATGTTCTTGAAAGGAAATGTAAATTTATATCAATACGTTTTTGTGTAGTTATTTCGTCAGAGGTTTTAGACAGTCAGTTATATGATATCAAGTATTCCTATCTAATACAGATAATTTGCATACAGTTGTACGCTTTTAAGAATTTCTTCCTAAGACTAATAACTATTTAGTTTCAAGTAAGTATTTATATTTCATAATCGTTACTTTTTTTGGCACACAGTTATATAGTTTTAAGTAACTAAGAGTGGGTTTTGTTACTAATTGTAGCTTCAAGTAACAATTCTTAATACATATAATTTACCGGTATATGGCATCAAGTATTGCTATCCAATACAAATAATCTTTGAACCCTCATAAGAAAGAAAGAAAGAAAGAAAGATAAAATAAATGAGTAGAGTGTTCGCCCATGGCCTGGGAGACTGGGGTTCAATCCCTGGTCGAGTCATAGCAAAGACTCAAAAAATGGTACTTGATAAATTACCCACCATGAATGAAAGAAAGAAAGAAAGAAAGAAAGAACAAGAACAAGAGAGGATAAAATAATCACCCCTCGTAAAAGAAAGAAAGAAAGAAAGAAAAAAAGAATATGTGACCCATCGTGAAAGAAAAAAAAAGAAAGCAAGAAAGAAAGAAAAAGAGAGAAAGAAAGAAAGATAAAATAAGTGACCCATGATTAAAGAAAGAAAGAAATGAAAGCAACAGAAGAAAGAAAGAAAGAAAGAAAGAAAGAAAGAAAGAAGATAAAATAAGTGACCCATTATGAAAGAAAGAAAGAAAGAAAGAAAGAAAAAGAGGGAAAGAAAGATAAAATAAGTGATACATGAAGAAGAAGAAGATTCGAAGCAATCAATGACTAGAAAACTTGTTATTATTTTACATAAACTAAAACTGTCATTTATTTTTCTTCATTTTCAAATAAAAAACTTCCTTGTTTAAAAGACGTTTCATTGTTTCTTAAATAAAAGAACAACCCTTAGAAACCACCTCCACCACAACGAGTATCCTAATATGACACTAAACAACTTGAGGGTGGGGCTACAATCCTACAGTTTGGATAATGTAGAATACACCCAAATGGAACTGGAGGATTAGGACCTAATAGGGAACTGGCTCATTGGCCTAGTAGGTAGAGTGTTCGCCAATGGTCCTGGAGACCTGGGTTCAATCCCAGGTCGCGTCATATCAAAGACTTTAAAAATGATACTTGATACCTCCTTGCTTAACACTCAGCAATATTAGGTAAGTATCAAGGGCAAAGTGGAGCAGTCCAGGGAAAGAAGTAGCGCCATCCCCTACAACTCGGTGTTGTAGCTATTGAAAAGCGAGCCTTCGGGCGACCCTCGACAACGGTCGCCAGCTTTATTTAGGGTCTCAATCATTTATTAAAGATTATTATTATTATTATTATTATTATTATTATTATTATTTGAAACCAAGCAACAGTATTCAGATTATTGTATTGCATAAGAATACTTGATAAACAATGTTAAAAAAGTTAAATAGCAATTGTAGAAACCATTTAACTGTGTGCAAACAAATGATCGATATATAATAAAATTAGACCAAAACAGTTGTAACAGTTGTTTGTGCAAGAAAATAATTCTTATTAAATAGTTTTAATAAGAAGTGTTAGATTGGAATCCTTGAAGCCATTTAACTGTACGTTGACAAATAATTAATATTTTAAAAAATGCTAGTGTTAGATCGGAATACTTGAAACCATTTTTACAGAGTGCAAACAAATGATCAATATATAGTAGAATTATTAGTGTTAGATTAGAATACTTAAAACCATTTAATTTGGTCCGATCAAATGGTTTTTATTTAAAAGAATTATTCGCGTTAAATAAGAAATCTTGGAAGGATTTAACTCTGGTAAAACAAATGATAGAATCCTTGAAACTCTTTAATTGTGGGCAAATAGCAACTCGTTTAAAAATAAAGGTTCTTACTCTTTCCTGGCAGTTTATATATATATATATATATATATATATATATATATATATATTTGGCATTGAATTATCCATAAAGTTTGCAAGGTCATAAATTTTTTACCAGCTCACTCTCAGTCTGTTAAAATCTATCTATCTATCGATCTATCTTAGTCTGTCTATTTCTCTCTACCTTCTTTACTCTGTCTGTCTGTCTCTCTCTTTCTCTCAATGTATATATATATATATATAAACTTATGCACATATGTACATACAGCCACACACACATACACACACACACACACACACACACACACACACACACACACACACACACACACACACACACACACACACACACTTATATATACATACATATATATATATATATATATATATCATGTTCATATATCTATATATCCCTTTCTGTTTATATCTATCTATCTATGGATCGATCTATCTCCCGCTGTCAGCATCTATTCTATCTATATGTCTCTCTCTCTCTCTCTATATATATATATATATATATATTCAGATCTAACCCATTTGACCTCTGTCACCTCAAACCAGTTCATTTCTCTCTAAATCTCTTTATAACTATCTATCTATCTACATATCTATCGATGCGAGAGAGAGGAAGTTTAAGGGTGAAAACTTAAGGAGATCGGTAAGGGATTCAGACAAACAGAGAAAGAGAGAGAAGGGGGAAGAAAAGTAGTTGTTGTATGGGTGCGTGCGAGAGAGAGAGAGAGAGAGAGAGAGAGAGAGAGAGAGAGAAGCCGGAGAAAACTAGTTGCCAAGTTCGTGCTTGCATGCAAGAGAATAGAGACTCAAGAGGGAAAGAGAAAGATGATCAGAGAGAGAGAGAGAGAGAGAGAGAGTATGAGTGGGGGCGTTCATATGAATGTTTGCAAATGTCCAAACCGTTGCAAGCGGTGGAAAAAGTCTTGGAATTCGAAGAACGAGACAAACAAACGAAGAAGGAAAGTAAGACACTGAATGCAGACACGGAGGCTCCGTGATGTTGTTTACCTGCGTCTCCTCTTAGCCCGTCAAAATGTTTGGGAAAGTTACACATGCAGGACCTCCAGGGATGGACATTCCTCCGGTGAGGTCACGTGGTTTGTAAATACAATGTGGAAGAACACGGGAAATTCCAGAAAATAGAGAGCAAGAGAGAGAGAGAGAGAGAGAGAGAGATGCATAAAAGCAGATAGGTGATACTAAATTTAATTGGTAGGGAAACAAAAAATCTGTAAATATATATATATATATACAGAAAGAGAGAGAAGAAGAGAGAGGCAAAGACACACATACACACACACACACATATATATATATAATCTGTCCGAGTTACATAAGAGAACATCAAGATAGATAGTTACATAAATAAAGAGAGAGAAAGATAAAGAAAAAGAACGACAAACACACACACACACACACTCACACACACACACACACACATATATATATATATATATAATTAGAGTTAAATAGGTGCAGCTCTAGATATATATATAGATAGATAGATAGATAGATGGAGAGAGAGGGGGGGAGAAGAAGAGATTAAAAAAATAGTCATGAACGAGACTGAAATAGATAGATAGATAGATAGAGAGAGAGAGATACAGAGACAGAGGACGAAAGTCAGTCTGGTGATATCTTTTAATAATCGCCTACTGATATCCTTTAATAATGAAGGACCACATAGAAAATTTTATCAGAAAACCTGAATGCTGCTAAAAAGAGATATGAATCACCAGCTGACGAACGAAGACATGCTTATCACACTGATTTATTCTTTTAATTGTGGACATGGCTTCGAGCTGACGAAGAAAAGAAGCAAAAGGTACCCCGTAAAAACGATCACCGACGCCGACTACGCTGATGACTTGGCGTTACTGGCGAATACGCCTAATCAAGCAGAGACACTACTGCATAGTTTGGAACGAGCCGCAGCAGGCATTGGCCTCCATGTCAATGCACACAAAACTGAATATATGTGTTACAACCAAACGGGCAACATTACCACACTAGACGGAGCCTCTCTGAACCTAGTAGACAAATTCACCTACCTAGGAAGTAGCATCTCATCAACCGAAAAAGACATCGACACACGACTAACGAAAGCATGGACAGCTATCAATATTGAAATCGGACCTGACCGGTAAAATGAAACGCAGTTTCTTCCAGGTAGCGGTTGTATCGATACTGCTATATGGATGCACAACATGGACGCTAACTAAACGGCTGGAGAAGAAACTAGACGGCAATTACACAAGAATGTTGAGAGCAATATTGAACAAGTCCTGGCGACAACACCCCACAAGACACCAACTATACGGCCACTTGCCTCCCATCATGAAAACTATACAAGTTAGACGAACCAGACACGCAGGACACTGCTGGAGAAGCAAGGACGAGCTCATAAGTGATGTACTCCTATGGACCCCCACATATGGCCAAGCAAAAGCAGAACGACCAGCTCAAACTTATATACAGCAGCTATGTGAGGACACAGGATGTAACCCTGAAGACCTGCCAGAGGCGATGAATAATAGGGAGAAGTGGCGAGAGAGGGTCAGAGATATCCGTGCTAGCGGCACGACATGATGATGATGATATAAGTAAAGTTGGCGGCAGAAGTCGAAGGCGAACCAAAGGCTACTACACTGTGGTGGAGGAGTGGTCTCAACTTCATACACTGGATTGCGCTATTTTACCATTGATACGTAGCTTAAAATTCTGAGAATTAAGCAAGGAGGTATTAAGTACGACGTTCCTAGCCTTCGGGATTAATCAACCTGGGATTGAACCCCTGTCTTCCAGGCCATTAGCGAGTGAACTCTCATTGTATAGACTTTTGTTTATTCATAAAAATCAAAAGGTCACATTATAATATTAATTTCCCCATCGACCCAATTTATTAGCCGATCCTACAGTGATTCATAAATTTATTTCTCTTGGCAAAAAGTGATTTCTCTTACTCAGGGCAAAAAAAATATCTGCATTGGTTTTACTTATCTCACAGATTTTTGTCACATTTTCCAATATTTTTTTTTTTTTTGGACTCCACAACCTTTTCCTTTTTTTCAACGAATTCCATATTATTTTCCAATACATAATTTAAATAACTTAATCGTGTTTCTTCAAGGTAATCTTCAAAGAAGCCCGAATCTTAAGATATTGAATAAAAAATGGTTTTCTTAATACTTTATTAGTTTAAATACACACACACACACACACACATATATATATATATATATATATATATATATATATATATATATATATATATATATTTTACTTTACTTATATATATATATATATATATATATATATATATATAGTATTATTCGGTCCAGTTAAACTAGAGTTGGGAGTAATTCCTTCAGGACAAGAAAATCATTCAGGAGCTGAGATGAGGTAACTCCTTTAATCTCTTTTCCCTCCCCCTCCATGTGTCTATTCTGTTTTATTTAAACATTGGATCTGAAGAAGTCCTGTTATATTTTTCTTCGTGTTTATAGTTCACACCAGAAACTGAAAAACAGGATGGAAATAAATTTATAATCCTAAATTAACCAGTCTTTGGCTTTTTCTTTAAAGATATATATATATATATATATATATATATATATATATATATATATATATTTAAAGTGTAAAGAGCCAGGATTAAACTGGCTAGGTTTCACCGATCGGATCATCAGGATAATTTTGACTAAATAGGGTTGTTGGCCCTAATGACATTTTATTGATAAAGTGGATATCATCTGGGTTTTTTCACACCACCAGAATTATATAATAGGAATTGAAATAGGAATTATATATATATATATAGATAGATAGATAGATAGATAAGAAAAGACTGACATAGATAGATAGATAGATAGATAGATAGATAGATAGATGGATGGATGGATTGATCGATAGATAGATACGAAAATACTGATATACATATATATATATATATACTCTCCAACGGGGGTTGAGCACTCTGGTGACTGAATTAACGGCTGTCAAGCTTTTCGAATGAGTTGAGCGCTCTGGTATCCGGTAAGGCAAAAATGTAAACCAACGAAAGCTTTTACATAATGCTAAGCTGACGTAGTTCGATTACTGGCTGAGTGGTATGATACTAAGTCTAACGTAAAGATGGCCGAGTTTCGATCCCATCTTCAAGCGTCCTATGTGTCTAGCCACACAAAAAAGTCTGTCTGTGGATGACAATATATATATATATATAGGTAGAGAAAAATTGATATCAAGGCAATCCAAGCGGAAGGTGAGATATTAGCGATGTCAAGTCAACGATGGATGTTTAAAAATGCAAAATACATAAACCTAGGGGAACATTTGTATGAGAAGAAAAAGTTGGCAGTTTAATTAGTGAATCACCATTTTTTGTTTTAAATTATGTCATTTGACTTATTAGGAATATTTTATAGAATTTATGTTACGTTTGTGTATGGAGAAAGATCGCTAATATCACTCCTTATGGACCTGATGATGGTTCAATAGAACCGAAACGCTATAGCGTCGACATCTCAATAAATCTCTCCTTCAACTTGGATTACCTTACTATCAATTTTTCTCTAAATATATATATATATATATATATATATATATATATATATATATAATAGATATATATATTCAATTCATGGAATTTAGACTGCGACCCCTGGGTTTCTTGGATGATTGTTGTTTTGCAAAAAACTCCATAAAACCCAGGGGTCACAGTCTAAGTTCCACGAATTAAATATACGTATCTAATATATATTTATTTATTATCATTACAATAGCTCTATTCAAGATATTGAGCACTCTCCATATTATATTGCACTTGGTTCGACACAAACCCACAAAGTGATTTCGTGACAACCAACATTGTTATAATATATATCTATATATATATATTGCCAGTCAAAACAATTTGGCCCCCATCTAATATTGTTATTTCTCCTCCTAAAAGTGTTATTTTTAATGAACACTCACCATAATCTTGTTATTTATTCGACTAAATACAAGTTTTCCTTCGTAACTTTGATCTAAATATAACCAAATTTAAAAAAAAAATTGATTTGAAGATTTTTTTCTTTTCTAGTACTGAGTATGAATAAACGTTTTCCAAAAGTAAGATTATACCTTCACTTGAATTTACATTAGACAATATTGTATTGAATTACAGCTTGCTAGATCCTATCTGTTTAACCTATCCTGAGGACAATTTATATCAGAGTCATTACCTTGCGTGACAGAAAGCAGACTGCTCCAAACATTACTACACAACTAAACTAATGTCGTAAAAAAATTGTCACCATCCACTTTAAGAAACCTTTCATCTGAGGAAGCAAAACCATGTCGAAAGGCTCAAGTGGGTCAAGACGCATAAAGACTGGACGATAGAGCTGTGGAATTGACGAATCAAAGTTCGAAATATTTTGATCAAATAGGAGAGTTTATGTGCAGCGAAGAGTTGGTGAAAGAGCTGCTAACCCCTGTATTTCACCAACCGTAAAGCTTGGAGAAAGCTCTGTTATAGTTTGGTGGGTGCCAAATTAAAAAGTCGTGGATTTACTACAGGTGAAGAACAAATCGAATCCGACCGGCTATCACAACACCACACGATCGCACCTTGAACGTGTCTTGTGGGTCAAGGAATTGTACCCAAGCAAAATAATGACCCAAGCATACAAGTAAATTCTGTCAGAGATACATTAAAAGCAAAGAACAGCACATTCTTCAGTTGATGTCTTGGCCGGTGCAATCAGTCGACTTAAATCCCATGGAAATGGTATGGGATAAACTTGACCGAAAAGTCAGAGCTAAACAGCCCACATGTGCTACTCATTTTGGACAACTCTAGCCGTCTTTGTTGGAAAGAATGCGAAATATTTGATTGGTTGGTTAGGTTTTATGGCATATCAACCTTTGTAGGTTATTTAAGGTCAAATCCATCTTCATGTAAATTATCAGTTCTATTTCAAACAATTCAATTTAGCATGAGCACATAGTTTAATTGTCTAAAACATTTCTATTTCAAACTATTCAGTTTATTCAAACCGTTATATATGATAATTCAGTTTAGTGTAAGTACAGTTTCAATGTCAAAAACAGTTCATTTTCAAACAATTCAGCTTAGCATAAGCACGCATTTTAAATGTAAGTACAGTTTAATAGTGAAAAAAATTTCTATTTCTAGCTACTCATTTTAGTCAAGCCGTTCTAATTCGGCTGATTCAGTTAAGTATAAGTACATATTTTGTTTACACACAGTTAAATGTCAAAACACTTCCATGTTAAACAATTCAGTTTAGTGTAAATACAGTTTCAATGTCAAAAAACAGTTCAATATGAAATAATTCAGTTTACCATAAGCACGCAGTTTAAATGTGAGTACAGTTTGATTGTCAAAAACATTTCTATTTCAAGCTATTCAGTTTAATCAAACAATTCAGTTTAGCATAAGTATGCCGTTAATTCTATATAACCCATAGATAGGGCCCTATCAGGTGCTACCCCGCCAGGCCATAGTGGACCTGGGAGCAATGGCAATGAAGGGGTGCTCCGTATTCCCCAAAGCCCCAGCACTGCTGGAACCTCACCATCAGATTGTTTAGTGTCATATCCAGGACACTCGTTGGAGGGGGTCTTACCCCTATACAGAGGTGCATTCGGTGTATTCTACAGCCCCAGCCGACTGGGCAATACAGAGTTAAATGTCAAAACAGTTCTATTTCAGATAATTCAGTTTAGCATAAGTATGCCGTTAGTTCTATTTAACCCATAGATAGGACCCTTATCAGGTGCTACCACTCCGGGCCAGAGTGGACCTGGGAGCGGTAGCAATGAAGGAGTACTCTGCATTCCTCAAAGCTCCAGCATTGCTGGAACCTCACCATCAGATTGTTTAGTGTCATATCTTGGACACTCATTGGGGTGGGGTCTTACCCCTCTGCAGAGAAGCAGTCAGTGTATTCTACAGCCCTAACCGACTGGGCAAACCAAAAGTTTGAAAAGCAGTTAGAGCGGGCCTAAGAGAGTTATTTTGAGGAGTCAAAGTATAAGAAGGTTTTTTGCAATTAAAAAAACAAAAATTATTCAATTTGCTTCGGGAAGACTTGCATTGAGTATAATAAATAAAACCTTTGTGAGGCTTAACTTGCTTCATTGAAAATAACACTTTTAGAATGAGAAATAAATATTTGAAGGGTGGCCAAATACTTTTTGCTGGTATTATATTTATATTTATATCTGCATATAGATATAGATACTTTATATATATATATATATATATATAGAGAGAGAGAGAGAGAGAGAGATACCTTATTAACAATCTGGGAAGTTTTTTCTGACTCCGTATTGTTTATTTAATGAAGTAGATGTATCGTTGCTTTGTTTTGTACTTCCATCCATTTATTTGACAAATCTGATATTTCTTGAACACTTTATACAGGATGACCCACAAATATGTACACTCCTAATAATTTTAAATAAAATGCTTATTATCTTCTAAACAAAAGATCCAAACATTTTCTCATTTCTCGTGGAGCGTTATATAGTAAAAATGAAAACCGTATTTTGTAGTGTACAAGTCTGTCCGGCATATAAGACGACCTCAAGATCTTTTGTTCAAAATTCCGTGTTAGGCTGGGATATAGGTCGACCCCCAAATATACCCTGACGTCCCGGCTTGTGCATCAGCTGTTGAAAACGTATATATCATACTTAATTTGTATTATTATCCCCAGTCGGCTGGGGCAAATAAAACAATCAAATGGTGAAGTTCCTGTAATGCTGGAGCTTTTGGGAATGCAGAGTACCCCTTTATTGCCATTGCTCCCAGATCCACTATGGCACGGAGTGGTAGCACCTGATAGGGTCCTATCTATGGGTCAAATAGAACTAAAAAACGTACTTGTGCTAAACTGAATGGTTTTGAAATAGAAATGTTTGACATTTAAATTGCGTACTTCTGCTAAACTGAATTGCTTGAAATAAAACTGTTTTGACTTTTAAACTGCGAGCTTATGCTAACTTGAATTGGTTGAAATGGAATTGTTTTTGTTCGCTAAACTGATTTGTTTGAATTAGAACGGTTTTTGTCATTAAAATTGTAAAAGTAAAGTTGGCGACTGTAGTCGAGAGTGACCTGAAGGCTCCCTTTTCAATAGCTACTACACTGAGGTGTAGTGGAGGGCGCTACTCCTTTTCCTGGATTGCTCCACTTTACCCTTGATACGTACCTTATAATGTTGAGTTTTGAGCAAAGAGGTATCAATTACCATTTTTAAAGTCTTTGGCATGACTCTACCTGGGGGCATTTAACTGTATGTAAACAAAAGTATACTTATAATAAACTGAATTGTTTGAATAAGAATTGTTTGACTAAACTGAATAGCTTGAAATAGAAATGTTTTAGGCAATTAAACTTTATACTTATTCTAAACTGAATTGTTTGAAGTAGAACTGTTTTTAAAAGAATAGAAAAGGCAAAAAAATAACCTACAAATATTGCCATAAAACACAAAGAAAGAAAGAAACAAATAAACAAACATAGTCTGTATAATAGTTTTATTGCTTTGTATTAATCTCTGTGTTTGCTAAACATGTTTCCCATATACGAGTTAAATTTGGGAATGTTTGTGGCATTCTCTGGAATTACGGTAGTTGGTGTATGTCGATAGTTACGAGAACTGTTCCACAGTCTGATGACTCTTTGGTAAATGTTTAGATCTCAGCCCTGCTGTATAAGTCGAACCCAAGATTTACACGCATTCTTTTTTTCAGGCTTTAACAGTCGACTTGTACAATTTACAGTAAATTTTTCTAAAGAAAAAAAAATTGATTACTAAAAAAGAAGACATTTTGGGATATACCAGAAAAAAAATATTGTAGTTTTTTTGTGTAGATGTCCTCCACGTCATCAAATGTTACTCTTGAGAGAAATTTTCAATTTAGGAAAAAAAAAAAAAAATATATATATATATATATGTGTGTGTGTGTGTGTATGTGTTGCTCAGTTAGGTACATGTCTGCATTTGAATTTTTAATTTTGTAATGGTCTTTTTGAAGGAACTATTCCAAAACACTGAAATAAATAATGTGATATCATTTCTAAAACAGTGAAATTATTCACAAAAATCTAAAGAAATTTACAATTAGACCAATTTTCTATAAACCCTTTCTTTACTAGATATATTCTAACAAACTGATCCCTTTCCCAACCTGTTTCACAGGGTTTTTTTATGGTCCTTATTCCCTACAAATAAACTCCTAATAAAAAACAAATAACCAACTAATAAACCAAAGTTGATCATTAATTCCAATGACCTCTCCTTTGAATTGCTTTTCAGACTTATTTTCCTTTACTTGATTCGGCATTAAATTACCGAAGAGGTTGATATGCCGTAAAACAAAACAAACAATTTTTTAATGGTTATAGTTTTGACCTGTTCATGGAGACAGAAGAATATGCAATACAATTTTCAAAACTATTGTTATTTGATTAAGGTTATGATTTTTTTTATATTAAGCATTTTTTATTAAGTATATTTCATTATTTAGTTTGGTAAGGCTTTGAACTACTCGGTGTCTCTTAGTCAGGTTCGATTGTCAGATAGTGCAGTCTTACGCCCTCAAGGAAAGGGTATGACAACCATCATCTGTGTTAATAAACCCACAGGCAGGTGTTGTATAGCCACATACATATACAAATACAAATATAAGCAGAAAGATAGTCAACAATAATGTCGACTTCAATGAACGAACGAACACTCTTCTTTATAAAAATATATCTCTCACACTTTATTCTCGAAAGGGTTGATGTTGGTTGTGTGTGAGAGGTGAGTTGGACACGGGGACAGACTGCTACATATTGACCCCACGTTCTTCTGACCATAGAAGCACTTCTTTCTCATCTTGACTGGGTTGCTCAACCGTGGGTCACTGAGAGCCCAAAGCCCTCTGTCTGCCGCTGGTTCTCACGCGGGCAGTTTGTCCCCAACTGACTCCAACTCCAACTAGAATTGACCCAAGCCATCTGTGGCATCTGGTTATATAATTGTCTAACATACGCCTGCTTCCGCTGTTCCTTCGCTTATTTACACAGGTACATTTCTTGATTGACGGCTCGGTCGAGTGTCAATATATAACACAGAAAATAGCCGTTGGAGTGAATTGAGCGGATAGATGACGTTGTACATGAAGAGATGGTCCTGAGAATTTAAGTATTTTCAAAAGAGTTGAGTTTCTACCACTGGAGCGCGCGGCTGGGTTTTTCGAATGTAAAAAGCAGATCAGTTAGTGTCTCTAACGGCAAAGATCTTAAACACCACAAGATGCACCGTGCGTATGTGTGTGTATGGGGTGGGGTTAGTATAGTATGGTTAGCATAGGCTTTTATTATTTGTGTCTCTCTCCTCGTGTCGCCAAGGACTGAAGGTAGAAAGGAATAAACTTGTTCGTACCGACTGTATTTGTATTATAATTGTTGTTTGGTTTGGTTTCTTTGTTTAATGGCATATCAACCTCTGCAGGTTATTTAATGCCAAAGCCATTCTCCTAGAAGAATAGTAGTGGTGCTATTTAACCCATAGCTGGGAGGATAAGGGGGTTCATACCTTTCCCAAGGGTATTTGTCCGAAAGTGAACGTAATAGCGCGACTGGAGTACGAACACGCTTACTACGATTCCGCAGTCCATCGCTTTAACCATTACACCACGAGGACTATAATTGTTGTGATTGATATCATTATGACTATACAACCTTATGTTAAATTACCAAACGTGTTTTATTCTATGGTGTCATTGATTTACTTAATGTTGAGTAAACCGCAAAAATAAACAAAAACACCCATCCCCCCAAAATACCATAGTTGTCTAACTGGTCGCCTGGGTGCTATAACGTTCCGCTTAATGTCTACACTCGGTGGAAACTATTGGAAAAATCCTGTGATATAGCGTTAATATTATACTGTTCCACTGGTTGATATCTCTGTTATTCAGGTTTGGGTATTAACCCTTTCATATAAGCCGAACCCCTACTTTTGTATTGAGTTTTTTTTTTCTCAAGTTTAAAATGTCGCCAAAATTTCCGGTAGAATTTCTTTGAAATATAACCATTAATATTCAATAAATTCTCTAGAGCTAAATACCATTTGGGTGGCTCAATTCGATACTGTTATTTTTTCCACCCCATTCTGTAAGGTTTATTTTACCCGTTCAAACAGTGTATTACAATATCAGGACATTTGTGGGGGGGTCTTTTTTTTTTTTTTTTTTTCTTAAAGCACGAGCAGAAGATATAAACTTGAAAAGATCTTCCACTCCCCACATATGTCCACGAACCAAACAAAAAATCGGATACGTACCTTACAAGATTAGTTTAATAGCACTGCCACCATTTATTTTCTTGCGATTATTTCTTCTTTTAAATGTTTTGACTTTTATGGCTGAGAGGCTGAGCAGGGAGTCGAAATGGGCCGATAGTTGACGGGACCTGAGGGAAGACGCAGGACAAGGCCAAGTAGACAGTATAATGGAAACACTTCGATTGTAATGGTGGACACAACAATGAACATGGTGTTCTTTTACGGCAATAAACAGCGTAAGGATACTTTACGAGGGGTCATAGGTAAGCAGGTGTGCAGGTAAGTGAAGTAAGTGATGTATTTATACACACATAAACACACACACACACACACACACATATATATATATATATATATATATATATATATATTGGCAGCATTTCTTGATTAATATATATTTGATTGAATATAATAACATTGTCGCTATTTTCAAAATTAATTCTATCGATTTCAGTGGGTTTTTTTTTTGTTTTTATATGAAGAGCTTCTAGGATTTGTCGCCCCAAATAATTAATTTTGTGTGCTATTATTGTGATGTTTTAAACTAGAATTTTTTGCAGCTTGGATTTTGGTTTTAAGATATAAGTCTATGGAGCTAGAATGATTAAGGTGCATCGTAAGCCGTCTGGAAATAGTTGTAGTGGTAAGACCTACATACGCATCATTTTATATTTATCTTCTTCATTATTTAATCAAACATGCTTAAATGAAAGACTACTGTCCAACTACGCACACACACACACACACACACACATATACAAACACACACACACACACACATATATATATATTTATATATATATACATATATATATATATATACGAGGATCATTAAATAAGTTTCCAGACTTTTTTCGTATGGGCACTTTCATTGATTGTACACGCATAAAACTCTAGTCCCCTTCAAAGTAATCTCCTTCAGCTGCAAGGCACTTGTTGTATCGTTCCAACTTCTGCAAGTCTCCATGGAAGTCTTATTTTGTGAGAGTGTCAATGACCTTCGTCACAGCCTCTTTGTTCTCCTCAATCTCCTCAGGAAGAGATTCCTAGGGAAGAGGCCAGCACTCTTCAAATCGGGTCAGTGGCATTTCCGCCAGGACAATGCACCTGTCCACAACTCCATCCTTGTCACAGACTATTTGACCAAGATGGGCATGAAGACCGTTCCTCGGCTTCCCTATAGTCCAGACCATACTCCCTGTGACTTTTGGTTATTCCCTAAGCTCAGAGTCTGTCGTTATGAGACAATTGAGGAGAAGAAAGAGTCTGTGACGAAGGTCATTGACACGCTCACACAAAAAGACTTCCATGGGGCCTTCCAGAAGTTGTTGGAACGGTAGAACAAGTGCATTGCAGCCGGAGGAGATTACTTCGAAGGGAACTAGAGTTTCGTGTGTGTACTATCAATAAAAGCGCCAATATAGCTGGTGTTTGAGATTTGGAGAAGCCTGTATTTCGCCTGTTAATTTTCAAATCTGGTAAGTCGTCTCCAGTTTAAATCTTCGAGGAAAAAAAAACCTTTCTTTGCCCTAATTAACAGGATAAAGTCAGACTAAGAACGACCTTCAAATAATAAAGTAAATAGTATATATATATATATATATATATATATATATATATATATATGCGCACATGCGCGTGTTTGTGTGTGTGTGTGTGCACGCTCTGATTCGTACCGGAGAAAGAAACCTATACAATACCTGTATCTATGGAAGAAAACGTCTATGATGGTTCCGTACAAACAAATCACTAAGAAAATTCTTCAAGAGAAAAATTACTTGCTGGGTTATTATCAAGTAGATAATATATATAGATATGCTTAAGTGCTTATCTATGCATATCGAAACGGATTTAGAATCAGATTCTTGTTCTCTTAATCACCGCATTTGGATACCTGTAAACTTGTCGAACACAGAGAAATGAGTATGGACGAACAATGCTATATTAACACTTTAGGTTCCGGTTTCTGTCGTAACATCATTTTAAGACGATCCTTCTACTTAGAAGGGATGGGGAAATAATCCAGTCTGCATTTCGGGGTTATCTCCGTTTCATCAAAATTTGAATGAACTGATTCTGAGTCTCAGACCGCTCGGCCAACAAGCGTACCACGTTTGGCTAAGGGAATTGTTAAGGTAATTATGTAGCAACAGCAGTAGCCGTTTGTTTACATTTTTAAATACCCTATCGGCTACCAGAGTGCTCAATTCTTTCGAAGAGCTTTGCATTATGCGAGCGGCGTCCGAAAATTCCTTCACCAGAGTGCTCAACCCCCACGGGAGAGCGTATATTGTCATCCACAGACAGACTGTTTCGTTCTATCAGAACTCTTCAGTGTGGCTGGACACGTACGACGCTCGATATACGAGGATCATTAAATAAGTTTCCAGACTTTTTTAGTATGGGCACTTTTATTGATAGTACACACATAAAACTCTAGTCCCTTTAGAAGTAATCTCCTCCGGCTGCAATGCACTTGTTCTACCGTTCCAACAACTTCTGGAAGGCTCCATGGAAGTCCTCTTGTGTGATAGCGTCAATGACCTTCGAAGTAATCCTTTATACCGCTCAAAAACTGATGCTCGATTCATGCAAGATGCTCCAAAAGTAGTCTAAAGCATTCCATACGTTTCTCTGGCATTTTTTCCAAGTTTAAAACATAATTTTATTGCATATCGTTCTTTTAAAATGTCCTCACGTCCAGATTGCATTTTTGAAATTCACCAGCTGTGACAATCAGACTTTAGTAGGGTGTATTCCAATTGCTGCTGTAGCTGTTCATTTGAACCTGAAATCACAAAAATTAGTCAGTCATCTCATAAGATGTATTGCAGTAACATAGTGAATTTTCAAGAGTTTAGAACAATTTTAAATGCCTGTACAAAAAAAAAAGTCTGGAAACTTATTGAAGGCACCACGTATATACAGTAACATGGAATATTGCGTGTAAGACGTACATAGAAAACGCATACATGAAAGGACACATAAACGGAAAATATATGTATGTGTATATGAGTGAATGTATGTATGAGCGCGCATACGCGCTTGTGAGTGCGTGTGAGTGTTACATTATCTGCTCGTTTCGTTAATTCCTTTCACCTTACATATTTTTCATTCGTTCGCTTTTGTGTTACGTGCTAAGCCACCATTAACCACCCGGGTAGACAAGGATCTACCCGTATAACTTGCAACTATCATTTTTCAAGGCCAACCGTCTACACAAACAAAATTATATAAAAGTCATTGTTAGTCATCACAATCAAAACACACACTCACACAGAAATATCTATCTATTTATCTATCTATGAAGGCTGGGGAGCACAAAACGTGTTAAATAAAACCTACAACTATATATATATATATATATATATATATATATATACCCGTAGCATGAGTAGAATTTGAAACAAACTCATTTTAAGGATAGCTTAGCAGGTTTGAAGTCAGAGCTTTCCCTCTCCTCGACTGGTTTCCATACCAAGGTTAAAGAACACAGTCTATATACCCAGCGCTGGAGTGAGAACAGTTAGATTCATATGATCCCAAAGGGTATTTAAAATACAAACAGCCTCATTCAGGTTTTAACTTTGCCTATCGTGTCTACTTTCAAAGCTGGCAACCGTTAAACCATAACACTTCATATATATATATATATATATATATATATATATATATTGTCATCCACAGACAGACTGTTTCGTTGTATCACAACTCGTCAGTGTGGCTAGACACGTAGGAAGCTTCAAGCTGGGATTGAAAGCCGCTCGACAAACAGATTATTTTTAAATACTCTGTCTAGTTTAAATTCAGAAATATGAGATTTTGTAATCTGCTTACTCATCTTTAAACTTCGATTCAATACACAGCAAAAATCTACTTGACTTATATATATATATATATAATCAAGTCACACTCAATGACTCTCTCTCTCTCTCTCTCTCTCTCTCTCTCTCTCTCTCTCTCTTTTCAATCTATCCCATCAGCTATGACTCCCGGCAGGTCTTCCAGACTACAACATGTGCATGTGCAGATCTGTTGTACGTAGCATCTTGTTGGTCAGCCAACACTGGCATGTCAATGTGAAGGGGTCCATCAGTTCGTCCTTGCTTCTCCAGAAGTGTTCCGCATATCATGTTTCTTTTAATTTGGATTGTTTTAGAGATTGGAGGCTGGTGGCCGTACAACAGTTGTTTTCCGGGATGATGCTTCCCGGATATATTTAATGTAGCTCCTAGCCTTATTGTGCTGTTCCTGTTTAGCTTTTTCGATATATTTTTGTCAGCATCCATATGGTGCAACCCTACAGTTGTATTGACACAACTGCTGCTTAGAAGAAATTCCGTTTTATTTTTTTGGATAGGCCAAGTTTCCATATGATCGATAGTCTATCGATATCACTTTCCGCCTTCGATAAGCGTATATTGATGTCATCTTCAGTTGATGAGACGCTGCTACCGAGATCTGTGACTTTGTCTTCTAATTTCAGAGACTCACTATTTAGAGTGGAGATAACTCCTTCTCGATTCAAACATATGGATTCCATTTTGTCTGCATTTACGTAGAGGCGAATGTCTCCTTCTGCCTACACCAGGCTATGTAGCAGAAATTCGGCGCGGATAGGTGTATTGTGTCATCAGCGTATTCTACGTCTGTAAAAGTTTGTGCGGAGTTTCGTCTGCTTCTTCCTTTTTTTTTTTTTTTTTTTACTGTGAATCCATTTTCTTAAATAAAATCTGTCGACATTGGAAACACGTAGTCTAGGCAGACTATGAACAGATATGGGGCCACTGTAATCTTTTGCAGAACTCCTGCAACAATGTGAAAGATTTCTATGTTTCTATCTGGTGACCGAACCTTGATTTTCGTGTTTCTATGGCTGTGACAGTTTCTTTGGGGAAACCCTACGCTAAAAGTATTTGCTCGATCTCTCTCTCTCTCTCTCTCTCTCTATGTATAGAATCAAAAGTCGTGTAGAAATGTAAGAACAAGTCTGTCGCCTGAAGGTTTTTTTTCCTGAACTCCTGGTATGATTTGGGGGATTGTCAGAATCTGTGATGTTATGGATCGATTTCTCCTAAAACCATTTTTATTCTTTCAAAGAATTTTCTCAATTTCTGGTTCGATGTTCTTGAGAAGAAGTGTGTTATATACCATAGCAGATATGGAAATAAAAGTTATGCATCGGTAGTTCATCGCGATTCCGAAGTCTCCTTTCTTGAGGAAACGGAGGATGCAGCCTGTCTATTGTGATCTGGTCATATACGGTATTACAGAATCGGTGCTGTAAATCACTGAATTTCCTCGTCTTCCAAATTTCTGGGGGTATTTCATCGAGGCCGGTAGCTTTTCTGTTGAGTTGAGTTTTTTTAGTAATATACTTGGACACTTCCCCAGCTAAACTCGTACACACAGACACACAGACACACACACACACACACACACACACACACACATATATATATATATATATATATTGTTCCAGCACAAAGAAACATTCATGGGTGAACTCACAGTTGTTTTAATTCTGATGGTGGGGTTTAAAATGTGCCGAATGTATCCTTATCTGACGCTTTAGATTCCGTCAAAAAGAAATAACCTAAGCATGACACTAAACTGCATCTGACCTTTAGGCTACGATCCAAGAGCTTTGGAAAATGTGGAGTATCTCTTCTTTACCATGACTCCCAGCTCAACTCTGAACCTAAGCAGTAGCACCAGATAAATAGATCTGTTTGAAAATAATTAGTATAGTAAGGAATAAGAAGCATATATATATAGAGAAGCATGTATATATATATATATATATATATATATAT
>OY757936.1:17919620-17932119 GCA_963585895.1 Sepioteuthis lessoniana
TATGGAGATGAATCCAGCCTATATGAAAGGAGGAAGAATATGGGTATCCCCTACCCCTGGGGGCGGCAATAGAGGGTAGGGTCTCCAGTGTCATGGCTCGTCGGACTTTATCAAGCGGCTGATAAGAAAATGAATGAAGGAGTTAGTGAGGGAATGAATGATTGTATGAATGAAGAGTGGACAGACTGACCAAGTGTTGACACGGAGTATGGTGGGATCGTGAAGTAGAGAAGGAAGATAACTGGGGAAAGGCAAAACTGAGATGGAGGACTGAAGATGGGGCAGAGGTCAGCCAGTGAAATTGGGGTGGATGGCCAAAGGTTAAAGGGTAATGGGAAAACGAAGAAAAAGTTGAGGGAAAGAAGAAGAAGAAGAAGAAGAAGAAGAAGAAGAAGAAGAAGAAGAAGAAGAAGGAAAAAGGGAAGACTGAAAAAATGCGAAAGAAAAGGGACAATAATTGAACCATGCAGCAGCAAAGAAGAAGAAGAAGAAGAAGAAGAAGAAGAAGAAGAAGAAGAAGAAGAAGAAACGAAACGCTCCACTATTACTTCACAATTGATAGCAAGGTGAGAATGGAGAGTGTGGAGGGGGGGGGGAGAATTTAAAGTTGGTCGTCAGTGGCACTATGGATGGACTCTTATTCCTTCGGCCAATGGTCATCTATTAGCCATCTTTTACGGACCGGCACGTGGGATAGGTGATAGATGTGGGTTTGTGAAACGACTCTACGGTAAGAGGCTCTGGTTGGGTCGGGGGTGAAGGGACGAAGGTTACAGTTATTTACTAGACCAACTGACCACAAGGACCAAAAGGAAATAATAGCAGACGATTTTGCTATGACAACGCTACTGACCGCAGAGTGACCACAGCTCGCCTGGAACAATTACCAGTGTTTCTCTGTGGAATTGTCACTGACCAACCGTTGGTGGACATTCTGCGCACCGGGAATTTCCTTCTGTTCAAAAACTCTCAAAAGAACCATAGTCCGCCCACCCTGATTCCACCCGCGCTAATATTTTTATGCCACGTCATTTCACCTTTGATATTCAATAAATACAACTAAGCAGAAATGGATTCAAGTTTAGAGGTAGAGAGCTCAAAGACAAATCAGCAAAAAGAAATAAAGAAAAAGATATGTGCCAAGAGATATACTAAATTATCTTAAATTGATTTGACTTATTCATTTTGTATTTCAATCAAAGCAAAATGAAGATATAATTTTAAATGTCACAAATTTAAAATTACTAATAAAGAAAGTACATAATTTCGACGAAAGAAAGATATGATTTTAAAGAACCTAATTTAAATCAAAGCAAAGGAAGATATAATTTTAAAGTACATAATCTAGATTAAAACAAAAGTAAAATGTCATTTTAAAGTACATAATTTAAATCAAAGCAAATGGAAGACATAATTTTAAATTTAAATCAAAACAAAAGGAAGATATGATGTTAAATTTCCCAATTTATATCAACGCAACAGGAAAACGTACATAATTTAAATCAAAACAATAGGAAGATATAAATTTGAATTACATAATCTAAATTAAGACAAAAGGAAGACCAAATCTTAAAGTACATAATATAAATCGAACCGAAAAGAAGATGTTATTTTAAAGTACATGATCTAAATCAAAAGAAAAATAAGACGTGGTTTTAATGTGCATCATCAAAATAAAAACAAATGGAAGATGTAATTTTAAAGTACATAATTTAAATCAAATCAAAAGGCAGATAGAATTTTAAAGAGCATAGTCTAAATGAAAACAAATGGAATACGTTATTTTAAAGTACATAATTTAGAATAAAGCAAAAAGAAAGATTTAATTTTAAAGCACATAATCTAAATCAAAACAAAAGGAAGACGAAATTTTAAAGTACATAACTGAAATCAAAAGAAAAGGAAAACGTAATTTTAAAGTACATAATTTAAACTAAAGCAAAAAGAAAGATATAATTTTAAAGTACGTAATCTAAATCGAAACAAAAGGAAGATATAATTTTAAAGCACATAATTTAAATCAAAGCAAAAAGAAGACGTAATTTTAAAGAACATAATTTAAATCAAAACAGAAGGAAGATATAATTTTGAAGTCCATTAGTGAAATCAAAACAAAATTTTCAAGTACATAATTTAAATCCAAAAAAAGGAAAATATAGGTTTAAAGTACATAATTGAAATTAAAAAAGAAGATATAATTCTATAGTTCATATCCTAAATCAAATAAAAGGAAGTTAAGGTTTGGTTTCTTGGTTTTATGGCATATCAACCTTTGTAGGTTATTTAACGCCAAATTCATTTTTATGTAAATAATCTGTTCTATTGAAAGCAATTCAGTTTAGCATTAGTACACAGTTTAATTGTCAAAATATTTCCATTTCAAACTATTCAAGCAGTTATATGTAATAATTCAGTTAAGTGTAAATACAGTTTTAATGTCGAAAAACTGTTCTATTTGAAATAATTCAGTTAAGCATAAGCACGCAGTTTAAGTGTAAGTACGGTTTAATTGACAAAAACGTTTCTATTTCAAGCTATTCAATTTACTCAATTCATTTTAACATAAGTATGCTGTTAGTTCTATTTAACCCATAGGTAGGGCCCTATCAGGTTCTACCATTCCGGGCCAGAGTGGACCTGGGAGCGATGGCAATGAAGGGGTACCCCGCATTCCCCAAAGATCCAGCACTGCTGGAACCTCACCATCAGATTGTTTAGTGTCATATCCAGGACACTCGTTGGAGGGGGTCTTACCCCTCTGCAGAGGTGCAGTTAGTGTATTCTACAGCCCCAGCTGACTGGGCAAAAAAGGAAGTTAAATCTTTAAAGGAAGTGCCTAATTCTGATACTATCTTATAAATGTGTTATTTCAGGGGTCATCAATCTATGAAAACGAAGTATCGAGTAGACCAAGCGAGAATAGATAAGTCGCAGCAAAATAGCAAATGTCGTTTATATGGTGAGAGAGACGAAATTATCAATCACTTAATAAGCAAATACTGCAAATTAGCCCAAAAAGTATATAAGACTAGGCGCGACTGGATGGGCAAGGTGATCCACTGGGAATTGTGCAAGAAATTGAAGTTTGACCATACGAGCAAATGGTATATGCACAACCCAGAATATATCCGGGAGAATGAAACACACAAACTCCTAAGGGATTTTAACATACAAACTGATCACCTAATCTCTGTCAGACGATCATACCTTATAATATTCAACAAAAATAAAGAGAACTTGCAAAATTGTAGACTTTGCTGTCTCAGCTGACCACAGAGTAAAAGTGAAAGTAAGAGGAAAGAAAAATAAGTACCTGGACCTTGCTAGGCGACTGAAAAAACTCTGGGACATGAAATTATAATCGGTGCTCTTGGAACAGTCACCAAAGAAATAACCGAACGAGTAGAGACCATCAAAACAACAGCATTACTGAGATCGGCCAGAATACTGAGAAGAGTCCAGGAGACTCGAGGAGACTTGCTGTCACTCAAACTCCAGTGAAGGATTATCAGTTAATGCTGATGTGAAATACAAAATTGTGCAAGAGATTAAGATTTGACGATACTGACAAATGGTATATGCCCAACCAGAATCCGTCTTGGACAATGAGACGCTTAAAATTCTCTAGGATTTTGAGATACAAATTGATCCCCTAACCTCGGCCAGACGACCAGAAATATTATTAGTTATAAAAAAAAGTAAACAATAAAAAAAACCTACCTAATTGAGAATATCGCCGCTTCCGTTGACCACAAAAAAAATCAAAGAAAACGAAAAAAATAAATAAAAAGAAACAAAAATATTAGAACTTGCCAGATAACTAAAAAACGGTGATAGAGATACCAGTTGTAATTGGTGTGCTTTGAATGATCCCAAGGGCTTTGTTAGAAGATTGGTGCAGATGGAAATTGGAGGGCGAGCTGAGATCATCAAAGCTACAATATTATTGAGGTAGGTAAGAATACTGTGGTGAGTTCTGGAGACCTGAGGACATTTGCTCTATTTCAAACTCCAGTGAATCACTATCAGCTAACGCTGGTCGGAAAATTTCGCAAAGAGTAATACAATTATAAAATGATAATCTAATGAGGTGACCGTGGTGTAATGGTTATCCTCGTAGGAAATGGACACGGCGACACGAGTTCAAATCCTGGACAAGACTGATTGCATTTCACATAGTACTAATACCCTTGGGAAAGGTATGAATCCAATTATTCTCTCTATGGGTTAATAGTAGGACAGACTAGGTTCTTCGGCCTTGGTGAGGCAACTAGTCTAGGAGAAGGAAAACTCTGAATTCAAACCTGTTAAACTCCGCTTAAAAAATTGACTTCGTGTCATATCCTGCCCAAGCGGAGTGGTTTGGTAAATATGATAAAATGAAAATCTAAAGAAATATCTTTCTGATTGGCTTTCCGTGACTACTGATATTTTGTATAGCAATGATGCCAACCAATTATATACTTAGGAAATACGCAGGGGTTGCTAATTTACTTAGTCGTAGAAAAAAGATAAACCATCATCAGTATATAGATGATATGAAGGTATTTACCCATAATGAAAAAGAACTCGATAGACTGATTCAAACAATACGATTATACAGCTAGGATAGTAGGAATAGAATGACTGATTGAAAAATGCGCCATGCTGATACTGAAATAGGGAGAGATAGGAACAACGGAAGGAAAGGAACTATCAAACGAGGAAAGTATCAGAATGCTAGGGGAAACAAATAAAATCCAAAGTACTTGCGAATTATGGAAGTGAACACCATGAAATAAACAGAGATGAAAGAAAAATAAAAGTACATCAGAAGAAAGAGAAAACGTCTTAAAACAAAGCACTACAATGAAAATATCATCAAAGGAATAAACACCTGGGCAGTCCCCCTTGTACGATGCTCTGGATCGTTCTTTAAATGGGCAAGGGACGAATAGAGACAAACGGATTAAAAGAAGAAAATTGATGGCGATTAATAAGGGTTTAAACAAATGGAAAAGCGAGAGAGAGGAGAGGGAGAAAGAGAGAGAGAGAGAGAGAGAGAGAGAGAGAGAGAGAGGGACTAAACCTAAACATGTCAAGAAAAAGAGGAGGTAGATGACTCGCCAGCATTGGGAATTGCGTAGATATAACAATTCAAGGACTCGAAGAACACATTGATAAGATCATCATCATTATCATCATCATATCGTTCAGCTAGCACGAATTTACCTGACTCTCTCTCTCTCTCTCTCTCTCTCTCTGACCATTCGTCTCTATCGTCTATTGCCTCCGGCTGGCCTTCTAGACTACATCCTGTGTCCGTACAGAGCTGTTGTAGATAAGTTCAAGCTGACCATCCAACACCTGATCGTCCGTGTGAAGGGGTCCATTAGAGAACGTCACTTATGAAAAGAATAGGAAGACAAATTAAAAGAAAAGACTGATTACTGTGACAGCAAGAGATGTAAAGAAAAACAACAAAATTTAGAAAGCAAAAACGTGATGAAACACAACTGCACAGAAACTTCAAGCGACAAACTGACAAGATTGCCGACGAGAAGACTTGAATATGGTTAAGAAAGTGAAACGCAAAAAGAAGTAAATCTTTTTTAACAGCTGCACAAAAAAAAAATATAATGAGACACAATGTGTAGCAATTCGTTTCCGTTTGTGTTGGTGCCACTCAGATGATCTCTTTGTCTGTTTTGGCGCGAAACCCACTCAAAGGACTGAGGACGAGATCTTCCGCGAGACCGGAAGTGGAGGAGGGAAGGAAGGTTCCAGAGAAGAGTGAGAGAGAGCCAGTTGACAAAGCAGGGCAGAGGAAGACGGTCGGCTTGAGATAGCAGTCCAGGGGTGGGGACAGTCAGCAGAGGGAGGCAGTGGGCGAAGACAGTCAAAGATGAGTCAGCATTCCTAATGCTTCTTTGTAGAAGCTAGTCTACAAATGCACGAAAAGCTGCATAAAAGTGTCGCATAGACTTTCTTCTTCTTGCGCTTGGAGCTGACCCAAGCCCGTGTTTGTTCGTTTGTTCTTTTTCTCTCACCCTTTCGGTTGTGCTTTGCGTATCTGTAAATAAATGTGAAATACCCCTGGTCGGAATTTACTGGACGAATCACTGGCCATGAGTAGTTTGGTTTAACAATTTTGAGATAGTTAGGGGTCGGCCGGTAGGGGTGTTGTCACAATAACGACCAATAATAACGATGCAAAAATTGATAAAACCCAACAAAATAGCAAATATAGGTTATGTAGAGCGAAAGAAAGAGAGTGAATGGGGGAGAGAGCAAAAGGGGAAACAGAAAGATGAAACAGGTAATCATATAATGCAGCAAACAAGTGTAAAATGAGTACAAAAGTTGGGGTGACAGGGTAGGAAAAGTGATCCTCTAGAAATTGTGCAAGAGATTAAAACTTGACAGTACATGATATGTGCACAAACCCGAATTTCTCCTAGAAAATGAAAAGCATAATCCTTTAATCCAAACCAGAATAACAGACCTTGAATGAATTAAAAAGAAGGAAAAAAAACGAACTCCCCAACCAACGGATTTTTCCGTTCCAGTGGAAATTATTAAAAAAAAAGGGAAAGGCTTGATAAATACTCAGATTATATCGGAGAGCTTAACCTAAGGGTGACGGTAATATCAATAGTAGTTGGTGTGTTCAGAACAATTCGCAAAGTCTTAGAATAGATGACCCTGTCGGCGAGGGCAGCAGAATACATTAACTGCATCTCTGCAGAGGGGTAAGACTTCCCCAACAAGTGTTCTGAATTTGACACCAAGTAATCTGACGGTGAGGCTTCAGTAATTCTGGAGATTGCGAGCTTTGGAAAATGCGGAAGTCCCCTCTTCATTGCTATTGCTTCCAGGTCCACTCTGGCCGGGAATGGAAACACCTTATAGGGTCCTATCTATGGGTTAAATAGAAATAAACTGTGTTATTACGCCAAACTGAATTGTTTGAAATAAAACTGTCTGATCATTTAAATGTGTGTAAACAAATGACTAATCTTTGAGTGAATTGTCAGTGATGCCGAGCAATGCTTGCAACCTTTTAACTTTGTTGACTTATGATGAATTGAATTGTTAGAAATAGAACTGTTTGATCATTTAACTGTGTGTGAGCAAATGACTAATCTTTGAGTGAATTGTTAGTGATGCCTAGCAATGCTTGTAATCTTTTAACTTTGTTGACTTATGATGAATTGTTAGAAATAGAACTGTTTGATCATTTAACTGTGTAAACAAATGACTGATGTTTGACTTAATTGTTAGTGATACATAACAATACTTGGAACCATTTAACTTTGTTGACATACTAAATTGAAATAGAACTGTTTATATGTATAAAAATGGATTTGGCATTAAATAACCGGCAATGGTTGATATGCCATAAAACCAAACCAAAAAAAAAAAAAAAAAAAAAAAACGAAACCAATCTTAGAACAGATACCGGGAGAATTGGAAATCTGAGGAGTGATTGAAACCATAAAGACCACAAGATTTCTTAAGATGGGCAAGAATACTCAGAAAAGTCCTGGAGAGCTGAGAAGACTTACCGCCACTCAGACTCCAGCGAAAAACCTCTAGTTAAAACTTAAGTAAGAAACATGCAAGCAATGAATCAATAATGATAACAATAATAATGATACCGGAGAATGAGACACAAAATTATCTGAGATTTTGAGATACAAACAGATTATCTAATCTTGACTAGACGACCAGACCAAGAGATTATTTATAAAATGAAAAAAGAGGACGTGCCGAATAGTGAACTCTGACGTTCCGGCGGATCAAGGAGTGAAAATTACAGTAAACGAAATGAGGGACACAAGTACTTAGACCTTGTTAGAGAACAAAAAATAGCAATGGAATATGAAAGTGACGGTGATACCAATCGTTATTGGTGCTCTCAAAACGATCTCCCAACTTGATAGGGGTTTGGAAGAGTTGGAAATGGAAGGACGAGTGGTGAGCTTCCTAACTACCACATTGGTAAGATCGGCCAGAATACTGAGAACAGTCCTGCTGATTTGAAGAAAATTACTGTCACTCAGACTCCAATGAAAAACCATTAACTAACTCTGGGATAAAAAATTCAAAATGAATAATAATAATAATAATAATAATAATAACATCTCACATGACAAAACCTGGACATGGCTAACAAAAGGAAACTTTAAGCAAGAAACTGAATCTCTCCTAATAGCAGCACAAAACAGCACCATAAAAACCAATCATATCAAGGCGAGAATAGATAAGACGCAACAAAATAGCAAGTGTAGACTATGCGGTGAGAGATGAAACCATCAATCACATAATAAGCGATTGCAGCAAACTTGCACAGAAGGAGTACAAGGCTAGACACGACCGTATTAGCTGATGGTTTTTCACTTGAGTTTGAGTGACAGCAAGTCTCCCCAAGTCTCCAGGACTTGTCTCAGGATTCTGGCCTGTCTTAGCAATGCTGTCGTTTGGATAGTCTCTACCCGTCCGCCAACTTCCAAGTCCTCCAGGCCTTTTAATAATCCTTTAGTTATTGTGCCTAACGCACCAATCATAATTGGTACAATCGTCTCTTTCATGTTCCACAGCTTTTTCAATTCTCTAGCAAGGTCGAGGTTCTTCTTCTTCTTATTATTATTATTATTATTAGAGCTTTTCACATCAGCGTTAGCCGATGGTTTTTCACTGGAGTCTGAGTGACAGCAAGTCTCCCCAAGTCTCTAGGACTCTTCTCAGTATGTTGGCCGTTCTCAATAATGCTGTCGTTTGGATGGTTTCCACTCGTCCGCCAACTTCAAAGTTCCCTAGTCCCATTAGTAATCCTTTAGTTACTGTTCCAAACGCACCAATTACATTTGGTATAATTGTCACCTGCATGTTCCATAGTTTTTTTCAATTACCATCAAAGTAGAGGTACTTATCCTTTTTTTCACATTCTTTCAGTTTTATTCAGTGGTCAGCCGGGACAGCAAAGTCGACACTTTTGCAAGTTCTCTTTTTTTGTTGATTATGTTAAGGTCTGGTCTTCTGGCCGATATTAGGTGATCCGTGTGTATGTCAGTGTCCCATAGCAGTTTATGTGTGTTATTTTCTAGGATAAGTTCTGGGTTGTGCATATACCAAATGTTTGTATGGTGAAATTTAAATATCTTGCGTATCTCCCAGTGGATCACCTTCCGTCTGCGCTAATTTGCTGCGTTCGCTTTTTTATTATTATTTACTCCTTTAGAGTTTTTCACATCAGTGTTAGCTGATGGTTTTTCACTGGAGTTCGAGTGACTTCAAGTCTCCCTAAGTCTCCAGGACTCGTCTCAGTATTCTGGCCGTTCTTAGCAATGCTGTCGTTTGGATTGTCTCTACCCGTCCGCCTATTTCCAAGTCCTCCAGGCCTTTTAATAATCCTTTAGTTATTGTTCCTAACGCACCGATCACAATTGGCACAATCGTTACTTTCATATTCCACAGCTTTTTCAATTCTCTAGCAAGGTCGAGGTACTTATCCTTCTTTTCACTTTCCTTCAGATTTATTCTGTGGTCTTTCGGGACAGCAAAGTCGACAATTTTACAAATTTTCTTTCTTTTTGTTGATTATTATCAGGTCTGGTCTTCTGGCCGGGATTAGGTGATCCGTTTGTATGATAAAGTCCCATAGGAGTTTATGCGTGGCATTTTCTAGGATAGGTGCTGGGTTGTGCATATACCATTTGTTTGTATGGTCGAATTGAAATTTCCTGCACATTTCCCAGTGCCGACCCAGTCGTGTCTCGCCTTATACTCCCTCTGTGCTAATTTGCTGCGTTCGCTTATTATGTGATTGATCGTTTCGTCTCTGTCACTCCATAGCCTACATTTACTGTTTTGTTGCGTCTTATCTATCCTCGCTTTGATATGGTTTGTTCTTATGGCGTTGTCCTGTGCTGCTATTACGAGGGATTCCGTTTCTCTCTTAAAGTTTCCTTGTCTTAGCCAGGTCCTATTATTATTATTATTATTATTATTATTATTATTATTATTATTATTATTATTATTATTATTATATCAGCTTCCAGGACATGCAATCTTTTTTGAGTTTCTTCTTTCAGTGATGAATCATACTCATGTAATGGGTTGCGTCTATTTTGAAACAGTTTTGAATGATTTTGTCTCCAAATGAATATGGCACAAAATGCTTTGTCCTCTCTGATCCAAGGCATTGAGATCGAAGATTAATAGTTGTTATAGTATACTATTTTCAAATCTGAATTAGAAAAAAAAAAGCCATTATTATTAGTAGACTTGTCACCAGTCACATGGCTCCTATGTATATTTAGACATCCAGTATGAATGGGCATTAACGCTATGTGAAATCCAAGCAACCTTGTCCAGGATTCGAACACAATATCATCGTATCCATTTTTTAAAGGTTAATATATATATATATATATATGTATATATATATTGAGAGCATGTAAGTGTTTAGACAAATGATATTTTCCTCTAGATATCTTGCTAGTTTCTATATATCCGGGTCTAGATGATATCGACCTTGATTTAAAAGTTTTCCAAGATTTCTCTTAATTTATTTGGAGGGTAGGGTGTCTTCGTGGAGTTGGGGTTAACGTACTGATCTGCAACATTGTAGCGAATTCGAACTCTCGTCACGCTTTTAAATTTCACTTACGTGCGAATACCCTTGGGAAAGGTATGAACCTCCTTATCACTCTCAATCATCGGTTAAAAACCTTTTTTAAACATTCTAGAATGTGGTTTAATGGTTAAAGCGATGGACTATGGAATCGCAGTAAGTCGCGCTATTACGTTCACTTTCGGGCAAATACCCTTGGGAAAGGTATGACCCCCCCCGCCCCTTATCCTCTAAGCTATGGGTTAAATGGTACCACTACTGTTCTTCTAGGAGAATAGCTTTGGCATTAAATAACCTACAAAGATTGATATGCCGTTCAGCAAAGAAACCAAACCAGAAAAGATTTCTTAAACTATTCTGGATTTTGTTTCTTCAAATTGTTCGCAGCAAATCAAACATTCTTGTCTGCGAATCTCAAAGAAATTTTAAAAGGAGCGCAAAAGCACCCATTGGTCAATAAAAAATCCCCCCTCTAAAACAATGCTGATTCCAAAACTACAGCTCCTCGGGCCTACTTTTTGCAAACAAACAAACAAACAAACAAACTAACACTTATTCTTGACTTGAAAATCAGTTAATTTCCGATATATATATATATATATATATATATATATATATATATATATATATATATATATATATATGTATCTCTCCAGGTCTAGATTTTATATATATATATATATATATATATATATATATACAATTATGAACATATTTAGTTCACTGAGTCACTAAGTTCAATCTTTTCTTCTCACGTGCTTTTTAGCTTGATAACACGTTCTATTTGTATAGACCGAATGAGCACACATGACAACGATATGATGTTAAATTTTCAACTGACCCTCAATTATCGCCTTTTGCCTTTTTACTGCCGGCCATTTAAGAGCGGAAAAGTTCACGAATCGAGAAGTAAATCTCGGGCATCTATTTATGTATGAATGTTTAAAATAATTTTGACGTTTTATCATAATTAATTTATCATGTGACACTAGTAAATGATTATTGGCCCTCTTACCTCAAGATATGTGTGTGTGTGTGTGTGTGTGTGTGTGTGTGTGGTGAGCTCGCATGTGGGTTGTACTGATGTTTTTTATGTTTTCTTGATATGGTATTGGTGAAACCCATAAATATCTGATGGGCTTTCCCACGTGTCATTCAGTGAAATTACAAACTAACTCTCTAGGTCTTTCTCTCATCCACACACACACACACACACACTCGTACATATATATACACAAATAGTCTGGTACATTTGCCACTACGCCACAGAAAATCTCCGCAACGTACAAACACACACACACAAATATAGATGTGTGTGTGTGTGTGTGTGTGTGTGCGAGAGAGAGAGAGAGAGAGAGAGAGAGAGAGAGAGAGAGAGAGAGAGTGCTTCACGAGCCGACTGGTCTACTTGGTAGAGTGTTCGCCAATGGCCAGGGAGACCAGGGTTCAATCCCAGATCGATTCATACCAAAAACGCGAAAAATGGTACTTGATACCTCCTTGCTTAACACTCGGCAATATAAGGTACATATCAAGGGTAAAGTAGGGTAATCCAGAAGAAGTAGCACCTTCCCGTATACCTCAGTGAGCCTTCGAGTCACTCTGGACTTCGCTTGCCGACTTTACTTATATATATATATATATATATATATATATATATATATATATATATATATATATATATATATATATATATATATATATATATATATATACGAGTGTGTGTATTTGTGTGTGTGTGTGTGTGTGTGTGTGTGTTTTGGAGATTCATCATGGCGTGTGTAAATGTGATATCATAGAGGATGAGTTCAAACCCTAGTCGTGGTACTACGTCCACTTTCGGACAAATACCACTGGGAAAGTTATCCCCCTCCTTTATAC
>OY757936.1:17932319-17944819 GCA_963585895.1 Sepioteuthis lessoniana
CATTGAGATCGAAGATTAATAGTTGTTATAGTATACTATTTTCAAATCTGAATTAGAAAAAAAAAAGCCATTATTATTAGTAGACTTGTCACCAGTCACATGGCTCCTATGTATATTTAGACATCCAGTATGAATGGGCATTAACGCTATGTGAAATCCAAGCAACCTTGTCCAGGATTCGAACACAATATCATCGTATCCATTTTTTAAAGGTTAATATATATATATATATATATATATATATATATATATATATATATAATATATATGTATGTATGTATATATATATTGAGAGCATGTAAGTGTTTAGACAAATGATATTTTCCTCTAGATATCTTGCTAGTTTCTATATATCCGGGTCTAGATGATATCGACCTTGATTTAAAAGTTTTCCAAGATTTCTCTTAATTTATTTGGAGGGTAGGGTGTCTTCGTGGAGTTGGGGTTAACGTACTGATCTGCAACATTGTAGCGAATTCGAACTCTCGTCACGCTTTTAAATTTCACTTACGTGCGAATACCCTTGGGAAAGGTATGAACCTCCTTATCACTCTCAGTCATCGGTTAAAAACCTTTTTTAAACATTCTAGAATGTGGTTTAATGGTTAAAGCGATGGACTGTGGAATCGCAGTAAGTCGCGCTATTACGTTCACTTTCGGGCAAATACCCTTGGGAAAGGTATGACCCCCCCGCCCCTTATCCTCTAAGCTATGGGTTAAATGGTACCACTACTGTTCTTCTAGGAGAATAGCTTTGGCATTAAATAACCTACAAAGATTGATATGCCGTTCAGCAAAGAAACCAAACCAGAAAAGATTTCTTAAACTATTCTGGATTTTGTTTCTTCAAATTGTTCGCAGCAAATCAAACATTCTTGTCTGCGAATCTCAAAGAAATTTTAAAAGGAGCGCAAAAGCACCCATTGGTCAATAAATAACCCCCCTCCAAAACAATGCTGATTCCAAAACTACAGCTCCTCGGGCCTACTTTTTGCAAACAAACAAACAAACAAACTAACACTTATTCTTGACTTGAAAATCAGTTAATTTCCGATATATATATATATATATATATATATATATATATATATATATATATATATATATATATATATCTCCAGGTCTAGATTTTATATATATATATATATATATATATATATATATATATATATATATATATATATATATATATACAATTATGAACATATTTAGTTCACTGAGTCACTAAGTTCAATCTTTTCTTCTCACGTGCTTTTTCAGCTTGATAACACGTTCTATTTGTATAGACCGAATGAGCACACATGACAACGATATGATGTTAAATTTTCAACTGACCCTCAATTATCGCCTTTTGCCTTTTTACTGCCGGCCATTTAAGAGCGGAAAAGTTCACGAATCGAGAAGTAAATCTCGGGCATCTATTTATGTATGAATGTTTAAAATAATTTTGACGTTTTATCATAATTAATTTATCATGTGACACTAGTAAATGATTATTGGCCCTCTTACCTCAAGATATGTGTGTGTGTGTGTGTGTGTGTGTGTGTGTGTGTGTGTGTGTGTGTGTGTGTGTGTGTGTGTGATGAGCTCGCATGTGGGTTGTACTGATGTTTTTTATGTTTTCTTGATATGGTATTGGTGAAACCCATAAATATCTGATGGGCTTTCCCACGTGTCATTCAGTGAAATTACACACAAACTCTCTAGGTCTTTCTCTCATCCACACACACACACACACACACGTACATATATATACACAAATAGTCTGGTACATTTGCCACTACGCCACAGAAAATCTCCGCAACGTACAAACACACACACACAAATATAGATGTGTGTGTGTGTGTGTGTGTGTGTGTGTGTGTGTGTGTGTGTGCGAGAGAGAGAGAGAGAGAGAGAGAGAGAGAGAGAGAGAGAGAGAGAGTGCTTCACGAGCCGACTGGTCTACTTGGTAGAGTGTTCGCCAATGGCCAGGGAGACCAGGGTTCAATCCCAGATCGATTCATACCAAAAACGCGAAAAATGGTACTTGATACCTCCTTGCTTAACACTCGGCAATATAAGGTACATATCAAGGGCAAAGTAGGGTAATCCAGAAGAAGTAGCACCTTCCCGTATACCTCAGTGAGCCTTCGAGTCACTCTGGACTTCGCTTGCCGACTTTACTTATATATATATATATATATATATATATATATATATATATATATATATATATATATATATATATATATATACGAGTGGGTGTATTTGTGTGTGTGTGTGTGTGTTTTGGAGATTCATCATGGCGTGCGTAAATGTGATATCATAGAGGATGAGTTCAAACTCTAGTCGTGGTACTACGTCCACTTTCGGACAAATACCACTGGGAAAGTTATCCCCCTCCTTTATACCCACCCCTGTTGTAGATTAAATGATACGATTATTGTTATTCAAGGACGGATTTGGCATTCAATACCCCATGAGGGTTGATATGCCATTAAGTTAGGAAACAAAACCAGACCGTATAAATATGCTTCGGTATTATTCCCAATATAAATTTATGCTACACACACATACACACGCACCAAACAAATATATATATATATATATATATATATATATATATATATATATATATATATATATATATATATATATATATATATATATATAATTACGAATATATTTCAAACCACACTACCCCCTACAGACATAAAGAATATAATTATACTTACGGGGTGAAATTCGAACAGCATAAATCTGCATTTTAATTCACTTAAGATTAACTGTAAATGCAATACAGCTCTGATTAAAGGATATGTCTATAAATATCGATCAATTCTTGTATTAAGAGTCATATTTGTAATCATCTATCTCTATTTAGTGTATAGTAAATCTTGATGAATTTTATTGCATAATAGATTTCAGTGTATTTTATTATATATTAGTGGATAAAAAATTTATTAAAATTTAGTGCATTGTAAATTTTGATAAATTTTTGTGTAGTGTAAATTTTATTCCAATACCAGTTCCCCCAGTTCGCTGGGACTATAGAATACACGGACTGCTACTCTGCAGAGGGGTAAGACCCTCCCCAACAACGACATGACACTAAACAACCTGATGGTGATGTTCCAGTCATACTGGGGCTTTGGGGAATGCAAAGTACCTCTGCATTGCCATCGCTCCCAGGTCCACTCTAGCCCGGAGTGGTAGCACCTGATAAGGGTCCTATCTTTGGGTTGAATAGAACTAAACCCTGCTTCCTTCACTATACTGATTTTTAGATTTAAACTGCGTAATTATGCTAAACTGAATGGCTCGAAATAGAACTGTTTTGACTTCTAAACTGTGTACTTATGCTTAACTGATTGATCTGAAATGAAACTGTTTTGACATTTAACTCTGAGTATTGCCCAGTTGGCTGGGGCTGTAGAATACACCGACTGCTACTCTACTTTGAGGAATGCTTATTACTTCTTCATTGCCATTGCTCCCAGGTCCACTCCCGGCATGGTAGCACCTGATAGGGCCCAATCTGTGGGTTAAATAGAACCAACGGCATACTTATGCTAAACTGAATTGTTTGACTAAACTAAATAGGTTGAAATAGAAATGTTTTTGACAATTAAACTGTACTAACATTTAAACCGCATGCCTATGCTAAATTGAATTGTTTGATATAGAACAGTTTTGACATTTAACTATGTGTAAACAAAATCAATACTTATACTAAACTGAATTTGCTGAATTAGAACTGTTTGAATAAACTGAATAGCTTGAAATAGAAATGATTTTGGCAATTAATCTGTGTACCCATGCTATACTTAATTTCTTGAAATAGAACTATTTGCATAAAAATGGATTTGGCGTTAAATGACCGACAAGGGTTGATATGCCATAAAACCCTAACAACCAAATAACTAAACCAATATCAGTACTCACCAGATTTCTCCAATACACGCAGTTTTCCCATACACCACTTGTTATTAAGGGCAAATTTTTATATGTTGCAATATTCTCAGTGCATCAACCTTCCTATCTAGTCGTGACAACTCGTAACCAGTCCTGCACTGATCTGAATGCTACTATATCATATGCCCCAAAACTTTAAAAATCTTATCTGAATATCTATCTTACCCAGCATAAACATATTATAGGTCAAAGTCGCCATTGTTCTTCAGGATATTGTAATTTGATTTTTATCAGTATATATATATATATATATATATATATATATAAACAGATAGAAGGATGGGATGAGAGGAATGTTTTAGTAACAGCCATTCAAAAAGAAAAAGATTTGGTTTTGTTTTGTTTTATGGCGTATCAACTATAGTAGGTTATTAAAAGCCAAATCCATTTTTATACATTAAACGGTTCTCTTTCTAACAATTCAGTTTAGCATTAGCATACAGTTTATATGTAAAAAACAATTCTATTTTAAGCCATTCAGTTTATCATAAGTACACTTTTTAGTTCTATTTGACCCATAGATAGAACCCAATCAAGTACAGCCACTCCAGGTCAGAGTTAACCAGACAGCGATAGCAATAAATGGGTACTCTGCATTCCCAAAACTCCAGCATTACTGGTGCTTCCTCATCAGATTGTTTAGTGTCATATATCAGGACACTCGTTGGGGGAGTCTTATCCCTCTGCAGAGGTGCAGTCGGTGTATTCTGCAGTCCGAGCCGACGGGACCAAAAAAGAAATAGACTGCAATATATATATATATATATATATATATATATAGAGAGAGAGAGAGAGAGAGAGAGAGAGATTCTCTGGTCAGCGAATTTTCATTAAGACCATTCTACGAAATGGTGTAAGTTTTGTTTAATGCTATATAAACCTCCGTCGGTTATTAAGTTGCTGAACCATCCTTGTCGAAAAACGTCTGTAAAGATATTATGAGGTCTAGCTGAAGGTGTTATGAGGTCTATATTTTTTCCAAATGTATTAGTCTGAAAGGGAACGTAAAAACGTGCCTGGAGTCCGAACTTTTTCAGAAAGTCTCGCTTCAGCATGTTAATCATAACCTCATTGGTCTCCCCCGAACTTTATTGGACTCATATTATTTCGTGTGAAGTTGTTTTTGCCAAATTCCAATGATTTAGAGATACTGTGAATGTCAAGTCCTTCTGGGCCACTCGATAATAACCTCGGTTATTAAATCCGACAAAATATGAATATATATGCGTGCGCATGTGTTTTAATACCCTATATATATATATATATATATATATGCGCATTTCTGTATCATTTTATCAATTTGTGCATCCATAATATCAGTTTGGGTCATCTCGTGACGATGGGCACTTTTGGCGATCATTCATGATTAATAAGTGAGTGAGATTAATATTTTAATACTTTTCATATCCTAGACTTCAGTCTCTAATCTTCTTTTTTTAATCTTGATCCCTTGTTATTAAGTATAATTCTATTAACTTGATTCTGCATATATATATATATATATATATATATATATATATATATATATATATATATATGTATGTATACATATATATCTCTATAGTCATCCACAGACAGATCTGTTTCGTTCTATCAGCACTCATCAGTGTGGCTAGACAGTATCTTCCTGTAGCTGGGATCGAAACCCGGTTGACTCAAACGCCAAGCCAATGCTTCTAACCATTCAGCCAAGAGGAGACATTAGCTGCGAAGTAAATTTTAAACGGTTATGAATCACAATTACTATTGTTTACATACATCCGTTCAACGGTTGCCGAGACCTCAATTCATCTACGAAGAGGCCTGCAATACTTCTTGCAATACTTCTTCGCCAGAGAACTCAACCTCACGGGGGTAGGGGAGTATATATATCTATCTCTCTCTCTATATATATATATAAAGGAAAGTTGACGACTGTAGTCGAGGGCAAACAGAAGGCTCCCTTTTCAATAGCTACTACACCGAGGTGTAGGTGTGGGCGCTACTCCTTTCCCTGGATTGCTCCACTTTGCCCTTGATACGTGCCTTATATTGCTGAGTGTTAAGCAAGGAGGTATCAAGTACCATTTTTAAAGTCTTTGGTATGACGCGTCCTGAGATTGAACCTAGGTCTCCCGGACCTTTGGCGAACACTCTACCCACTAGACCAATATATGATCTCTCTGATGAAATAAAATGGAATTTCTTACAAGTTGTAGCCACGTAAGTACTACCCTGTAGTTACACTATCTGATCACTAACAAAATGCTTTGGTAGATAGGAGCTACATAAGACTGTTACATGCTGTTTTGAATAAATCCTAGAAGAAACAGTTATACGACCACTTACCTTCCATCACACAACTCATTGACGTAAGACGAGCAAGGTACTAATGGGGAGGTAAGTAAAAGCGACCTTCTCCAATGGAATAGTGAACTTAGACACACCAGTCTTGACCGATCAGCAAAACCGTGCATAAGTAAGCGTCTTGCCGATACTAGATGATGTCAAAACTGATCAAAGCGATGGCCGGTAGGGATGGGTGTAAAGAGAGAGTCAAAGGAATATGTTGTGTTATCGGCTCGTCTCTATTATTATCATGTTTTTGTGTTGTTTTTTTTAATATGAGGCATGCAAGAGAGAGAGAGAGAGAGAGAGAGAGAGAGAGAAACAGAGAAACAGAGAGACAGTGACAGAGACGCTCGTTTATCATAACGGATATTATTGCAGGAACGGGACACCGTGTATCGAGTTCAAATGCGGGAAGAGGCTGTTTGCATTTCACAAACTGACCTTTGAAAAGGCATGAGTCCATCAATTCATCAACACGTTTTGGAAATTTGGAAAATAGTCGTGTACCATAGCCAGATACGGCCATGTGCGAAATGGACATGGAATGTTGGAAACATATATACATAATGTTCATATAGAAAATTTAGAACATAGGAATCTCGAAATTCGAAAACAAGTAACGACTTCTTTGTTCAGGTACGAAACTTTTTTATTACGTTTGAGTTAAAGGTTTCGACATAAGGAGAGAGACACAATCTTACTATTCTGTCATTATCATCTGGCCCCTATCTCGTGTGGCACCCAGGGCGCGCAAATTCATCTAACCGCTGCGAGCCCGAAAGTCGACCATCTCGTCCGCTGTCTAGTTTAAACTCTCTTAACTTTCTTCTAATTCCCAAAATCTTCCACACGCTTCCGGTGCGTGACGTCATTCGCACTCCCTCACCCATTTCTCTTCTTGGGCTATTGTGACATCTCTGAGTGACACGTCCGGTCTGCGCGCGCCCGCGTTAACACCTGCATCAATGTTGCACCTAAGTAACCCATGTGCTGAGCCGAAAGGTTCTCAGCCTAACTAAACCCAAAGGCATGAACCGAAATCCCTCAGCCAATATATTACAGTCGGTGTTGTACATTAAATAAGCTTAAAAGGTTGATATGCCCTTAAACCCAAACAAACATAAAAACAAACAAACGAACAATTGATCAAGTAGGTCGAGTGTTCGTCAAAGGCCCGGGAGAATGGGGCTCAATCCCAGGTCGTGTCATACCAAAAAATACCAAAAAATGGTACTTGATGCTACTTTACTTCACACTCAGTATTTTAATATATTGATCAAGGGTAAAGAGGAGCAATCTAGAGAAAGGAGTAGTGCCCTTCCCTACACCTCAGTGTAGTAGTTATTGAAAAGTAAGCCTTCGGGTCACCCTCGACTACGGTCGGCTAACTATACATTTTTTATTTGCTTAAATAACTATACTTATTCAATAATAATCAATTATTTGCACATAGTTATCTATCTATCTATCTAAAACACCAACCAACCCTCTCATAAATTATATACAAAAACTGCCGCCAAAGAAGCAGTTTTGCTTCCAGTAAAGTCTTCATCAGATGATGACCCTGGGCTCTGGTATGGTTTCGGGGCCGAATCATCATTACCACTAACCCAGGGCGCCCCAGCAGTATCTCACAATACTACCAGACTTTTTTTGATGGTGTTTAATCTGTATGAATATATATTGTGCGTTGCCAAGTTGGCTCTGACTGCAGAATACACCGACTGCACCTCTCCAGGGGAGGAAGACTCCCCAAACGAGTGCCCTGATATATGACTCTAAACAATCTGAGGGTGAAACTCCAGTAATGATGGAGCTTTGGGTAATGCAGAGTACCCCTGTCTAAAACTAATATACTAATATGTGTGGTTTGGTTTCTTGACTTCCGGTATCTCAGCGGTATAAAAGACGTCGTGTTTCTTAAGCACGTCGGTACTGAAAGATCTCGGTCAATAGTAAGACCAACTTCGGACGTAACACCCACTGCGCAAGACCTATAATATCTGTTGGACTAGAACACTTCACGTAATAAATAATTAACTCTATTTCACTGTGTATCTCTTCCTTACAACGATACAACAGTAGGTTAGACTGAGTTTTTTTGCCTTGGTAAATCAATTGCTTTAGAAAGAAAGCTCTGAATTCAAACTAACACGGTGTATAGCGATACACGGTGTCCACTTAAAAATTGACCATGTATCACATATTCCTAGTGACGAAGAGTTTGGGTAAATGCATACATACCAGAAAGAGGTGCACTTAGTGAAAAGGTTATCATTGTAGTAAACAGGAACAGGGACTCTAAATGAGGATGTATGAGTTACACCCTGCGTTAATACCCTTGAGAAATGTATGAATCCATCTGATCTCCCCACCATCAGTAATGAATAAATTGTAGGGAAGATTAAGTTACTCTGTGTTGGTAAGGCAACCAGTCTGGGAGAAAAGAAACTTCAAATTAAACTCAGTGGTACTCCTCTTGAAAATTGACCTTTTTTCACATTCTACCAGTAGCGAAAGTTTTGGTTTGGTTTGGTTTTATGGCATACTAACAATTGTAGTTTATTTAATGCTAAATCCATTTTATACATATAAACAGTTCTATTTCAAGCAATTCAGTTTAACAGTAGTATACAGTTTAAATATCAAAACACTTATATTTCAAACAATTCAGTATACAGTTTAGATGTTAAAAACAGTTCAAGAAGTTACTACCTGTGTTATATAATTAAGGAATTATTTTTTTATATTAATCATTTTTTGTTAATTTTATTTTATCATCCAGTTTGGTAGGGCTTTGAACCATCCGGGTCTCTTAGTCCAGGGGCATAGTCAGATGGTGCAGTCTTACGCCCGCGCGCAAAGAATATGATAATAACCATTTGTCATAATAAACCCCAGACAGGAAATGTGGCTGGAGTGTGAATGACGTCATGCTCAGAAGAGATGGTCCGGAGAAGTTGAGGATTTAAAAAAGACAGAGTTGGTTTTTCTACCGATGAGGCGTGCGGTTGAGTTTTTCTTATCTAGACCGGCAGAAATGAATTGAGATCTTAAACATCACAAGATGCACCGCACGTTGGGGTGGGGGTCAGCATAGTATCGTTAGCATAGGCTTTCCTCTTGTCACCATGGACCGAAGCCAGAAATTAATAAACCCGTTCGTATCCGAAACAAAAGAGTCCGCATGAATTTATATATATATTTGTATTACTGTTGTGATGGATATCATTATGGCTGTGGTATACAACACCACTCTAGGTTAGAGCGCTTCTGGGAACAATGTCAGTAAAGGGGTACTCTGCATTCCCCAAAGCTCCAGTATAGCTGGTGCCACACTCTTACGTTGTTTAGTGTCATATGCAGGATACTCGTTGGAGAAGTCTTGCCTCTCTGCTGAGATGCGGTCGGTGTATTCTGCAGACCCAGCCAACTGAGTCAGAAAGTGTTGTGTACTTACATATATGATTGAAAGCCAGACTGACAGACAGACTGGAGTATAGAGAGACAGAGTGGCAGATACAGTAACCCTAATACACGAAAGGAATTGCATCCGAAGTAAAAAAAAAAAAATGCTGCACTCACAACCAGTTTTACTGTATGCAACTGCCTGCACCGTGGTGATCCGCAATTTTTCTGCAGGATAGTCTGAACAGGTGAAAATCATCTTGCGATCTTATTTGCCCTACGACATCATCAGATACCCTCGAGGCGTAGAAATAATTTCCTGAGTTGTTAAAAAGTAGGTGTGGCATGATATTCCACTCTGGTTGAAATTTCAGCAATAGACTTTATCTGAATTATTGCACGATCCAAAGTTAGTATGATAAGAACTAGCCATAAAGGTTAGATTTATGGGGAGGGCATTGGAACACTAAAAACATTGCCCATACCATAAATATGTAGAGAGATTGGAATAAATCCAAAAAAAAAAAATGTCAGAAATAGTTGACATCAGCGTAAACTAGTTTTGAAGAATTTTCAAAAATGTTTGTCTTGAAAGTAATGAGAATATTTTTTTTTTTAATTCAGAGGGGAGTCCCCGAGGCGTAGTGGCTCACCTGCTTGACGCTGACATCGAAGTAAGTTCGAACTCCAGTCGTGCTGTTACGTTCACTTTTTAACTAATACTCTTAGGAAAGGCGCAAACTCCCTTATCCCACGTCCCAGCTATTGATTAAAGAGTACCACTACTGTTCTTCTACAAGGATAACTTTAGCTTTAAATAACCCTCGGAATTTTATATGCTATTAAAAATAGATACCAAAGCACACACATTATTGTATATTAGTTTTAGAATAGAATACTTGACGCCATATAACTATGTGCAAATAATTGATTATTCTTGAATAAGTGGCCCAGCGGTTAGAGTGTTCGCCAATGGCCCGGGAGACCTGGGTTCAATCCCAGGTCGAGTCATACCAAAGACTTTAAAAATGGTACTTGATACCACCTTGCTTAACACTCAGCATTATAAGGTACGGTTCAAGGGTAAAGTGGAGCAATCCTGGGAATGGAGTAGCGCCCTCCCCTACACCTTGGTGTAGTAGCTATCGAAAAGGGAGCCTTCGGGTCACCCTCGACTATGGTCGCTAACTTACTTTTTATTTAAGCAATATAAATTTTTTTAAAAGTACAGTTAGACGACCGTAGTCGAGGGCGAACCGAAGGCTCACTTTTTAAAATCTACTACACTGAGGTGTAGGGAAGGGCATTACTCATTTCTCTAGATTTCTCTACTTACACTTGATCAGTACCTTTAAATGCTGAGTGTGAAGAAAGGTGGCAGCAAGTAACATTTTTTGGGTTTTGGGATTACACCACCTGGGATTGAACCCCGTTCTTCCGGGCCTTTGACGAACACTTGACCAACTAGATCAATTGTTTGTTTGTTTCTTTGGATTTTATGACATATTAACCTTTTAAGGATATCTAATGCCAAATCAATTTTTTTGAAAATAAAAAGATTTATTTCAAACGATTCAGTTTAGCATGAGTACACAGTTTAATTGTCAAAAATATGTCTATTTCAAGCTATTAAGTTTAGTTAAACAGTTCAATTTCAAACAATTCAGTTTAATAAAAGTATTGATTTTGTTTACACACAGTTAAATGTCAAAACAGTTATTTTTCAAACAATTTATTCTAGCATCAGTACAAATTTTAAATGTCAAAACAGTTCTATTTCAAGCAATTCAGTTTAGCATAAGTACGCTGTTTAGTTCTATTTGATCCATAGATAGGCCTCTATCAGGTGCTACCTCTATTGGCCAGGGTGGACCGAGGAGCGAAGACAATGAAGCGGCGCTCCGCATTTCCCAAAGCTCTTGCGTCACTAGAACCTCACCATCAGATTGTTAAGAGTCATATCCATGACACTCTTTGCAGGGGAGAGGCTTACCTCTCAGTAGAGGTGCAGTCGGTGTTTTCTACATCCCCAGCCGACAGGGCAACACTTAGTCAACACTAGTTATAAATTGTCGGTATTAGATGGGAATACTTGTTACACTATAAATTAGTACAAACTATTTGTATTAAATATAGTTACTTGGTGTTATAATTGTTTACTAATGATTATAAGTGACATTCTCCTGTGGACCCCTTCACATGGACGATTAAAGGGAGGACGACCAGCTATAACCTAAATAGACCAGCTCGGTGCCGAAACAGGATGTAGCCTTGAAGATCTACCGGGAGCGATGGACAATAGAGAAGAGTGGCGGGAGAGGACGAGGGAGATCCGTGCTGGTGGCGCGACATAATGATGACGATAATTAATGATAAGTTATTTGAAATCAGAATCACTTGCAACTTTTTGGTGTTATACAGAAGTAATTGAAGCCATATAAAAGTGTGTAAACAAATTAATATAATTAAACAGGAATACTTTTATTTATTCAACAATATGATTTAAAATATAATTAACAATATAATTAATAATGTAATTGTCTTTTAGTTAGCCAGCAATAATTGACACAATGTAAAAATACAAACAAATGATCATAATGACAAACTTAAAAAATCAGAGAGACCAGTCGGTTAGGGCAGTAGAGCTTCTCTACAGAGTGGTAAGACTCCTACCACCTACAAGTGTCATGGATATGTCACTAAACAATCTGACAGTGAGCTTCCAGTAATGGTCGAGCCTTGGGAAATGCAGAGTACCCCTTCATTGATATTACTCCCAGGTCCACTCTGTCCAGGTGTGGTAG
>OY757936.1:17949819-17974819 GCA_963585895.1 Sepioteuthis lessoniana
CCCCACCACCTGCGGCGCATCCCGTAGACCCACTGGACTGGCCTCGCCCAGGTCCAAAAAATCAACTCGCTTCGTCGAGCTTCAAATCTCAACTAACTGTTTTTTTTTTCAAAATCACCAAGAATCCCAGCCCATCGCTTCCGGGCATGACGTCATTCACATCTTCAGTATCATTTCCTATCCTATTATGACATCTGTGATTGTCACATCCTTCCTGCGCGAGCGTGAACACCTGCGCTCAATGTGTGCCCCTACCTGTGCACTAAGCCGAACAGTTCTAAGCCTAACTAAATCGAAAGATATATAACCAACGAAAAAATGATAATATAAAAAAAAAATCCCCCCGCAATTATATAATATCACTATTTTAGGTATTATCAGCAATGCACATAACAATAAGTCTTGCTTACTCCACAACAAATTAGTTTACAAAAAACAAATTCTTAGATATACTTGATATCAAATCTCTAAATACATACTTGGTCTAATAGTTATTGACGTGAGAGGAGTTTAAATCCTGGACGGGGCTCTTTGTGAATTTCACTCTTGGGAAAAAGTGTGAATTCAGCTATTCTGCCATCAGTTATCGGTAAATGGCTGGACAGACTGTGCATTTTAACCTCGTTATGGCAATTGCTCTAGGCCAGTGTTTTTCAAAGTGGGCGGTACCGCCCCCCGCGGGGCGATATGAACTTTCAGATGGGCGCTGGCGAGTAAACAGTCGGATGGGGGCGTTGAAATTGTGAAGGGGGCGTTGGAGCAATTACAGTAAAATGTGACGTTGGTGTTGGTAGAAAGACCGGAAAAACGGGGCGATTTAATTAAGCGTCCCCTAGTCGCTGCAACTAGACGTGAGTGTCGAGTCTGTATCCAGAACTCTCTTCGTAAGGGACAATTTTCCCCTTGTCACCGCTTTCCCCTTTGTTTTCTACCTGTTTTCTCGCTGCGACGTTAAACTTTCTGCCCCCTTTTAACTCCGTTACTTTTATTTCTCATTTCTTCTCCCTTTCTTAATTTCTCTTTCGGGTTCCCTTAATCTCTGTTTTTTTTATACTCTTCAAACTGTTTCTGATTGAAGAATCAACGAATTCTTATGACATTTAACATTACCGTCGTTATGGCGTTCGTTGGAAGAGGGGGCGCTGGCATTTTGGTCCGGCGGTGAAAGGGATGGTGGCAAAAAAACGTTTGAAAACCACTGCTCTAGGCGAAGGAAAACGACGAATTCAAAGAGAGAGTTAGGGACAAAGTGTGGATCTTCTGGAGAGTGAGGCTCTTCTGGAGAGTGAGGGACAAAGTGTGGCTCTTCTGCCCAAGACAAGCTACATGAGTAGCGTCATCAAAACCAAACCAGGTTAAGAGATTTTGAAAAAAGTGGTTAAATAACATATTACAATGTTTTACATTTTCGAGCTAGGGGCCGAGGGATAAAGAAGTTACTGTCCGGGGGGCAAAGGATTCTAAGGGTTTGAGACATTTAGATTTAAATAAAATAAAACCTCGGTGTGTAAAACCTGTAAAGTTTACATTAGAGGTTGTAATGTTATTTTTGCCTATCTGTGCCTATAGCCCTGTCGATAGGGCATAGAATATGCTAATCATATCCCTAAAGAGGTGTCCTGTGTATGAAACTAAACTACATCTAAGTATGATCTTGCAATTCTGGAAATCTGGGGAGGGGAGCACCTATTCATTGCCATTACTTCCAGTTCCACTCTGACCTGAAGTGATAGCATTTGTTATGATCTCGTCTATTAATCAAACGTATCTTTTTAAATTAAAAATATCAGAAGGAATGTAAACATTACTATACAATAAACGCGATTCCTAAACCTCTAGATATAAAATAGCCCAATGCTATATTATAGAATGGATAAATCTATTTTTAACATGTAGTGTTGCATTCGAATTAAATTCTAAACTGTTACATACATGGAAAAAGCATCGTGAGTCAAATCAGTTTAATTGACAATGAACTCCGACTTGACTCTGACTGAACAATCTCATTCAGGTGACCGACGGGTTCCAGACGTTCAAAAATTAGGAATAAGTTAAAAAGTTGAAGCTGAACGTTCGAGCTCTACGGTTGTGTTCCACTTGTGATCTCAACTCCCCGTGAAGTTTGCGTTGGTAAAACGGTTGTCCTGAGAAATAAAAATCTGCACTTAAGAATGGTGCCAGCGTGGATGTTATTCAAGTGAAAAATAAAAAAGAATTTTGGGGTTGCAGCAACAAATAAGACCTCAAGAAAAGAGACAGTTATGTGAAATTGATTTGACAACAATAGAAAACATGGCAGCCGAAGTTAAAAGACAAACAGGGTGACAAACAAAAGACGCGAATCGTAAGAAACAGGATAGTAGCCCGAGTAAGACTGAGCAGGTGTAAGCGTAATTATACCCACGAAAATAAAAAATACCTATATATGTATATATATATGTGTGTGTAGGTATTTTTTATTTTATTTTTATATATATATATATATATATATATATATATATAACACTTAGTTAAAATCAATTAATTTGTCTCTTTGATTGAAAAATGCTACCCATAGTGGACAGGTTGGGAAATGAATTGAGAAAGCGTTAGGGTTTCTGATTTGAGATTGCTTTTACAAGCACACAATCACAACTAGAAGGAATTGCCTAAAAAAACGTTTTGGCCGATATATCCCTGGCCTTCTTCAGGTGTTTCATTTCCAACTCAAGAGCCCATAGAAAAACTTGAAGAGAACCCTTTATATAATCCACAATTTCGACGTGAAATACATCAAGAAGGACATATTGGCCGAAACGTTGAGAGTATTACCATGAAGACGAAGATAATAGTCTGAATATTTCTTGTGATAGAAATTATCGTGCTCCACCGCAGAAATTTTTGAAAAAAACAAGAAAAAGAAAGCTAAGGAATAAAAGATGAATTGGGAGGGAGTTCGCGTGACGTAGTTGCTGTCGTGCTGGATTGTGATGATCGAAATCCAGTCACGCTATTATTTTCACTTATGGAATAATATTCTTGCAAAGGATATTAAACCCTTTATATATATACAAGGTGTATATTGGTTTTGGGACAACTGCATGTTCTGTTTTTGATTACAGCGTTTCAGTGGTACAGAATTTGGTTAATTATATCTGTTTGGATTAATTTGGTTTGATTTTTGTTCTACTCCCTACATAATGGACTCGCCCGCCTCCATAAATACACGTCAACAACGACACCAGGGAGTGCTCCAATCATCGTGTTGGTGCTCCGCTTAAATATTGACCTTGTGTCATATCCTGCCCGAGCGGAGGGGGTTGGTAAATAGGATCATCGTGTTGGCGGGCCTCTCTAATTGTTGGGTCACATTTCGGCTGGCTCTGCACGGTTCTGGTCGGGTGTGCCTCATCACTGGAAATACCTCTGGCCTCTGACCCCCACCCACCCACAAGGATTTAACCCTCTTCGAAAGGGTTAGGTTCATCACCTAAGGCACCCCTTTTAGTGGAATGCCGATGGGTCCCGAGGCATTTTTGGGACTGCCGGACGCGTTTGGACTACGACCCTGCGATTGTACTCACCCAAAAAACGGCCTTGTGCCACACACGTACGCTTGATGGGGCGTATGACAAATACCATTGCACCAATTAGAGTGACACAATCACGTGTGATACTATTTACCAACCCCTCCGCTCGGGCAGGATATGACTCACGGTCAATTTTTAAGCGGAGTTTAACAGGTTTGAATTCAGAGTTTTTCTTCTTCTAGACTAGTTGCCTCACCAAGGCTGAAGAACCTGGTCTGTCCTACTATTTACCCATAGCTGGAAGGAGAATAATTGGATTCATCCCTTTCCCAAGGGTATTAGTGCTATGTGAAATGCAATCAGTCTCGTCCAGGATTTGAACTCGTGTCGCCGTGTCCATTTCCTAAGACGATAACGACTACACCACGGGCACCTCCTAACAATCACGTGTGATACCATTTGCATAGTGGACGGATAGTCCCTATGACACTGGACTCTCAGCTTTCTACTAATTATCTACAGTTTAACCATGTTTACTTGTATCTTGTTTCTGTTACTTGAATATATATGTTTTTCTATCAAACCTTTTGTGTTCCCTGTGTCTTTCTTTGGTCAGCATTACAACAGTTTTATACTACCATTGCTGTTTATCTACGAGACAGGCTCGGTTGGTTGGTTGGTTGGTTGGTTGATGGGTGGGTTTTATGGCATATCAACCTTCGTTGGTTATTTAACGCCAAATCCATTTTTATGTGAATAATCAGTTCTATTTCAAACTATTCAGTTTGCCATGAGTACACAGTTTAATTGACAAAAACATTTCTATTTCAAACAATTCAGTTTATTAAAACAGTTCTAATTCAGCTAATTCAATTCAGTGAAATTGCAGATTTTGTTTACACAGTAAATTGTCAAAACAGTTCTATGTTAAACAATTCAGTTTAGTGAAAAGGTCTTACCCCTCTGCAGGGGTGCAGTCAGTGTATTCTACAGCCTCAGCCGACAGTTTTATTTCAAATAATTCATTTTGGCATAAGTACACAGTTTAGATGTCAAAACAGTTCTATTTCGAACTATTCAGTTTAGCATAAGTACGCAGTTTTAACGTCAAAAGAGTTCTATTTTAAACAATTCAGTTCAGTATAATACGCAGTTAAAAAAAAAAAAAAAACTCAGTAAACTCCAACCACCGTTTAGTTCTATTTAACACATAGATAGGAGCCTTATCTGGTGTTACCACTCCGGGCCAGAGTGGACCTGGGAGCGATGGCAATGAAGGGATATTCCGCATTTCCCAAAGCTCCAGCATTGCTGGAACCTCACCATCAGATTGTTTAGTATCATATCCAGGACATTCGTTGGGGTGGTCTTACTCCTCTGCAGAGAAGCAGTCGGTGTATTCTTCAGCACCAGTAGACTGGGCAAGAAACGGCCTCGAGTGTTAAAAATTCACATGAAGGATCTGAAAACAAAACAAAAATAGATTAATAATAAATGAAAGATGAAAAGAATAACGTCTGCAATTTTTTTTTTTTAAATTTGCGTCAAATTTGAATTTGAATTGCTATAAAATTGATAGGATGGAGAAAAAATTTATTGTTGAAAGGATGAAGTATTTACTTTTATATGCGTATTATTTGCGTATTTGTGCGAGTGAGTGAATTAGCGAATGCTGTGTAAAGTGGTATAAATGCCATTATATATATATATATATATATATATATATATATATATATATATATATATATATATATAAGCGTCTGTATTTTTGTCCCACAGTAAATAATTGGCTTTATTTAAAATGAGTACGTACTTACGCAAGAGTGAATTCATGAAAATAAAACAATTTTTTCTTTGTTACAGATTTTACATCAACAAATTATTGAAGGGATTCTTTTCAACTGGTAAAGCGATATCATGTTTTTGATGTTGAAACAAAAGGCTTACACTTATGTTCACACGTAAACACACACAGAGACGCATATATATATATATATATATATATATATATATATATATATATATATATGCCCCCGGACAAAAATATAAGACCACCCTCAAAATTGAAGGAAATATATTGTTTACAATCTTTAGGTTTGGTTTCTTTGCTTAATGGCATATCAACCTTTCTAGGTTTATTTAATGCCAAAGCCATTCTCCTAGAAGAACAGTCGTGGTACTATTTAACCCATAGCTGGAAGGATAAGGAGGTTAATACCTTTCCAAAGGGTATTTGCCCGAAAGTGAACATAATAGCGCGACTAGAGTACGAACTCGCTTACTGATGATTCCGCAATCCATCGCTTTAACCATTACACCACGAGGACACCCCACTACAATCTTTAAATTATGAAAATTGCGTATAGGAAAGATAAAGCATAAAGACAATTAAATTTAAAATATGAATAAATTTAGATTCATTTTTATATGCATATAAGCATTTATGCTTAGTTTTAAAATTTTCTTTTGACATAAATATAAGACCAATGAGCAGAACTATAGAATATAAGAGCAAATTTTTTAATTTGATATTTTGTAGATCCGCCGTTAGCTTTGATAACCTCAAAAATTCGGCTAGGCATAATATCAACTAGTTTCTGTAGTTGAACCGAAGGCATTTTTCCCATGCGTCTAAGGTTGCGTTTTTGAGTTCTGAAATTGCTACGTACTGTCGACCTCCTTCATAAACTTTTGCAACAATCAATCTCCACAAATTGTCAATAAGATTGAGGTCTTGAGAGCACGCAGGGTGGTCAAGAAGTCTTATTTTTTATTCAAGCAAGTACTTCTTTGTTATTGTGGATAGAAGCATTAGCTCGCTGAAAAATCTATTCTTCTCCACATAGATGACGTCCTTCTTGTGCGGTAGATGAATAATTTAGAATCTTCACATAATTTGCTACATTTTGTTGACCACTGACAAATGGTAATTTAAGTTTTCTGAAGATGAGACCCCACCCAGATCATAAGAAATCCTCCTCCACAATGCCTTGTTGAGTAACTCTCTTCTGGAAAACTTTTTGTGCGCGTGTCACGTAATGGCCGAGGGATTTCGGTTCATGCCTTTGGGTTTAGTTAGGTTGGGAACCTTTCGGCTCTGCATATGGGTTAGTTAGGTGCAAACCTTGATGTAGGTGGTAACGCTCGCGCGGGGCGGACGTGCCACTCAGAGATGTCACAATAGCCCGAGATGAAGGAACGGGGTGACAGGGTGAGGGTGACGTCATGCACTGGAAGCGCGCGGAGGTTTGTGGGAGATTCGCAGAAAGTTAGAGAGTTGAATACTCGACGCCAAACGAGGAGAATCGACTTTTGGAGCTCGCAGACACGAGGTGAACTTGCGCCCTATGGGGGCCGCTCGAGATGGGGGCCAAATGAATAAGACAGCATAGAAGATTGTGTCTCTCTTCCTTATGTCGAAACCTTTAACTCAAAAGTAATTAAATGGTTTCGTACCTGAACAAACAAGTCGTTACGTGTTTTCGAATTTCGAGATTCCTATGTTCTTTATGCGTTCTACGTTATGTATATATATATATGTAATGAACGTCCCATGTACATTTCGCAAATAGCCGTATTTACCTATAGTACACGCAGGCTAAACTGAATTTCTTTTCGTCCGAGAAAATAACTTTTCACCATTCTTTAGTAGTCATGGTTTGATATTGACGAGCATATTCCAGTCGTTTCTCTTTGTGCTTAATAGTCAACTTTTGACGATGAATTATTTTCCTATGTTTAATTTTTTCGTTGTTTAAATGTCTTCTAACTGTTCTAGTACTGCAAGGAGCATCCACATGAGTTTTCAATATTTTTGATGTTGACGAAGTTTTCTATTTTACTTCGCGAACAATTCTTCTCTTGAATTGTGGTGATATTTTTTTCTGATCTGCCTCTCGGTTTTCTTGTTCCATTTTTATTTGGACTTTCAAATAATTGCAAATAACGGTTTTATTGCGTCCTAAGGCCTTCGAAATTTCTCTCCCAGATTTTCGGACTCATTTAAGAGCAGCTATCCCACCTATCTCAAATTCAGATAATTTACTTCCTTTAGCCATTTATGTTTTTAGTATTTTAAGTATTTCAGTTTTAAGAGTTTTTATATTTCGAGGACTATATATAATAAATTTTTCAATTAAATTAAGTCCTTTTTTCTTTAAGTTTTATTGGAGGTCTTATATTTATGTCAAAAATAAATTTTGAAATTTAGCAGAGATGCTAATATAAATATAAAACATGAATTGAAATTTCTTATTTTAAATCTAAATGTCTCTGAACCTTTTCTTTCATATATCAGATTTTCATAATTTAAAAATAGTAAACAATATCTTTTTCTTCATTTTTGAGAGTTGTCTTATATTTTTCCCAGTGATATATATATATATATATATATATATATATATATATATATATATATACTCGTGTATATATGTTTACATACATATATTTCTACACACAGGTATACGAGTTGGCCGATCGTTGTCGAGAGTGACTTAAAGGCTTCTTTGTCAAAAGCTGCTACACCGAGGTGTAGGTAAGGATTACTCTTTTTCTTTGATTGGTCTATTTACTCTATCTGAGACTTATACTACTGAATGATTGAACCCCTTTTATGTATGGATGAATATCGTGTATCACTTATCCTTTTAAAGAAATGGTTTGGCAAATCTGTTTAATGGGCTATCAACCTTCGTGGCTTACTTAATGCCAATGATATCCTAATAAAAGAACAGCAATACTATAAAACCAATTGATGTGAGAGAGAAAGTAGCTCATAATTTTCCCAGGGGTATTAATCCGAACGTGAACGTGATAACGCAACTAGAGATCGAACTCACTCATTTCGAGGTCGCAGTACAGCACTTTAAACATTACGAAACGAGTTCGAATCCAAGACGTTGCTTTTTGAATAGTAAGGCTGATTTTGTTCTTTATCCTAGGGAAAGCAACCAAGCAAGGAAAAAGAAGTCTGAATTCAAATTGGTTGAACACTGCTAAAAAAAATGACTTTGAGTCGTTATAAGAAATGTCCCGGTGACACGGTGTCGAATCCGAGGACAGGTTGCTTGTGCTAACGCTGCCTGGAAGAGATAAATCAATATCTCCGTCACCACTCCCATGCAAGAATGCATGATAATTGCATAGAAGTCGAGGCTCTATAACCTTGAAAGAGTTACCAGTCTAGGAGAAGAGCAAAGTTTGAATGAAAAAAGTGAAGAACACAGTGCACTATTCTTCCGTTGTAGCCCAATTCAAAAGTAAATGAACTGTTGAACATTTCTGCGTAGGGCACAGCAGAAGACCTAGGGCGAAAACTACCACTACTACTACCACTAACATTATATATGTATTATCATATATATATATATATATATATATATATATATATATACACAAAGTAAAACGAACACCCTTTGTTCAGAATTTTAACACAGGTCGCCGTGTGCATTCTTATTGTGGGATACCCTTACGCTGCATGCCTATATATATATATATATATATATATATTAATCATATAATATATATATTACCCAATCAAAAAATATATAGATATGTGTTAAATATACTTATATATAAATATATATATATATTTTATATGAGGAATATATATATATATATATATATATATATGTGTGTGTGTGTGTGTGTGTGTGTGCGTGTGTATATATATTGCTCATATAAAATATATGTATATATATATATATATATATATATATATATATATATATGTTTTATATGAGCAATATATATATATATATATATATATATATATATATATTGCTCATATAAAATATGTGTATATTACTCATAAGCCATATATATATATATATATATATATATATATATATAAATATGATACATATATATATATATATATATATATATTGCTTACAGGAATATATATATATATATATATATATATATATATATATATATATATATCGATCATCTAGTACACACACACAGAGACACACAGACACACACAGACACACACACACACACACACACATATATATATATATATATATATTAAGTCAGTTAGAAATTAACAGATTTAACTTACAAATGATATTCTGAGATAAATTACTGACGTTTTCTCGTTCTATTTTTCGATTTGACGAATAAATATGAACGTATAAAGTTCATAATAATCAAGCAAATATATTCTTAAATCGAAAGAAATAAGTTAGATGTAACAATTGAATAATTGTTTTTGCGAATGAAGTGGCTCAGTTTTCTATGTAGACGTATTTATCTTATTTTTGAGGGAAAAACAATTGCTAAAATTTATAGTTCTGTGGTTTGATTTTCAATGAGGTGAAGATTGATAATACCATATAGACGAGATAGACTTTAAAAGCTCACAAAAATATTATGATTCCAGTCGGCTGGGGCATCTCTGCAGAGGGTTAAGACACCCCCACCTTAATGTCCTGTCTATGACACTAAACTGCGTCTGATGCTGAGGCTCCTGTCTTGGAGCTTCTTAGTGATGTAGAGTACTCCTTTCGTTGCCATTACTCCCAGATCCACTCTGGTAATATAATACCGGATAGGCTCCCATCTATGGATCAAATCTAACTGGATGCAGTTGGTTGTCCTACATAGGAAAATTCTGTAGAGTTTTGATTGGTTTCTTTATTTGATAGCATATCAACCTTCGTTGGTTATTCTTCTAGAATTACAGTAGTGATACTATTTAACTAATAGCTTAGAGCATAAGGGGGTTCCTACCTTCTGCAAGGATATTAGATCGATAGTTAAGCTTATGACTCGGTTAGAGTTCGAACTCTCTTTGTTCTATTTACAGGCTAGGACTTAAACAACTACATCATGGAAAATCCTACGCTGAATAATGTCAGCGTATTCATTTTCCCTGAAAGGAGAGACAAAATCCAGCTAAAATTGCCTCCTCTTTTTCTTTGGTATGTATATTTCACATCGGCGGAGATTCTACAAGCGTCAATTTGTACATGAAGGCAACAAAGAATTAAAAAAACAAATGAGAAACGTTTTTGTGGCACAGTGGCTAACGTGCTGAACTAAATTTAAGGATAAGCTAACAGTTCTGGATATCTGGGGAAGGTGGAGCCCCGATTCATTGCCATCTCTTCCAGGTCCACTCAGATCTAAAGTGAGAGTATCTGTTAAGTTAGACTGAAAGTTATTTCATATTTTCCCCCAATTAACTGACATCATTAGACTGAAAGATGCCCGTGGTGTAATTGTTATCGTCGTAGGAAATGGACACGGCGACTCCAGTTCAAATCCTGGATGAGACTGATTGCATTTCACATGGCACTAATACCCTTGGGAAAGGTATGAATCCAATTATTCTCCCTCCAACTATGGGTAAATAGTAGGAGAGACTGGGTTCTTCAGCCTTGGTGAGGCAACTAGTCTAGGAGAAGGAAAACTCTGAATTCAAACCTGTCAAACTCCGCTTAAAAAATTGACCTTGTGTCATATCCTGCCTGAGCAGAGGGGTTGGTAAATAGGATTAGACTGAAAGATGAGGTTTTGCCAAAGTTGTTTATGTAGACCCCTAGGGTTGAAAATATTTTAGCTGGGTGAATAAAAGCATTTTCATTTTAGATGGGGGTGTTCTGATTCTCAGCTAAGGGGCAAGAACCCTCACCCAACGAGTGTACTAGATATGACACTAAACATTCTGATGGTGAGGTTCCTGTAATGCAGGAGCATTGGGGAATGAGGAATGCTCCTTCATTGCCATCGCTCCCAGGTCAACTCTTACCCAGTGGGTAGCACCTGATAGAGTCCTATCCATGGGTCAAATAGAACTAGACTGCATACTTATGCTAAACTGAATTGTTTGAAATAGAACTGCAAATATGTATTGAACTGGATTTGGTATTAATAACCTGCAATGGTTGATGTGCCATAAAATCAAACCAAACCGAACCAAAATCATCGAGTTATTTTACCAGACTGGTATGATTCTCAGGGGAGTTACCACATCCGTTTAGATTTGTTTCAAAGTCGAACGAAAAACAAAAATGTGTAAGAATGCATGGTGTAATGGTTAATAATTCAGTCTACCTAACAGCTTCTTGTGAGTTTTATTCTCACTGGGTGCCAATCTAGTCACAGAATTCATTTAAGTGATTTTATTAGTATACTGTCAATATCGATCTAAGATTTGATTTATCTGTCATCTGGTAAAACTTGAAATAATCTTTCCTTGAACTGAACTACAAGTATCATGTACAGGGATCTTAAATTTCAGACTTACGACCTCTGGTCTAATGCTCTTTTTGTTCGGCTCTGTTTTAGCGTGCATGACCTTGTAAACAATTTATAAGAGTTATTCTACAAGCAGTTGTTTTGGGCGTGTAGATTTGTTCACGCTACTTTTTGCCCGTTCATTTAATCAATGTATACGGGAATTGGTCGTGTGTGTCGCATATATATATATATATATATATATGCGTGTGTGTGTGTTTGTTTTTGTGTCTCTGTTTCTTTGTCTTAGCTTGTGTGTACGCTTGTATACGTAGATTAGTTCACGGGCTTCTAGTAATGTGTGCATGTGCGTGTGTGTGTGTGGGCAGATGGTTTGTGTCTGTATCTGCGTGTGTATGTTATCTGCGTATGGCTTTCTTTCTATGTGTGTGTATGATTACGTGCGTTTGCGAGCGTTCATTTGTATGTGTATGCTTGATAGTTTGTGTGTATACGCTTGCGTACGGGCTAGTATGAATGTACGTGTGTGAATGTGTATGTGTGAGAGTATGTTTATAAGTCTGTTTGAGTGAATGCGTTTGCAAGCAGGTTTGTGTGGGGGGGGTGAATGCGTTTGCAAGCAGGCTTGTGTGTGTGTGTGAATGCGTTTGCAAGCAGGCTTGTGTGTGTGTGTGAATGCGTTTGCAAGCTGGCTTGTGTGTGTGTGCGTGTGTGTGTGTGTGAATGCGTTTGCAAGCAGGCTTGTGTGTGTGTGTGTGTGTGTGTGTGTGTGTGTAAATGCGTTTGCAAGCAGTCTTGTGTGTGTGTGTGTGTGTGTGTGTGTATGTGTGTGAATGCGTTTGCAAGCTGGCTTGTGTGTGTGTGTGTGTATGTGTGTGAATGCGTTTGCAAGCAGGCTTGTGTGTGTGTGTATGTGAATGCGTTTGCAAGCAGGCTTGTGTGTGTGTGTGTGTGTGTGTGTGTGTGTGTGAATGCGTTTGCAAGCAGTCTTGTGTGTGTGTGTGTGTGTGTGTGTATGTGTGTGAATGCGTTTGCAAGCTGGCTTGTGTGTGTGTGTGTGTATGTGTGTGAATGCGTTTGCAAGCAGGCTTGTGTGTGTGTATGTGTGTGAATGCGTTTGCAAGCAGGCTTGTGTGTGTGTGTATGTGTGTGAATGCGTTTGCAAGCAGGCTTGTGTGTGTGTGTGTGTGTGTGTGTGTGTGTGTGTGTGTGTGAATGCATTTGCAAGCAGGCTTGTGTGTGTGTGTGTATGTGTGTGAATGCGTTTGCAAGCAGACATGTGTGTGTGTATGTGAGTGTGGGAGTGTGTGTGAGTGTGCTTGTACTTGTGTGAGTGACGTGTCATTGTCGTTCTTTGTGTTTCTGTTTGATTTGATTTCTTTGTTTAATGGCATATCAACTCTTTGTAGGTTATTTAATGCCAAAGCCATTCTCCCAGAACAGTAGTGGTACTTTTTAACCCATAGCTGGGAGGATAAGGGGGTTCATACCTCTCCCAAGGGTATTTGTCCGAAAGTGAACGTAATAGCGCGACTGGAGTACGAACTCGCGTACTACGATTCCGCAGTCCATCGCTTTAACCATTACACCACGAGGACACCCCCTTTGTGTTTCTGTGTGAGTGTGAATGTTTAGTGTGCACGTTTGTGCGCATATTTTTCTTTCAGTGGGTATTTGATAGAGTATGTTTCTATGTATACATGTGTGTGTGTGTGTGTGTGTGCGTGTGTGTGTGTGTGTTAGCGCATGTACTTATTATTATGAATAAGCGTCTGAATAACAAAAAATAGAGAGTATCGCCTAAAACTATTTACACAGCTACAAAGTTTTTGTTTTTTTTTCATAAAAGTTAATTTCATTTTAAAACAAAGGCACCAGGATTTCATTATTTCTATACGAATACTTTGCCACCCAAACAGTTATCATTTGATGTCCTTTATAACCAAACTCTACAGCATTACGGGGGTGTCCTCGTGGTGTAATAGTTAAAAGCGTTGGACTGCGGAATCGTGGTACGCGAGTTCGTACTCCAGTCGCGCTATTACGTTCACTTTCGGGCAAATACCCTTGGGAAAGGTATGAGGTTCCTTATCCTCCCAGCTATGGGTTAAATAGTACCACTACTGTTCTTCAAGGAGAATGGCTTTGGCATTAAATAACCTAAAAAGAGTTGATATGCCATTAAACAAAGAAACCAAACCAAACCAATCAACAGCATTACGAAAGTCAGTTTAAAAGTGAACAGTCTGACCAATATTCTCTCATAGAATGTGACTAAATGAAATCTATTTTTATAAAATACTCCACTTTGCAGTCCATACAATATTTCCATCAGTGTTGCCTTGATTGGAACCCATTGATAAAAAAGTATCCAAAAGCAGACATAACATCATCATATAAACTTTACAACCTACAAAGGTTTCAGCCCACCTTTTTACATACACACACTCACACACATACAAACACACACACACACACACACACATATATATATATATATATATATATACAAACTTCAAATGAAATCGCCAAGTCGGCTGGAGCTGTAGAATATACAGACTGCTTCTCTGCTCAAGGGTAAGGCTCCACCGACGAGTGTCCAGTAATGCTGAAGTTTTGGGGAATGTGAGGTGCCCCTTCATTGCCATCGCTCTAAAGTTCACTCTGGCCCGGAGTGGTAGCACCTGATAGAGTCCTATCTATGAGTCAAACTGTTTACTTTTGCTAAACTGAGTCGTTTAAAATTGAACTTTTTTGACATCTGCGTGAGAACAAAAGGCTCTACTTATTCTTAGCCGAATTGTTTGAAATTGTTTATGTATGAAAATGGATCTGGTATTGAATAATCCACAAAGGTTGATGTGCCATAAAACTAAACCAAACTAAAACAATTATGAGAAGAAATCAGCTGATAATTTCTCTCTTATCTGTCGGCTTTCTCTGCAGGTTTTATTGATTATTATGTGGTCTGAGTCCATCCATGACGTTCATCTAGTGTTTGCGAAGGAACTTTATTCATTCAAAATGGATATTATTAGATATGATTTATTGCCAAACTCTGCGGCATTGAGTATCAGTAACAAAACTCAAAGAATACATATCCAGATACCTCAAGGATTATCTTAAGTGATGTATTGTCTACATTGCCAATTTCGGGTTTTTGCACATCATAAAGGCTCCGAGTGCAACCCCGACTTGAGTCCGGGATTCCAAGGCCGACTCCTATATATATTTAGCAATTCAAAAATAGTTTATTTTACTTTTTGATAACGAAATTTCAATGCTGTAGAGTTTGGTAATAATTTGCACACAAAAAAAAGGATTATTATTATTTATTAGATATAGTTACTGGGAACAATTTACCGACCCCCACTGTACGAACAGGATGTGACACAAGGTTAATTTTTAAGCGGAGTTTAAAAGGTTTTCCTTCCCGTAGGCCAGGCACCATACCAAGATTAAAGAGCCCAGTCTGCCCAACTATTCAACAATAGCTGAAGGAGGATAGTTGGATTTATACATTTCTTTAGTATATAAGCGCTATGCGAAATACAAACAGCCCCGTCCAGAAATTGAACTCAAGTCGCTTTTTCCATTTCCTACAAAGATATCCATTACATCACGAGCGTATCCCCTTGAAACAGCATATATGCTTACAAAAGACTGACTTCGGCATTAATTTATCCAACCCCTCCACTGCTAGCTGGATGTAGCACAACGTAAATTTAAAGTGGAGTAAAGGTGGTTCGAAATTTTCCTTCTTTTAAGCTAGTTGCTAAACCAAAGCTAAAATAAAAGCAGTCTGTTCTTCTATTTACTCAAGACTTGGAAGAGAAGCGATGGGTTCATGCCTTTCTCAAGAGCTTTGGTACAAGACCTGATTATCATGACGTCATTCACACCACTACTGATAATGCCCAGCAAAGGGGAAAGACTCACCATCAACGAGTGTCTTGGATAGGACACTACATATCTGATGGTGAGGCTCCAGTAATCCTGGAGCTTTGGGGAATGCCGTGTATCATTTTATTGCCTTTGCTCCATCCGAGAGTGGTAGTAGCTGATAGGGTCCTATCTCTTAGTCATATTGAAATGTTTGAAATTTAAACTGAGTGCAGACGAATGACGTATGCTAAATTGAATTGTTAAAAATAGAACTGTCGGACCATTCAGCTGTATGTAAACAAATAACTGATGTTTAATTGAATTATGAGAGAATCATAGCAATACTTGGAATCATTTAACATTGCTTCCATAAGCTAAACTGAATTGTTAGAAATAGAACTGTTTGATAATTTAACTTCGTATAAGCGAGTAACTGGTGTTTAATTGAATTATTAGCGTTACTTAGCAACATTTGGAATCATTTAACTTTGTTTACTTATGCTAAACTGAATTGTTAGAAATAGAACTGTTTGATAATTTTACTGCGTATAAGCTGGTGACTGGTGTTTTATAGAATTGTTAGCGTTACTTTGCAACATTTGGAATCATTTAACTTTGTTTACTTATGCTAAACTGAATTGTTAGAAATAGAACTGTTTGATAATTTTACTGCGTATAAGCTGGTGACTGGTGTTTTATAGAATTGTTAGCGTTACTTTGCAACATTTCGAATCATTTAACTTTGTTTACTTATGCTAAACTGAATTGTTAGAAATAGAACTGTTTGATAATTTTACTGCGTATAAGCTGGTGACTGGTGTTTTATAGAATTGTTAGCGTTACTTAGCAACATTTGGAATCATTTAACTTTGTTTACTTATGCTAAACTGAATTGTTAGAAATAGAACTGTTTGATAATTTAACTTCGTATAAGCGAGTAACTGGTGTTTAATTGAATTATTAGCGTTACTTAGCAATACTTAGAATCATTTAACTTTGTTTACTTATGCTAAATTGAATTGTTAGAAATAGAACTGTTTGATCATTTAACAATTTGTACCAAAAAAAGTTTACACATCATATATTTGATATATATGTAAAAGCAGGATTTAGCATTAAATAGCCAACAATGTTTGAAACGCCATAAAGCCAAAGCATCTACTACCTATCCAGTAATTTATAAACTTTTCTTGCTCAGGGAATATCCCATAGAAACACCGAAAATCTTTTTGTGCGCTTTGTACATGAATTCAAAAATGTATTTTGAAAATGATGTCTTCATATTTTAACACATAAAGGATAATTTCAATACGAGAATATTCTTAGATATTAACTTATTCAGTAAATCAAAGATAGTTCCGGGAGACCTGGGTTCAATCCCAGGACGCGTCATACCAAAGACTTTTAAAATGGTATTTAATACCTCCTTGCTTAACACTCAGCAATATAGGGTACGTATCAAGGGTAAAGTGGAGCACCCTCTACTACATCTCGGTGTAGTAGCTATTGAAAAAGGAGCCTTCTGATCGCCTTCGACTACGGTCCCCAACTTTACTTACTTATTAGGGACAATTTGAGAAGGGGTACTTTAACGACATTTTGTATGTTTGGAAATGCAGATCCTCATTTTGTCTTCAATTTTCAGAAGTATATTCTCTATTTTATCTTCTTTTTCTTTCTTTCTGCAATTAGATTTTGGAAAAGCGAATCCCAATTCAAATAAATATCAAGCTGAAAAGGGGATCAAAATATGAACAACTGAAGGAAAATTAATATGCAATCACCGAATATATAAGCCGATTCTTTTCATTACCATCATTTTAAATGACAATCATGAATATACAAATATTGTTTTAGACAAGCGTTTCAAACTCCATCCTAAACTAGGGGTGTCCTTGTGGTGTAATGGTTAAGGCGATGGACTGCGGAATCGTAGTAAGCGAGTTCGTACTCCAGTCGTGCTATTACGTTCACTTTCGGACAAATACCCTTGGGAAAGGTATGAACCCCACTTATCCTCCCAGCTAAGGGTTAAATAGTACCACTATTGTTCTTCTAGGTGAGATAGCTTTGGCATTAAATAACCTACAAAGGTTTATATGCCATTAAACAAAGAAACCAAACCAATCCATCCTAAACTTCGTGTGTTTCTTAGTGTAAATAAAAGTTAAATTTCTGTTCCAAGTTTGTTAAATCAACCTGCCTTTTTTTTGGGGCGGGGGCTGATGTATCGTCAACTGCTAAAATGTAGAAAAACGCAAAAAATGTTCATTCTGATGAGGTTTTTCTATCAACAAGTAAAGATGAGGATCTTAGTCGAGGGAGACCCTAAGGTTCCCTTTTCAAAAGTTACTACACCTTGATATAGGGGAGGGGGCTACTCATTTCCTTGGACTGAACCACTTTACCTTGTACCCAATAATGCTGAGTGTTAAGAAAGGGGGCATCAAGTATCTTTTTTTTTTGAGTCTTTGGTATGACTCGATCAGGGATTGAACCACGGTGTCCCGGTCCATTGGCGAATACACTACCCATTAGGCCAATGGGCTAAACCCGTCGTAAGTCCACTTTTCCACTTATTTCTATCATCTTGTCAGATTCAACAAAATCTTCCATTTTTCCATACTGTTCGGAATAGATGATCACACTTTCAACAAAAATCTTCGGAAAAAACGAAAATATATCATCACAGCTCATTCCCTTAAAAACAGGAGTGTTTTTTTTTAAATAAATACATTGAGGAAAAAGCAATAATAAAGTGCTCAATAAAATCTTACCAACTCTCTTGCATTTTTTCCCTCTATATATCTGGAAGCATCCAATATATACATATATAATTTTCTTCACACGAGGACCCATCGTTGTTCTTTTTATGTTCTACAAACCCTATTAATTTGTCTTCTCGCCCTGTTTTTTTGTCGTGACCCCCATGGGTGAATAACAAGACTTCGTCTTCTTTTATGAACATTACTTATTGACTTCATCGACGAATTTCCTTAAACATCTCACCCGGGTCATGAATCTGAGAAGCCAATCGGATCAGAGATTGAAATTTAAATAACTGTGCTCTCCGTGGTTTCTTAGCTGACTAAATGTTGTATACCGTGATAAGATCAATCCCAATAGTAATACAATACATACACAAATACGCAAGCGGACTCTTGTTTCAGATACGAACGGGTTTATCAATTTCTGAGTTCGGTCCATGGCGACACGAGGAGAGAGACACAATTCTTACTATGCTGACTCCGACCAAACGCGCGGCGCATCTTGTGATGTTCAAGATCTCTGTCGGAAGAGATCCGAAAAACCCAACAACATCTTTCAACGGTCAAAATCCAACTCTCACCTCGATGGTCCAATCTCAACTGACGTCTTTTCATAATCCTCAAATTCTCAGGACCATCTCTTCTAGGCTTGACGTCATCCACACTCCAACCCCATTTCCTGTCTGGGGGTTTGTTATGACAAATGGTGATTGTCATATCCTTTGCGCGCGAGCGTAAATGTACCAAATGACTCAAAGCCTTACCAAACTGAATGATAAAATATAATTAACGAAAAATGATTAATATAAAAAATATTCCTTAATTATATAACATAAATCAGACTTTCAATCAATCTTCAAGGATATCAATCACGTATCTTTAACTTGTAAAATAAAAGCTAAGCTTTTAATGGGCCTTAAACAGTCAATTATAGAAAGACGATACCTATGGGAAGAATCTTTTAAAGCTTATCTAAATTGCGCGCAAAATAAAAGATTTTCTCATCTATTATTTGGTACAGTCTCAAAAGATTGTACTTCGGGGCCGCACATGTTCCCATTTTCTGAAACGAATAAGTCTGATCACTCCCCAAAAGAACAACTTTTCGGCTCGTAAACTTTGCTTTAAACCGATATTTTGTCAATTTCTGGCACAATAGACAAAACTGAAACAAAAATAAAGGCCACTCCCAACCGGTTGCAGGAAAAGAAAACATCTTAAATATAGTGTCACCTGCAAATCAGATGAACCTGGTATCTGTAGTTAATGGCCATCAATTCGATAAAAACAATAGAAATTTGTGATCATTCACATAACCGAAAAAAAATTTTCAAACAAATTTAACTGGCTTTAGGAAAATTGTACTGAGATGTAGTTGTAACAGTACTACTGTCTGGTTGCATCACTTAGACATCAGCTAAAAGCATAGAAAAAGTGGACAAGAATATAATGTGCAGTTTTGAATAAATCCTGGAAGAGGCACCCTACAGATTAGTAGTTATACGGTCGTCTGCCACTTACCTTCCATCGCACAAACCATCCAAGTAGGACGAGCAAGACTTGCTGTTAGGTAAGTAACGATGAACTTATTAGTGATATTCACGGATGGACTCCTACCCATGGACACACCAGAGTTGACCGACCAGTAAAAACACCCATTCATCATTTATGACCAAGAAAGATGGTGGTTAGAGATGGATTACAAGAGAGAAAGAGAGAGGGGGGAATTCATGTTGTCAGCACGCTTTGATGATGATGATGATACCGAAGACGCTTAAGATCAGTTTTAAGCAAACCACAGAATCCCATTTACGTTGCACTTTATGCGAAAAAAATATTGTGGATTTGATTTGACTCTAAATAATATCTTATCGAAGTCGTTTTTGTCACCGACTCATTGGCCAAGAGGGTAGAGTGTTCGGCAGTTGTCCGTGAGACCTGCGTTCACTCCCAGGTAACGTCATACCAAAGACTTTTAAAATGGTACTTGATACCTCCTTGCTTAACACTCAGCAATATTAGGTACGTTTCAAGGGTAAAGTGGAGAAATCCAGGGCAAGTAGTAGCCTGCACCTCAGTGTTGTAGCTATTGAAAAGGGAGCCTTCTTGTCACCCTCGACTACGGTCGCCAACTTTACTTTACTTATAGTTCAACTAATGTTAATCAGTATTGAAATAAATAATTAGGAAATTGATTGTAAAGATATACTTAGTTCCTACCTTTGCCAAAATCGTAAGATTAAAAATATTCAAGACATATATCCGACAAAAACTATCAAAGAGAGATTAAAAATTGTGTCTCCCAAAAAGTCTGATCCGATCAAACACAAAGCTGAAACTCTTATTAACTTATCAAGAAAAACGTTTATCAACACCAAAGAACATGAAGCACATTTAAACTACCCTCGACCCAACTCGATAGACATCGCTCAACATCATGAGTAAAATTATCGAAAAGAACCACCGCTATGTGCCAGGGTCAAGATAGATCCTATTGTGTAGAAATTAAAGATTTTGAAACTGAAAAAATTATGTAAAATAATCGAGAATTTCAAATAATTATTTTTATACTTACTATTTTTAAATCAATCGTTAAATTTCAAATTTTCGATTGTGATCGAGATTCAAAGTTAAAACAGATATTTGTAAATAAGTTATTACTTACGAATGTAAACCATACAATAACAAGCGATTGTTTGCGAATTCGGAATGTTGGAATGGAAAATAATCAATTAAACAATTGTTTAGAATCAGCTAATATTTGGAACTTGGCAGTTACGATTCAATTACATTAATTACGTAATTGATTAATAATTACTTAATTAGTAATTTTTAGGAGTATATATATATATATATATACGGACGGCTTTGACGGGACTCGGAGAGAAGACTCGGTAAAAGGAGACTCGGAAAGAAGACTCGGAAAAAGGACATGGAGGGAAATGACGTAGACACGGAACAATCACGCATAAAGTGCTTGTTGACCAGAAAAATAATAACTGTCGTATGTCTCTCTCTCTTTCTGTTCTCTAGCAGTTTCTATAGCTTTCTCTCTTCTGCTGGGGCAAGGTTTTCCCTCTCCCTCACTATTTTCGGTTGACTATTAGACGAAATACGCCAACCAACAAATTTCGTATTTAAAAAGCAAACGGAAGCGTTTAGTGTTAGACTTCTTTTTGTCAGTGAAGTTACCACGGTTAGACTGATAGTTTCATCATCATCATCATCATCATCATCATCATCATCATCATCACGTTGCACTACTTGTACGGATATCCTTGACCCTCTCTCGCCACCCGTCTCTATCGTCCATTCCTACTCGGAGATCTTCCAGGCTATATCCTCTATTGGTACAGAGCTGTTGTACATAGGTTCTAGTTGGTCGTCCTACCTTTGCTCGTCCATGTGAAGGAGTCCGCAAGAGTATATCATTAATGAATTCGTCCTTTCTCCTCCAATAGTGTCCCTCATGTCTTGTTCGTCAAATTTGGATATTTTTCGTGATGTGTGGTAGGTGGCCGTACTGCTGCTTTTTTGTTGGGTGTTGCCTCCAGGACTTGTTCAATACAGCTTGCAACATTCTTTTGTAATTGCCGTTAAGCTCTTTCTGTATACGCTTAGTTAGCGTCCAAGTGGTGCATCCATATAGCAGTATCAACACAACGGCTGCTTGGAAAAAAACTGCGTTTTATTTTATAAGGAGTATTATTACATCCTTTTACGGGATGCCGTAAAGATACACACGTCTAAGTGGTGATCGTAACGCAACAATTATGAATCTCTATCTCGAAGATTTATAAAGTGTATCTAAAAGCAACCGGAGTTGAGACAAAAATATAAATATTTAACTTTTTTCTTTTAATTGTGATGGGAGAAAAATGCGATGTAAAATTAATGCAATATTTGAATCCAATTAACTGTGTGCAAACAAATAATACCCAAATAATTCATAAAAGTACCAACAAACCATTTACTCGAAATAATGCAAAACTAAAATTTGGCATTAAATAACCATCAAGGGTTGATTTGCCATAAAACCCATCCATTCCTTTTTAAAAATGGACCCTGGGACATTCTTCCGACATTCCTCTCATATCAGCAACTGCATAAAGAGTGGTTTTTCGGGGAACCCCTTATGTAACGGTTAATGACTGCGATTTTGAAGTTAGTGAGTTCGAATTCCAGTCGTGCTGTAACGTTCTATTTGAAACAAACATTCTTAGGAAAAGTATTAAAACCTTATCCCCCAACCCAGTGGTGTTAAAAAGTATCACTGCTGTTCTTCTACAAGGGTGGTATTGGCATTAAATAAAACCCCATAGTTTGATGTACCATTAAACAAAGAAACCAAACCATCTATCTATCTATCCCAATCTGTTCAAATCTACTTAATAATACTACTATAGTTCTTCTCCAAGAATGTCTTTAACATTAAATAACCTCCACAGATTGATATGCCATTAAACAATGAAACCAAACCATTCTATCTATCTATCTATCTATCTCGGTCAGTTCAAATTTATCTAAAAATACTACGTTCTTCAAGGATAGCTTTGACATTAAATAACCCCTGCAGGCTGAAATGCCATAAAACAAATTAACCGAACAAGATATGGCCCATTCAGTTAGGGCTGTTGAATAAACCGACTTCTTCTCAGCGGAGGGGTAAGAATCCCACACCAACGAGTGTCCTGGATACGACTCTAAACAACCTGATTGTGATGTGTCAGTAATGCTGGAGGTTTGGGGAATACGGTGTACCCCTTTATTGCCATTACTCCCAGGTCCACTCAGACCAAGAGTGGTAGGACCTAATAAGGGTCCTATCAATGGGTTAAATAGAACTAAAACATGGTTTCTTGAGGGTTTTTTTTTTTGCATTTAAACTGCGTATTTATACTAAACTGAATTGCTCAAAATAGAACTGTTTGAACATGTAAACTAATTTTTTTTTAAATATATGGCCTGCTGAAATAAATATTATTACAAAAAATATGAGTAATTTTTAAAGGTTTTTCTTTTGTATGGTATATATATCATCATCATCATCATCATGTCGTGCAGCTAACACGGATATCCCTGACCCTCTCTCGCCACTTCTCCCTATCGTTCATCGCCTCTGGTAGGTCTTCAGGGTTACATCCCGTATCCTCACATAGCTGCTGTATGTATGTTCACGCTGGTCGTCCTGCTTTTGCCCGGCCATACGTGGGGGTCCAAAGGAGTACATCCCTTATGAGCTCGTCCCTGCTTCTCCAGCAGAGTCCTGCATGTCTGGTTCGTCTAACTTGAATAGTTTTCGTGATGAGAGGCTGGTGTCTTGTGGGGTGTTACCGTCAGGACTTGTTCAATATTGTTCGCAGCATTACTGTGTAATTGCCGTCTAGCTTCTTCTCCGGCCGTTTAGTTAGCGTTAGGAATCTAACCACTTTTAAGCTAACCAGAGTTTAAGGGGTTTGAATTCAGAGTTTTTCTTTTGCTTAACCAGTTGTCCAATCAAGGTTAAAGAATCCAGTTTGCCCTACTATTTTCCATAACTCGAGGAAAATAGATGCATTGATACTTTTCCTAAGGGTATTAGATCTTTGTGAAATACTGATTGCTTTGTCCGGGATTTGAACTCAAGTCGCTGTCTTCCATTTCCTCCAGCGACCCGAGTTCAAATTCCAAAGGAGGCTGTCTGCATTTCACATTTCTTCTTCCGAAGAAAAGAATATACCAAAGTTATTATCCATATTTACCAACCCCTCCGCTGGCGAAGGATATGACACAAGATCTATTTTTCAGCGGAGTTTGAATTCAGAGTTTTCCTTCTCCTCGACTAGTTGCCTCACCAAGACTGAAGAACCTAGTCTACCCTACTATTTATCCATAGCTGGAGGGAGAACAATTGAATTCGTACCTTTCCCAAGGGTATTAGTGCTATGTGAAATGCAATCAGTCTCGTCCAGGATTTGAACTCGTGTCGTCGTGTCCATTTCCTACGACGATAACCGTTACACCACGGGCACCTCCAAGCCTTCAAAATGAACAAAGCTGTTTGCATTTCACATAAAGCGAATACCCTTAGGAAAGGTATGTATCCAACTATTCTCCTACCAGATATCGGTAAGCAGTAGGGCAGATTGGATTCTTTAACCTTGGTATAACAACCCGTCTAGGAGAAGGAAATTCTGAGATCAGACCTGTTAAACATCGCTTATAAATTGACTTTGTGTCACATACTGTTCTTGCGGAGAGGTTGGGTGAATATATTTAAACTCTTTTATTCTTTTCTCTTTCTTCTTCGGAGATCCTTTCCTTCGCTTTTTAAAAATTTGTCTTTTATCCTTATTTAATTAATCCTTTTCTTTCATATTTCTTGTCGTTCTTCTTTATTTATTCCTTTTCTTTTTGCGTCTTTCCTTTCACTTCCAATCGGCTAATACTTTTTTACCTCGGTATTTATTTTTAATAGTCTTCCAATAAAACTTTGGTTTATTTGAAAAAAAATATTTTTCTCTTTTTTAAAAGTTCCTTTGGTTAATTCCGCTTCTTCAGATTTATATATTTCCCTTTGCTTTCTTTTTTTCTCCTTTCCTGTTCTTTTTCATGACTTCTTCCTTTTTTTCAAATCTCAATCTTTTGTGTCTC
>OY757936.1:17977319-18047319 GCA_963585895.1 Sepioteuthis lessoniana
TGGCATAGTGCATGGGTTTGTTAGGTGCACACATTGAGTGCAGGTGTTTACGCGCGTGCGGGGCGGATGTGACAATCAGAGATGTCGCAATAAAAACCCCAGATAGGGAATAAGACCGGGGACATGAAAGACGTTATGCCCGGGTGCGCTGAGGATTTTGGATTTGAGAAAAAAACAGTTAGTTGAGATTCGACGCTAGAAGAAGGTAGACGATTTTCGATGCCAAAGCCATTCTCTTAGAAGAACAGTAGTGGTACTATTTAACCCATAGCTGGGAGGATAAGGAGGTTCATACCTTTCCCAAGGGTATTTGCCCGAAAGTGAACGTAATAGCGCGACTGGAGTACGAACTCGCTTACTACGATTCCGCAGTCCATCGCTTTACTCATTACACCACGAGGACACCCCCCGAATGTTTTTGGATGTATGTGTGTGTGTGTGTGTGTGTAAGATAAACATAGATAGGTAATGATAAAACTTACCTAGTAATGTTTTGTTTTGTTTTTTGTTTTGATTTTATAAAAAATTCTTGGTTATTTAATGCCAAATCTTGATTATACATGTATCTTAAATATATACGATTTTTAAACACGTTTTATTGATAATATCATTAAATGAGCCAGAGGGTTTTCTTTTTTGTTTCTTTTTGGTTTTTCTTTTGGCAAGCTATTAAATGGTTTCAAGTATTTCTATGTACCCTATTTACCAACCCCTCCACTCTGGCAGGATATGACATAAGGTCAATTTTTAAGCGGAGTTTAATAGGTTTGAATTCAGAGTTTTCCTTCTACTAGCCTAGTTGCCTCACCAAGGCTGAAGAACCCAGTCTGTCCTACTATTTACCCATAGATGGAGGGAGAATAATTGGATTCATACCTTTCCCTAGTGTATTAAAGCTATGTGAAATGCAATCAATCTCGTCCAGGATTTGAACTCGAGTCGCCGTGTCCATTTCCCACGACGATAACCATTACACCACGGGCACCTCCAAGTATTTCTATGTAACAGTAACAGTTTAACATCAGACATTTAAATAGATATACGTGATATGAAAGAGATTAGTTAGTCGGTAATTTCATTTTTTAATGAATTAGAACTAATTTGTTTTCGCAATAGTATTGCTACGGTTTTTACACAGTTAAATGGTTTCAATCATAACAATCTAACACAAATAATGTTACTCAGTATTAATCCTTTGTTCACAGACAGTTAAATGGTTGGTTGGTTGGTTGGTTGGTTGGATTTTATGGCATATCAACATTTGTAGGTTGTTTAACGCCAAATCCATTTTTAAACAAATCATCAGTTCAATTTCAAACAATTCAGTTTAGCATTAGTACACAGTTTAATTGACGAAAACATTTCTATTTCAAGCTATTCAGTTAATTCAAATAGTTCTAATTCAGTTTAGTATAATTACAGCTTTTGTTTAGACACAGGTTTGGTTTGGTTTCTTTGTTTAATGGCTTATCAACCTTTGTAGGTTATTTAATTCCAAAGCCATTCTCCTAGAAGAACAGTAGTGGTACTATTTAACCCATAGCTGGGAGGATAAGGGGGTTCATACCTTTCCCAAGGGTATTTTCCCGAAAATGAATGTAATAGCGTGACTGGCGTACGGGTATTTACACACAGTTAAATGTCAAAACAGTTCTATATTAAACAAAATCAGTTTAGTGTAAGTACAGTTTTTATACCAAAAATAGTTCCATTTCAAACTATTCAGTTTAGCATTAGCACGCTGTTTAAATGAACAGTTTAATTGTCAAAAACATTTCTATTCCAAGCTACTCAATTTAGTCAAACAGTTCTAATTCAAACAATTTAGTTTAGCATATCTATGCAGTTTAGTTTTATTTAACATATAGATAGGACCCTATCAGGTGTTACCATTCCGGGCCAGAGTGGACCTGGGAGCAATGGCAATGAAGGCGTGCTCCACATTTTCCAGAGCTCCAGCATTACTGGAACCTCACCATCAGATTGTTTAGTGAATCATATCCCGAGAAGCAGTAGTTATATTCTACAGCCCCAGCCTACCAGGCAAACAGTCAAATGGTTCCAAGCACTGCAATTAAACACAAATCATTATATTCAACATTAATTATTTGTCTGCACACAGTTAAATTATTCTAAGCATTTTTATCTGATACTAAGTTATGTACACACAGCTAAATGGTTAAACAGTTATATTACTTACAATTCGATTTAGCGTAATTCATTTGTTTACGCACCGTTTAAATGTCAAACATTTCTATTAGAACCATAGGTAGGACTCTATCAGGTGCTACCACTCCGGGCCAGAGTAGACTTGTGAGGAATGGCAATGAAGGGGTACTCCATATTCGTAAACACTCCAGAGCTGGATACTCCTCATCATATTGTTTAATGTGCATGGGGAAGAATTTACACCACTGCAGAGATGTAGTCAGTGTATTCTACAACCCCAGTCGACGGGGTTTATATATATATATATATATATATATATATTGAGAGAGATTGAGACAGAGAGAGGGGGGGAGACAGACGGTCAAGATGTCAAGAGGTAAGTAAATTTGGCGACTGTAGTCGAGGGCTGCCCTAAAGCTCACTTTCAATAGCTACTACACCGAGGTATAGGAGAAGGTGCTACTCCTTTCTCTGGATTGCTACACTTTACCCTTGATACGTACCTTATATTGCTGAGAGCTAAGCAAGGATGCATCAAGACCCATTTTTGAGTCTTTGGTATGACTCGACCTGAGATTGAATTCCAGTCTCCCGGTCGATTCATTGAAATATAAATATGGAGATTGATAGATCGATAGATAGATCGAGAGAGAGAGAGAGAGAGAGAGAGAGAGAGAGGGAGAGAGAAAGCGAGAGAGATGATTATATATGTATGTATGCATATATGAGAAAGAATTAAAAAGTTATGTGAATAGTATATATATATAGACAGAGAGAGAGAGAGAGAGAGAGAGAGACACACATACACACAAAGATAGAGAGAGAGATAGAGACACACATACACACAAAGATAGACAGAGAGAGAGAGATAGAGACAGAGATAGAGAGAAAGAGTGAGAGCTTCATGTCACTATTCATTATCTGTATAAACCCCCATAGGTTCCTTGCCTATATTTATCAACAGAAGTTTTCCGTTTGTGCCGGTCTTTTGCCAAGAGTTTCGCAGTTTGGAAAGGCAATTTCGTGTCCTCTTTTATTAAGTCACCTCATCGCTTTGGTTATCGTCCTTTGGGTCCCCCCAGTTCGTAAAAATCGTTCTTGTATGAATGGTTGACATAACTGGCTTTGTTTTCGTCTATCACGTGAACAAAGCACTTCAATCTTTTCTTCTCGATAATTTCAGTGATTTCATTTATTTCAAGGTCACTTCTAATACCATCCATTTTGATGTGGTTTATGCAAGAAACTCCAGTCATCTTACTGAGCCAATTATTCTCATATCTTCTCTGTTTTCTGCTGTCTTCCTACTTCAATATGCACATTTGTCCAGCATAGAATGCGACTGAGATTATAATTATATAGTATAGACCAAACTTATTTGCCTTTAGAAGATTTTTTCGCTTCCATATTTTTTTCTTTTAGTCCCAGGGCTTAATAAGCTACGTCAGATGAACTTCTTAAAGATACGATTATGCAAAAAAAAAAAAAAATAAATGCATTCATCTGTTCTGTCATAAAGTTAAAAATCATCTTGAATGGATTCAGCTATCCGTGTTCAAATCCTCGGGATGACTGTGTGCATTTCATTCCAACTTAATAAGCTTTGGGAAAAGTGGTAAATGCATCTGTTTTACCATTTTAGCTATGTGCAAATAATAGGGTAGACTGATTTCTTTAGCCTAGTTTTTTTTTATCATTCAATGAGAAACAAAACTCTGAATTCAAACCAACTCTAAGTGTTGTATACTTATAATACAACTACACGTATACAAATACGTGGTATATTCAATAAGTTCCTTGACTTTTTGTACAGGCATTTAACATAGTCGTAAACTCTTTAAAATTCAGTATGTTATTGTATGAGATGACTGACCAATTTTTATGATTTCAAGTTCAAATGAACAGCTACGGCAGGAATTGGAATACACCCTACTAAAACCTGATTGTCACAGCTGGTGAATTTCAAAAATGCAATCTAACACATTAAAAGAACGACATGTAATAAAATTATGTTTTAAACTTGGAAAAAATGCCACTCTTCAAATCTGGGCAGTTGGTTGGTCTACACTCGCGTGTCCATGTCTTGTGGTCCATTGGAGATTGTCACTTATGAGTTAATCTTTACTTACTCGGCAGTGCACTCTCATGTCTTGTTCGTATTACTTGGTTTATTTGTGAGATGGGAGGTAAGTGGGCATGAAGCAACTGGATTTGTTCAAAACAGCAGAAAGAACTCTCGTGTAGTTCCCATCAAACTTTTTTCTCGAGGCGTATTGTTAACGTCCAAATGGGGCAACCAAGCAATTGTAATTCACAGAAGAATTCTACCTTTATTTCAACAGTTTGCAGCGACAGAGGTGGATAAATACGTAAATTCAACGCGTGGTACTTATTTATACAAATCCTCCAGTTCAATCCCTGGTTGAGTTATACCAAAGACTCAAAAAATGTTTCTTGATGCATCCTTGCTTAACACTCAGCATTATAAGGTGGGGATCAAGGGTAAGTGGAGCTATCTATGGAAAGGGGAATAGGACCCTCCCTTCCACCTCGATGGAGTAGCAATTGAAAAGAGAGCCTTAGAGTCACCTTTGACTACAGTCGACCAACTTTTTTTAATCGAACAATATTCATTAATTGCCCAGTCGGCTGGGGCTGTAGAATACACCGACTGCTTCTCTGCAGAGGGGTAAGACCCCCCCCCACGAGTGTCCTGAATATGATACTAAACAATCTGATGGTGATGTTCCAGCAATGCTGGAGCTTTGGGGAATGCGGAGTACCCCTTCATTGCCATCGCTCCCAGGTCCACCCTGTCCCGGAGTGGTAGCACCTGATAGGGCCCTATCTATGGGTTAAATAAAACTAACAGCATACTTATGCTAAAAGGAATTGAGTAAACTGAATAGCTTGAAATAGAAACGTTTTTGACAATTAAACCATACTTACACTTAAACTGCGTGCTTATGCTTAACTGAATTATTTCAAATAGAACTGTTTTTCGACATTAAAACTGTATTTACACTTAACTGAATAATTACATATAACTGCTTAAATAGTTAAAAATGGAAATGTTTTTGACAATTAAACTGTGTACTTATGCTAAACTGAACAATTTTCAATAGAACAGATTATTTACATAAAAATGGATTTGGCGTTAAATAACCTATAAAGGTTGATATGCCATAAAACCAAACAAACCAAACCAAACCAAATACTCATTAAGTAATGTGAAATATTACCTAAGGTGTTTGCAGTAATAGGAAGCAGTGTTTATTGTTGCATCCTTCCCTAGGAAATCAAAAGTTATGAGCTCTTTCTTTTCCCTTGAATACTCTTAGTGTTATCCACTTTATCCACCACTGCGCCGGAAACTTTTTCTTTTCTGGATAGTCAATGTATTTTCACTCCGTGAACCGCCTTATTGACTCAGTATCGAGGTAAGAAATCCGTGTTTTCCTCATTTATAAACATTATTTTAAGTAAAGCATTATTTTCCGTAAACATCACACCTTCTGTGAATCTCATATCGTTTGCACATCTCAACCAGTAAAGTTTTGATGGCAGACCTCTGTTCAAGTCTGGATCAGTTTGATTTGTCGCCATTCTCAAAACAAATGTTTTTTGCGATATTTAGATTTTTTTTTTTTAAATGAAAAAAAAGCAACAACAAAGTTTTGCTTTCCTTTTTCTAAGAAAAATTTCCCTTATTTAATTACTGACTCTCGTGTGTACACATGGAATTTTTGCGGGTTTACCTAGTATACAAGGATATGTTCATATCTTTCAATGAACCTTCAGCTCTGCGTTAAGGTACTAATTTCTGTTCATGGTAATTCAATTCACAATATAATTCCTCTATTGAAAAAAAGGAAAATATACATCTATATCCTTGACCATGAGGTCATAATAATTATGCAGATGCGTATTTCTAATCCTCTGGGGAAGACGTTGGCCTGGAGGTGACCGTGACCTCTATAAAGAATACTGATGTAACTTACAAGACATATTCAGATTAATTGGCCGCGCAATTACCATGACTAGTTAATTTGGCGTCACTTGCGTAGGATATGGATTGTTGGCTCAGTTGTAGAGTTCCGGCTCGGTAGTCGCTGGTTCAGGCTCCAGTGGTGGAGATCGTGGTATACACTGCTGATGAGACCTAATATGGTCGAAGCAGCTGTCTAGTGTTTCCGTATGTCTTGCGTAAGTGTTCGCCGGATTTTCTGGTCATGGTAATTCATTTCAGGATATAATTCCTCTATTAAGAAAAAAAATAAATACATACGGGTACTATCTAACCTATAGCTGAGGGAATAAGAGGATTTATACCTTTTCCATGATTGTTTGTCCAAAATTGAACGTAATAGCGTGACTGGGGTTCGAACTCGCTTACTACGATGCTGCAATCTACTTCATTAGCCTATACACTACTAGGGACTCCCTTACAGCCTGTTGACGATCATATTCAGCTAAAACCTATGAGTATAAGACTATAGAATATTTTTCTAATCCAAGTACAATACAATATACAATGGATATTTATTAGATTTGGTCGAGTCACGTAAATATTTGTTATCTCAGAACGTACATGAGCAAAAAACCGTAGCCTACTTGCGTTGAGAAACAATCTTGCAAGACATAAACAGTCTTAGATACTCACTCGCCCAAAAATATAAATATCTAGATTCAATTTCAACATGTAGAGGTATCGCTGGATATGTTGTTGTTAAACTATGAGGTTTTGTTTTTAACGAAGTTCTTTAACAATCCGTTTTTGAGGATTTTGTATTTTGATTTCGTTACAGTTTATTATATTCAGGGATAAAAAAAAACAACAGCTGAGCCTGAAATAAATACTCTGCTAAAAAAAACAAAACAAAAAAACATTCTATCCACCAGAAAAATAATACGTTCAAACAATGAGGCATAATAAGAATGGTGATAAAGAAATATCAGTAAATTTTCCTTTGGGATATTAATAATCAACCCTAGATGATTTATAATGTTAGAACTTTGACCTGTGTATGTTTCATGTTTCTGTTATATATATCATCTGAAGAAATAGAAACAGTGTCCCACGTTCAAATCCTAGACAAGATTTGTTTGCTTTGGTGTTAGGGCATATCCACCGTTGTAGGTTATTTAAGGACAAATCCTCTTTCTACATATATATTAAATATATGATATCTGGTTTGGTAAATTTTATGTCATATGAACAATTGTAGTTCATTTAATACCAAATCCATTTTTAAACATATAAACAGTTCTATTTCAAACAATTCACTTTAGCAGTAGTACTCAGTTTCAATGTCAAAACAGTTTTATTTCAAACAATTCAGGATAGTATAAGCTCACAGTTTAGTTCTATTTGACCCTACTTCTCCAGAACTGAGTGAACTTGGGAGTGACGGTCATGAAGAGGTACTCTGCATTCTCCAAAGCTCCAACATTACTGGAGCCTCAGCTTCTGATTTTTTAGTGTCAAATACAGGACACTCGTTGGGGGAGTCTTATCCCTCTGCAGACATGCAGTCGGTGAATTCTACAGCCCCAGCCAATTGGGCCAAAATCATGGAGAAGATTGTTTACATTTCACATTGTGCAAATACCCTTGAGAAAGGTATGAATCCAACAACTCGACCTCCAGCCATGTGCAAATAGTAAGACAAACTTGGCTCTTTACCATTAGTATGGAAACTGGTCTAAAGCAAAACTGAATTCAAACCTGTTAAACTAAGCTGTTCTTAATTTGCCAAAACTACGTACTTCTAACGTCGATGGATCTTAGGGAGAAAAATGGTTTTACACTAAAAAAAGAAAAAAAGGCAAGAAGCAGATTATACGCCGTTCAAACTACTACAGACGCAGACTACGCAGATGACATAGCACTTCTAGCAAATACACCTACCCCAGCCGAATCGCAGCAGGTACCAGGTGGCATTGGTCTTCATGTGAATATAGACAAAACAGAGTACATATGATTTAATCATAAAGGAGAGGTCTCCATACTAAATGGTTGTTCTCAGAAAAAAGTGAACAAGTTCACTGACCTCAGAAGCAGCATCTTATCTACCGAAAATGACATCAGTATGCGACTATCGATTGAATAAAACGCAGTTTTTTTCCTAGCAGTGGTTGTGTCAATGCACCATATGAAGGCTGATTAAGCGAATAGAGAATTTCAAAAGGATGCTACGCAGCAGCTGTAAGGCCACTTGCTTCCCATCTTTAAAACCATCCAATTAGGACGGTCTTGACATGCGGGACACCGCTATCGAAGTAAGGAAGAACTCATAAGTGACGTTCTCCTATGGATCCCTTGAACGATCAACTAGAGTTTATCTATAACATTTTTGAAACGACACAATATGTCTAGGAGTCTAGAAGACCTGCCGGAAGCGATGAATGATAGGGAAGAATGGCGAGAGAGAGTCTGAGAAATCCTTGCTAGCTGCACGATGATTATGATGATGATGAAACTCAGCTAAAAAATTGACGTTATGTCACATGCTGCTAGTTGGAAATGGGTTGGTAAATACAAATAACGTACAGAGTAAAATAATTGATTTACCTGCTCCAGGCAAAATAATGGAATTGGCACATTTATAGGATGTTTAAACTCATAACAGATTAGACTAGAAACATTCTTTTTTTTATTGTTGAACATTCTGGCTTCATAAAATATACCTCAAACCAACATGATCAAATAATCTTATTATTATGGATCTTATATACCTGTCTTCAACTGAATCTATGTTACCACCGACATTATCATTTCCTTATCTGTTCGCGCAATATTCTCTTTTTGTTTGTTTGTCTGGGTTTTATGGCATATCAACATTTTTACTTTATTTAATGCCAAATACATTTTCATCCAGATAAACAGTTCTATTTCAAACAATTCCGTTTAGCATAAATACAGTTTAATCGTCAAAAACATTTCTATTTCAAGCTATTCAGTTTAGTAAAACCGTTCTAATTCAAACAATTTAGTTTAGCATGAGTACAGTTTTTGTCCACTAACAATTAAATGTCAAAAAACAGTTCTATTTCAACCAATTCAGTTTAGCTTAAGAACGTGGTTTAAATATCAAAAGAATTCTTTTTCAAGTAATTCAGTTTAGCATAAGTACGCAGTTTAGTTCTATTTGACCCACAGATAGGACCCTATCAGGTGTTACCACAATGAGCCAATGAAGGGGTACTCTGTATTTTCCAAATCGCCAACATTACTGGAATCTAAATATCTGATTGTTTAGTGTCATACCCAGGACACTCATGCGGGGGTTGGGTGTAAACTCCTCTGCAGAGGTGCTGTCTGTGTATTCTGTAGCTCGAGCTGACTGGGAAAGTAATATTGTCCGTGATAATCAAATAATCTTTGATATTAATTCGCACTTATTTGTCCAAATTTCTGAGACGAAGCTTGATGATTTTAATCATTAAGGATTTTCGGACTATTGTCTTCAGCTTTATTGTTATTTCCACAACGTTTCGGCCGATATGTCTTCCGGCCTTCTTCAGGTGTTTGTCGAACTCGGGAACGTACAGGAAACTTCCAACTACGTCTTTTATAAAATCCACGAAGCTCGCCTGTTCTGATTCCGTTAGCCATAACTGGGTACAAACGTTAAGTATTCCTGTATTGTTATTCGCCTGCAGTCAGAATTGAACTTGCAACCTCTAGATGAGTGTCTCCTTAGAAACTTTGGGAACCGACAAAAGTGAATGTTATATAACTCTTGGGTTTCAAACTCTCTTAATGTCAAAGTCCATTTCAATAGGCATTACACCCCGGAAACTTCCGCAGACATCTTAGAATATAGTGGCAGTGTGTGAATATATATATATATATATATATATATATATATATACATACATATATATATATATATATACTAATCTAATATCTATCAGCATTCACGGTACCAGAAAAAAAACGACAAAAAAAACCGCCAGGAACAAGAGATAAAAGTATCTCGAATCACCGTCCGGGGGAAAAAGAAAAGGCCAACTTCGTCCAACCCCTTGAAAAAAATCAAGGGATACGCAGTCAGTTGGTCAAAAGAAAACTAAAAACCTTCCGCGAATCCTGCAATGCTACAATTACAAAAGTGCTCAACACAAGTGGAGCCAATTATAAAATTAACTTAAATCGCGAGTCGGAACCATCAACGTTTGATATTGCATTAAACCAAATAACCTTTCTTGACAAACACACACACACATACACACTTTACTCACATACACGCATATATATATATATATATATATATATATATATATATATATATATACAAGAGGTTCTTACTAGCTCACTTGGTGAGTTAATGGAAGTACAAATGTTGCATTATTGTTAAATATAGTTTAATATCAATGATAGTGCATTTACATATTTATATCTACATTCATATACACACACTTATATATATATATACCCTGTCCGGTAGAAAAAGCTGCTTGGTAGCGCCAAGAGTGGCAATACCGCATTGAGCGACCGAAACTGTGTTATCAACCTGGCTGATGAGGATAGGGTATCGCACGTGCTTTCACACATTGTATGAGGAAAATATAGAAGCGGCCACCGCTCGCATAATAGAAAGCTCTTCGAAAAAATTGAACACTCTGGTAGCCGATAGGTTGTAAAAATGTGAACAAACGGCTGCTGCTGTTACTACATAATACCTTAAAAATTCCTTTAGTCTAACGGGGTACGCTTGTTGGCCGAGCGGTCTGAGACTTAGTCTAACGTAAAGTAGAATGGGTTTCGATCCCGGCTTCGAGCGTTTGACGTATCTAGCCACACTGAAGAGTTCTGATTGAACGAAAGAGTCTATCCGTGGATTACAATATATATATATATATATATATACGAGGATCATTAAATAAGTTTCCAGACTTTTTCGCATGGACACTTTTATTGATAGTACACTCATGAAACTCTTGTCCCCTTCGAAGTCATCTCTGGCTGCAATGCACATGTTGTACTGTTCCAACAACTTCTGGAAGGCCCCATGGAAATCCTCATGTGTGAGCGTGTCAATGAACTTTGTCACGGCCTTTTCATCGCCTCAGTTGTCTCATAACGACAGCCTATGAGCTTAGGGAATATCCAAAAGTCACTGGGATCAAAGTCTCGACTATAGGGAGAGTGAGGAACTGTCTTGATGCCCATCTTGCTCAAATAGTCTGTGACAAGGATGGAGATACGGACTGGTGCATTGTCCTGGTGGAAATGCCACTGACCCGATTTGAAGAGTGCTGGCCTCTTCCCTAGGAATCTCTTCCTGGACTCCCTTAAAACCTCAGCACAATAACCCTAACCCTAACCGTTTGGCCAATCAACTGTGGTGTATTGACTTCCTTACCACACGTCTCATCATCCCTCACAGACTCCCTGCCTTCTTTGAATCTCTTATGCCACTCAAAACCTGATGCTCGATTCATGCAAGATGCTCCAAAAGCAGTCTGAAGCATTCCATACGTTTCTGTAACATGTTTTCCTAGTTGAAAAAAGAATTTTATTGCATACCGTTCTTCTAAAGTGTCCTCACGTCCAGATTGCATTTAAGAAATTCACCAGCTGTGACAATCAGGTGTTTGTAGGGTGTATTCCAATTGCTACTGTAACTGTTTTTTTTAATCTGAAATCATAAAAATTGGTCAGTTATCTCTTACGATGTAGAGCAATAACATGCTGAATTTTCATGAGTCTATTACAATTGTAAATGCCTGTACAAAAAAGTATGGAAACTTATTGAATTCACCGCGTATATATATATATATATATATATATAACTTTTAAGTGAATAGGTTTTGGGTAAGTATTTTTTAAACGGGTTAGAACTCATTCGTTTGCACACTTTGCATATGGTTAAATGATTTCAAGTAACGGTATTTTTTGTTTGCACCCAACAAAATTGTTTCAATTTTGAAAATTGACGTTAGTATAAGCGCTGGTTCTCTAAGATTTTAATGAGACACTCACCTAGTGGTTGCAGGTTCAATCCTGACTACTGGCGAGTAAAAATACAGGAATACTTGTACCCTGTTATGGCTAACGGAATCAGTACATGTGACCTCGTAGATTCAATAAAGGACATAGTTCGAAGTTCCGTGCAGGTTCGACAAACACCTGAAGAAGGTAGGAGGACATATCGGAACGTTGTGGAAATAACAATATAGATGAAAAAAATTGTCCGAAAACCCTTAATCCTATTTACCAACCCCTCCGCTCGGACAGGATATGACACAAGGTCAATTTTTAAGCGGGGTTTAACAGGTTTGAATTCAGAGTTTTCCTTCTCCTAGACTGCGTTAATCACCAAGGCTGAAGAACCCAGTTTGCCCTACTATTTACCCATAGCTGGAGGGAGAATAATAGGATTCATACCTTTCCCAAGGGTATTAGTGCTATGTGAAATGCAATCAGTCTCGTTCAGGATTTAAACTCGTGTCACCGTATCCATTTCCTACGACGATAACCATTACACCATGGGCACCTCTGAAAACCCTTAATGATAAAAATTAATAACTCTATTTGCCAAGTATTCCTCTGTAATTCAGGAAGAAGCATTTGTTTGCACACAAATGATTTTAAGTACGGAAAATACTTTTATATATTGATTATATAAAATATATATAATAATGTTTTAAATCCTAATAACATTTTAAATATCGGGTACTAATATCTTGGAGGATTTTTTTCGATTTACCAACTATTTCGCCATTATCTGCGGATGTCATTATCTGCAAGGATCATAAAACCTGTCTACTATGGAAAACGGGACAAGACAAAATAAATTGCCTTTGGTCTGGAATTAGACTACAGTACCGGGCCATTGGCCGAATGAGTAGAGTGTTCACCAATTGTTCAGGAGACCGGGGTTCAATCCGCGGTCGAGTCATACCAAAGAAAATAGTACTTGATGCCGCCTTGCTTAGCACTATAAGTTAAGGATCAAGTGTAAAGTGGGTCAATCTAGTGAATAGAGTAACGCCTTCCCCTACACCACGGTGTTGTTGCTATCGACTGGAGTTGCCAACTTTATTTTATCTTCAGGCACACGACAAAAAAAAAAAAGAGGCATGACATGTCTTACACCTTCTGACCTCCTGGGAAGCACTTTCCTAACCCGCCCATTTGGTGGGTCGAAATGGACTGACCTCTTTTTTTCACAATTAGTCACAGAGAGCGAGCCCCTATATTGAATTGACCTTGGGTCACATTCTACAGGGAAACAGGAGTCCCAGTGGTGTAAAGGCTGAAGTGTTGGACTGCAGCCTCGATGAAAGCAAGTTCGAACCCCAGTCCCGCTAATACGCTCACCTTTGGACATATACACTTAGGAAAGGCATGAACCACCTTATCCCCTCAGCTATATCTTAAATCAGTTACCCCCAACCGATTTTGAACCATGACCCGCTTTGTTATTTCTAGAATTCTGATGCTCCTCTGCATAGTTCTTGTATATTGAAAATTTTACCTATATCACGTGATGAAAGCTTATGTCATTAAATGGGTCTCCACCAAAATATTACCTTGCCCCACCGGTGGGGGTCATGTGAATCATGTAGGGAATTACTGGGTTAAATAGCCTCAGTATAGTTCTTTTCCAACGATGGCTTTGAAATTAAATAACCCACGAATGTTGATATGCCATTAAACAAAGACAATATAGTTTACGATAGAATAACGAACGCATAGAACAATATAGTTTACGATAGAATAACGAACGCATAGAACAATATAGTTTACGATAGAATAACGAACGCATAGAACGCATAGAATAACGAAATCATAGAAAGACGTGAATGCAGTGAAGGGCAGTAGCAAGATATATTTTTGTGGCTTTTATTCATTTATTTAATGAATGTTATTCGTCATGTCACAGCGTCAAAAAAGTATTCAATTTTTTTTCCTCCGTTTGAAATAGTTGAGATATTGAAACTTGTTATTATAATTGTTAATGAGGAGATGGGGAGGGAAGTGCAGGTAATCAGATTAACGGAAGAAGACGCGAATGATTCGAAAATTGGCGCTTTTTTTTTCATATTCTTCCATCAATCAATCTGACGACAGATCGATAGTTCGCACTTTAGACCTTAAACAAAAACAATGAACAAAAATAAAAAAAAGTCGAAAAGAAAGACGACATGACATAGAAGACATTATATCACAAAAAGATTTAAAATGACAAATAGGAGTTGACAACGAAGAAGAGAGACCAGTGAAGGGCAATAAAGAAACAAAAATATAGAAATTGGGGGAAAAAAAGATTTATTACTTTTAAGTGAAGACAGGAAAAATTCGAAGGCTTGGTGAGAAGGAAAATAATAATAATAATAATGGGAAAAGTCAGCGCTATAATCACAAATAAGCGAAGATCAGTAATTTACTATAGTGTGTATCATGCGCGAAATTTAATACGAAAAGACAGCATCAAAATTGAAGGGTAGCGATATAATCGAATATAAAAAGAAACAATAACGTTTTTGTTCTGTATCACCAACAAATAATTGGCACATGACATACGGTCAAATCACGCTGAAATTACATCGATACACTGGTTCAGTTCTGAAAATGGCGACAACTTAAAAACAGTTGGTACTGTAAGCAAACTGACTCTTGTGTGAATGACCAAGCAAAAATTCAGAGAGTCCTCGTGAGGTAATAGCAAAAGTGCTCTGACGGCTACATCGTAGTAAAGAAGTCTGTATTCAAGTTGTGCAATTTCGACGAAAAGAGAGATCGTATAAAGAATGCATCAACTGATTTAGCTAGAGAGAGAAAGAGAGAGAGAGAGAGAGAGAGAGAGAGGGGATAAGCCGTTGAAGACGGAAAATGTATATTGGGACTTAGCCTTTTTTTCGTGGACCCGGCCGATTAAGTTATAGTTTTGTATGCGTGACTTGCTCAGGGTCCCTTCTGGTCTCTCCTTCTGCTCTGTCTGTTCCGACTTACTGACTGACTGTGTCTTCGAAATCTTCTTACTTATATTTCTTAAAAGTATTCCCTTTCTAATTTTTTAATCCTACCTAAAGCCATAAACCTTTTTAGTGACACGTCATTGCTAAATATCAACTGTTATCTATCTAATTGTTTATCTTAATATATTATTTACAGCCGATTCTAAAGCAAACTTGTCGCGCTTATTTTGACGTGATTGACGTGTGCATGTAAAACAAGGTCTACGCAAGTCTTGACATTTCCCAATCGAAAACCTGTAACAAGGAACTCAAATCCCAGATTATTTTCAGGAGTAATACCCTTGCAAAAAGTTATAAACCTACGTATACTGCTAGATATGAGTTAAATAGTACCACTAGTGTTCTTCCACTAGGGTAGCTTTAGGATCGAGTAACTTAAGAAATTTGGTATGCCATTTAACAAGAATAAAAACCAATTCAAAGGCTAGGAAAATGTCCGTGGCGTAGTGGTTTGTTTGTCTGTTTTGGGTTTATGGCAAATCAACCTTTGTAGGTCATTTAATACCAAATCCATTTTTATACAAATGAACAATTCTATTTCAAACAATTCAATTTAACATGGGTACACATGTTAATTGTCAAAAACATTTCTATTTCAAGCTATTCAGTTAAGTCAAACAGTTCTAATTCAAACAACTCAGTATAGTATAAGTATAGTTTACGTTTACACAGTTAAATGTCAAAACAGTTTTACTTCAAACAATTCAGTTTAGTACAGTTTCAATATCAAAGCAGTAGTATTTCTAACGATTCATTTTAGCATAAGTACTCAGTTTAGTTCTATTTGACCCATAGACAGGACCCTATCAGATGCCAGAGTGGAACTGGGAACAATGGTAATGAAGGGGTAATCTGCATTCCTCAAAGCACCAGCATTACTGGAACCTCACCATCTGATTGTTTAGTATCATGTCCAGGATACCTGTTGGGGTGTGATCATAGACCTCTGCAGAGGTCCGGTCGGTGGATTCTACAGCTCCAGCCAACTGGGCCACAGGACACTCTTTGATGGTGTCTTACCACTCTGCAGAGGTCCGGTCGGTGGATTCTACAGCTCCAACCAACTGGGCCACAGGACACTCTTTGATGGGGTCTTCCCCCTCTGCAGAGATGTAGTCGGTGTATTCTACAGCTCCACCTGACTGGTAAGGGGCTTAGTGGCTTACATGTTGGACTGCGACATCGTAGAATGCTTGTTTGAAATCAGGTTTTGCTATTTCATTCATTATCGGAGTAATACTACTGGGAAAGGAATAGACCCCCTTGTCCTGCAAGGTATGGGTTCAATAACTATGGATTAAATATCTATGGGTTAAATGACTGTTCTTCGATAAGGATGTTTTTGGCATTAGATAACGCACGAAAGTAAGCATGGGGTGTCCTCGTGGTATAATGGTTAAAGCGATGGACTGCGGAATCGTAGTACACGAGTTCGTACTCCAGTAGCACTATTACGTTCTTTTTCGGGTAAATACCCTTGGGAAAGGTATGAAACCTCCCAGCTATGGGTTAAATAGTACCACTACTGTTCTTCTAGGGGAATGGCTTTGGCATTAAATAACCTACAAAGGTTGATATGCTTTCAAAGTTTGAAACAAATAAACCAAACCGAAAGTAAGTAAGTAGGCGACCATAGTCGAGGGTGACCCGAAGGCTCCCTTTTCGATAGCTTACTACACCAAGGTGTAGGGGAGGGCGCTACTCCTTTCCCTGGATTGCTCCACTTTACCCTTGATCCGTACCTTATAATGCTGAGTGTTAAGCAAGGAGGCATCAAGTACCATTTTTTGAGTCTTTGGTATGACTCGACCTGGGATTGAACCCAGGTCTCCCTGGCCATTGGCGAACACTCTAACCGCTAGGCCAATGTCCGAAAGTAGGCACGCCATTAAACAAGAAAAAAAAAAAAGAAACAACAAAATACAAAACAACCGACAAACAAACAATTCGCATTGGACTCCACCTGGTGGAATGGCTAAATTGCCGGACGGCAGATTTCTAGAGAAGGGGTTCGAACCCCCCCCTCCGTGACCCCGCTGCAGTTACTTTTGGACAAATTCTCTTGAGAAAGCAATGAACCCTATAATTCTCTCAGCTATGACTTACATAGTGCTATAATTGTTCTTCCACAATGATCGCTTTAGGTTTGAATAAACCACGAAGTTTTATATGATATTAAACAAAGAAACTTTAACATAAGCAAAGCTCAAAGAAGAGGGATTTTAACGGCATTTCAACCCGTTTAGATTTATTTTATTCTTTGTGAATTATAATCATAGCACGTTCATATTTACATATGTGTAGTCGTTTCTTAAATTCTTTTTGCGCATGATCACCGAATGAATACGAATAATCCTTAAACGGTTCTATTTTACAGATAGATGGTACTCTAAAAGGTACCACCACTCCAGTTTTGTGTGAACATGGTAGTAAGGATCATAAAGGGGTGCTCAACGCTCCCCGTATCTCCCGAACTGGAGCCGTATCCGCAGGTGTAATTTAGTGTCATATACCGCCATTAATTTGTTGTCGTTTCCTATTATTATCATTATTATTATTTGAAATGTAATACAAATACAAAATAGAAAAAATTGCGGAGAGTATAATCAATGTAACTAAAATAAATCACTCAAAAAGGCAACAAAAAATCTTCTAATAATATAAAACACGAGCGTTCTGTACACATAATATTGAAAAAAGAAGAAAGAGAGAAAGAACGGAAGGTGAGATCTCTAACGTTTTTGTTATAATCGTTAAAGAAAAAAAAAACTAATGTGAAAAAGAAAGAAAGAACTAATCATGTGATTTGAAGCTTGCGGCATCGAAAGAGATAAAAGAAAAGAAAAGCAGGCTAGGTGTCAAGTCAGCAGTCGTACCAACTGGCTGACTTGAGAAAGAAAGAAAGAAAGAAAGAAAGAAAGAAAGAAAAAAAGAAAGAAAGAAAGATCTGAGTGATGTGTAGCTTGCTATATCAAAAGAGAAAAGAAAAGAAAAGCAGATAAGTCAGCTGTCATAACAGTAAACTGACTTGAAAACTAAAGAAAGAATGAAAGGAAAAAATAAAAGAAAGAATGGGAGGTCAGATCTCTGGCGTTTTTGTTGCAATCTTTAAAGAAAGAAAAAGTTAAAGTGAAAAAGAAAAACGAAATAAATAAATAAAGAAAGAACGGAAGGTGAGATCTCTGGCGTTTTTTGATTTTTGTTGTAATCATTAAAGAAAGAAAAAATTAAAGTGAAAAAGAAAAACGAAATAAATAAAGAAAGAAAGAACGGAAGGTGAGATCTCTGGCGTTTTTTGATTTTTGTTGTAATCTTTAAAGAAAAAAAAAATTAAAGTGAAAAAGAAAGAAAGAAAGAAAGAAAGAAAAAAAAGGAAGAACGAATAATGTGGTTTGTGGCTTGCTACATCGAAAGAGAAAGGAAAAGAAAGCAGATAATTTGTTGGGAAAGTAGGCTGACATCAAAACGGATCGGTTTCTTCGGCTTTGGAGTTCATCTGTTTGGTCATTTATCTTTTGAACCTACATTGATAGCCACAAGGAAGAGAGAGAAAGAGAAAGAAAGTGAGAGAGTCTCCATTTATTGATGTCACAGACAATTTGATTTTTTAGATAATTCTAAGTTTGCTCTATGAAAGTTATGTCTTTTATTACAATATCATACGAGATACTTTTCGTTTGCTGATTTACTCTTTTTAGATTATGACTATCCACACAACAACATTATTGAGATGGACCAGAATACTGAGAAGAGCCCTGGAGACTTCAGGAGACTTGCTGTCATTTAAACTACAAAGGAAAACCATCAGCTAATGCTGGTGTAAAAAAATCGCGAAGGAAAATTAATTGTAATTATAATAATACGGCAAGTGCTCTCCTGATTGCAAACATAAGGTACCCGATAGTTATCCAGCGAATGTTGGCTGTTATTTTTTCTGAGACAACAACACAGATAAAAGACTAAGGAAGACTACAAATGTGCTATTCACAGTTCGAAGGTAGAGAAAAAGAATGATAGAAATCTCTGAAGAATGCTCTAGATTTAAGACAACGACTCTCTGGCCAAGTTCGGACGATAATAAAGGAATTTTAGATTTCTGGCCTTGAAATATTAGACACACACTAATAAATAAACAGAGAATCGAGTCAACAAGATCCTAATAAAACAACATACACACCTTTTTCTAAAAACGAAGAACCCTCTAACTGAAATAAACCGCAAAGTAATCACAATGGAAAGACCTCACATCAAAACCACACTGAAAAAAGACTAACACAAGAAGAAAAATGAACACAACGATTATAAAGAGTAGTATACCAAAAAAGAAACCAAGACTAGAAAACAGTTAAGGCAGAAACGGAAAAATAAATAAACGAATTAACACATATATTAACGAAAAACATCACGGAATTAAATGAACTAATATATACAGGAGCAAATTTAGTTTGTGATAAAACCAGTGTTCCCCTAAAGAACACAAACAGAAACTCAAAACCTCGAGGAGAAATTAGACTGGAAACGTAGATAAGAAATCTAAGACAACAAGCAAGAAAAGTTAAAACAGAAAAAGAACACTGCAGCATGTTAGGATGATAAGAAAATAGCGAATCAACAAATAAAAGAAGCAATAAAATTCGAGCAAATAAAGCCGAAGGTACTGGCGAAAGAAGGATGACTAAAAAAAATATTGAGACGGGGTAAGATAATACAGTCAAAATAAGATATTCCAAAACAAGCTAAAAAAATTCTACTTGCATGTAGGCAGATAATCACGAAGGATAAAGAAACAAAGCAATTTTCCCCGTTGGCTGGGGTTGTAGAAAACACCGACTTCTTCTCTGCTGAGGGGTAAGATACCCGACCAACGAGTGTCCTGTTATGACACAAAACAATCTGATGGTGAGGTTCCAGTAATGCTGGAGCTTTGGGGAATGCGGAGTACTTCTTCATTGCCCTAGCTCTCAGGTCCAATCTGCTCCGAAGAGAAACCACCTGATTGAAATGTGTACTCATGCTGGATTGAATTGCTTGAAATAGAACTGATTATTTGTATAAAAATGGATTTGAATAGAACTAAACTGCGTACTTTTACTGAAATGAATTGTTTGAATTAGAACTATTTGACTAAACTAAATAGCGCGAAATTGAAATATTTTTGACAATTAAACTTCGTACTTATGCTAAACTGAACTGCTTGAAATAGAACTGTTATGACATCGAAACTGCGTGCTTATGCTGAACTGATTAGTTTGAATTAGAGCTGTTTGACTAAACTGAATAGTTTGAAATAGAAATGTTTTTAACAATTTAACTGTTTACTCATGCTAAACTGTATTGTTTGAAATAGAACTGACTATTTGCATTAAAATTGATTTGGCGTTAAATAACCTACAAAGGTGGATATGCCATAAAACCCAACCAACCAACCAACCAACCAACCAAACAATTTTTGGGCAAAATATGGGAACGAAGAGAACATAACAGAAAAGCGGAATGGATAAATAATATGGAAAAAGAGTAAAAACGACGACTCGAAGAAGGGCCGAGGGCGAAAATGCAACTCGATTCACTCATACTCAAAAAAGTATCAAATTGGAAAACTCCAGGCCATCATGGTTTTAAAAAATCTCTTCCATCCATAACAAACTGGCAATCAAAAGGAATAAATGATGGAAAGAAACAGACACGCACGAATGAATGACCAAAGGAAAGAACACTCTGACCCAAAAAAGACCCTCCCAACAACTACAGACCTATAACGTGCCTACTGAAGATGCAGATAAATCTAACGGCACAAATCAGGGAAAGGATTTTCTTTTCGTTATTCAGCGGCGGATTGTTTCCCGAAGAATAAAAAGGATACTGCAAGGTAACAAGAAGAACAGAAGATCTACTCTACATTAATCAACATATCCTCAAACATAGTCAAATTAGACGGAAAATGTAGCTATTTTGCAGATTGAATTCAAAATACCGTAAGATATAGTCCCACAAAGTTTGAGTATAGATTCTGTCAAAATGTACAAGATATCCAAGGAAGTCAAAGTTTATCCAGAATAACTTGAAAAACTGGAGAGTAGAATTGACAGCAGGAGGAAAAAACTTACCTGAGGTAATAATCCAGTGAGGGATCTTCCAGAGGGGATGCACTATCACCATTATTATTTGTGATAGCGATGATGCCACCCAATCACGAACAGTTCATCATTTGTAGCTTACTGTATTTTGAGGGTCGATCTATACAGCCGGTATATGTCTAATTCAGAATTTTGAGCTGAAAATCTTGAGCTCAACTTATAGGCTAAATCAAGTTACATGCCTCAGTTTAAGGTCAATGGATAACAACTTTGCTGTTTTTCTTATCTACTCTAAGCCCCACTGACGAAGCGATAGTCTGCCGAGGCTGCAGCAGGCATGAAAATATCAGCTAGGGTTAAGAGATGATGTACAGATATGATAATTGGCCACCAATGGTGCTGCAGCCATTGTCAGTTATGACAAAGATTATGTTGTCCACTTGTTATATTTATTGGCTGCAGATATCTTCAAATGTATTTTGGGCTTTTACTAAGTAAGCTTGTTTTTGCGCTAATGAGCACGAGTTGGCCATAAATTTTTGGACAGGATTACAATAATGATAATTATGAGGGCAATAAAAAGAAGCAGAAGATATTTTTTCTTGTATAAGGACAGAGCTACTTTGCAGTAATCTCCTCTGAGTTCAATTTTTATAAAACGCTAACAGGTCTATCTTATGTTCATTGATATCACCGCGAATATGACTGTAAGGAGAGCATGGGGGCAAATATTGCAGACAATTTATAATTATTTCACTCCTTGAGTGTTCTTTATACCAACGTTAGCTGATGGTATTGAATTGGAGAGACAGCAAGTGTGCGCAAGTCTCCAGGACATTTCACAGTATTCTGGCCACTCTTAACAATGCTGTATTTTGGTTTGTCTCTATTCGACTTCCGATTTCAAGCCCTTCCAGGCCCCTCTCAAAGATTTTAGGGATTGTTCCCAGAGCAACAATTACGATTGCTATCTTTTTCACCGTCATGTTCCATGACTTTCTTATAAAAAAAAAGTAAGTAAAGTTGGCGACCATAGTCGAGGGTAACCCGAGGGCTCCCTTTTCGATAGCTACTACACCAATGTGTAGGGGAGGGCGCTACTCCTTCCCTGGATTGCTCTACTTTACCCTTGATCCATACCTTATAATGCTGAGTGTTAAGCAAGGAGGCATCAAGTACCATTTTTTGAGTCTTTGGTATGACGCGACCTGGGATTGAACCCAGGTCTCCCGGGCCATTGGCGAACACTCTAACCCCTAGGCCAATGTCCGGTATAACTATCTTATAATTAGTCTAAACCTAGTGTTTTTTCATACCAGTGTTATCCAGATGCTTTTCATTAGATTCTGAAAGACAGCAGTTCTCCTTAGGTCTCCTGGAGTTTACTCAGTATCCTAGCCGATCTTATCAATATTGTGGTCTGTGTGATCGCCATTGTTCCTTTGATTTGCATTTTCGGCAGTCTTTGGAGGCCGTTTGGTGTTACGGCACATCAATAATTGTTGGTTATTAATGACAAATCCATTTTTATACATATAAACAGTTCTATCTAAAACAATTCAGTTTAGTATAAGCACACACTTTAAATGTCAAAACAGTTCTATTTCAAACAATTACGCCGTTTAAATATCAAACCGGTTCTATTTCCAGCAATTTAGTTCAGCATAATTACACAGTTTAATTCTATTCGACCCATAAATAGGGCCCAATCAGGTGCTACGAATCTGGGGCAGAATGGACCTCGGAGCGATGACAATGAAGGGGTACTCTGCATCCCTCAAAGCTCCAGCATTATTGGAACTTCACCATCAGATTGTTTAGTGTCATCTGCAGGACATTCGTTGGGAGGTGGGAGAGGGGTCTTATCCATCTGCAGAGAAGCAGTCGGTGTATTATACAGCTCGAACTGACTGGGAAATTGTGAGGCCGTTTCAAATGCACCAATTACAATTCGTATCACTGTCATCCACACGTTTCGCAATATTTTTTTGTTCTCTAGCAGGAACCAAATGTTTATCTATCTTTCGGCTTTTTTTTTGTTTTAATTTTATTTTTAAACTCCAAAACAGAAAATCAGCCGGATAAGATTCTTTTTTCTTTGCTGGTAAACACTAAGTCTTTGCTTTCTGGTTGGGATTGTCTCAACGTACCAGGGAAACTGTACCATATCCAGATATCAATACATGAAATGGACATATTCATACAGGTACGCAAAACGTTCATAATGTTCGTATATATATATAACATGGAACATAGGGATCTCGAAACACGGAAAACAATTACTTCTTAGTTCAGGTACGAAACTTTGAGTTTAAAGGTTTTTTGACATAAGGAGAGAGATACACATTCTTTCTATTCTAGCTTTTTCATTTGCCCTCCATCCGTGTGACACCTACCCAAGGCCTCTGCGAGCAAGCGAAGGGCAACCGTCTTCTCCCGAGGCAGGACTCAACTCAACTCACTGACTTTTTCAAAATCCACCAAATCCTCCGCGCGCTTCTGGTGCGTGACGTCACCCGCACTCTGTAGCCCCGATTCCCATCTGGGCTGTTATGACATCTCTGAGTGACACGTCCGCTCAGCGCGCGCGCGTAACCACCAGCATTAATGTTGCACTTAAGTAATTCATGCACTGAGCCGAAAGGTTCTCAGCCATTATATTACAAAACGTATGCATCTTATACTCTTGGACGGCTTCTAGTTTGTTTATACATAGTTTATTATTTTATCACTTTGTCTGGTAGTGCTTTTCTGCTTGTTTGCAGCATTCACGTATCCGTTTAATCTTTTTCCCTACACAAATTTCATTGGCTATAATTATCATCATTATATTACTGCTTGAGAGTTTTTCATACCAGCGTTAGCTGATGGTTTTCCAAGTGGACTGAGTGACAGTAAGTCTCCTAGAAATCCAGAACTCTACTCAGTATTCTAGTGGATCCCAACATCTGATTTCTAATTCTTCCAGCCCCGTCATGTTCTATAGCATTTTTTGTTCTCTAGCAAGATCCCAGTACTTGTCTCTCTTTTCATTTTCTTTTATTTTATTATTATTATTATTATTATTATTATCATTTTACTCCTTTGAGAGATTTTCATGTCATAGGGAAAAACGCTCACTGAATAATAATAATAATAATAATAATAATAGACAACACAAACAAATGTTATATGCACAAAAATGGGAAAAAACCAACTCTATGGGCGCTTTAAACGACTAATAAACAACATTTTACACCAGGAAACCTGGACCTGGCTAAGAAAAAGAAACCTTCAGTGATAAACAAAATCTCTCCTAATAGCAGCACAAGACAACACCATAAGAACCAATCATGTCAAGGCGAGAATAGATAAGACTCAACAAAATAGCAAATGTAGACTATGCGGTGACATAGATGAAACCATCAATCACATAATAAGCGAATGCAGCAAACTTGCACAGAAGGAGTACAAGGCTAGACACGACTGGGTGGGCAAGGTGATCCACTGTGAAATGTGCAAGAAATTTAAATTTGACCATGCCAACAAATGGTATATGCACAACCTCGCATCTGTCCTAGAAAATGAGACGCATAAACTCCTATGGGATCACCTATTCTCGGTCAGAAGACCAGACCTTATCATAATCAACAAAAAAAAAAAAAAAAAGAGAATATGAAAAATTGTCGACTTTGCTGTCCCGGTGGACCACAGAATAATCCTGAGGGAAAGTGAAAAGAAGGATAAGTACCTCGATCTTGCAAGAGAATTGAAAAAGCTGTGGGATATGAAAGTAACGATTGTGCCAATTGTGATTGGTGTGTTAGGCACAATAACTAAAGGATTATTGAAAGGCCTGGAGGAATTGGAAGTTGGCGGACGGGTAGAGACTATCCAAACGACAGCATTGCTAAGAACGACCAGAATCCTGAGATGAGTCCGGGAGACTTGAGGAGACTTGCTGTCACTCAAACTCCAGTGAAAAACCATCAGCTAACGCAGATGTGAAAAACTCTAAAGGAGTTTGATAATAATAATAATAATAATAATAATAATAATATAAACTGAAAGAAAAGGAAAAGAAGGATGAGGACCTGGACCTTGATAAGGAATTGAAAAAAAAATGGAACATGATGACAATTATACCAATTGTGATTGGTGCTTTTAGCACAATATTTAAAGGATTATTAAAAGAGTGGAGACTATCCAAAGTACAGCATTGCTGAGAATGGCCAGAATACTGAGAAGAGTCCTGGAGACTTGCTGTCACTCAAACTCCAGTAAAAGACCATTAGCGTTAGCTGATTGAAAAAAAAAGAGTAAATAACAATGATATCAATAATAATAATAATAATAATGATAAACGAATGCAGCAAATTTGCACAGAAAGAGTATAAGACTAGACATGATTGGGTGGGAAAAGTCATCCACTGGGAATTGTACAAGAAACTGGAATTCGACCATACGACCAAATGGTACATGCACAACCCAGCAGCTGTCCTGGAGAATGAGACACGTAAACTCGAATGGGATTTTAACATACAAACAGATCACCAAATGTTGGCCAGAAGATCAGATCTTATAATAATCAACAAAAAAAAAGGGAACTTGTAAAACTGTCAACTTTGCTGTCCCGGCTACCCTCAGAGTAAAATTGAGAGAAAGTGAAAAAAAAAGGATAAATACCTCAACCTTGGTAGGGAACTGAAAAACCGTGGAACATGAAAGTGATGATTCTAGTAATTGTAATTTGTACAGAGACTGGAGGAATTGGAAACAAGAGGACGAGTGGAGACCATCCAAATTACAGCTTTGATGAGATCGGCCAGAATACTGGGACGAGTCCTCGAGACATGAGGAGACTTGAAGAGACTTGCTGTCACTCAAACTCCTGTGAAAGACCATCAGCTAACACTGATGTGAAAAGCTCTCAAGGAGTTATGATAACAATCTGAAACTTATTTTAGCGGTGCCCGTGGTGTAATGGCTATCGCCGAAGGAAATATAGACGGCGACACGAGTTCAATTCCTGGACGTGACTCATTGCATTTCACATAGCACTAATACCCTTGGGAAAGGTATGAATCCAATTATTCTCCATCCATCTATGGGTAAATAGTAGGGCAGGCTGGGTTCTTCAGCCTTGATGAGGCAACTAGTCTAGGAGAAGGTAAACTCTGAATTCAAACCTGTTGAACTCCGCTTAAATATTGACCTTGTGTCATATCCTGCCCGAGCTGAGGGGTTGGGTACATATGCAAATCTGAAACTTATTTCTCTCTGATTTGTCAATGTAAATATTACATTTCGGTATACTTGTTCATTTATCTATTTGGTAAATTCGTGAAGATGTTTCCTGGGATGACGAGCATACCAATTGTAATTGGCGCGCTCGGTACAGTCACCAATGGATTATTAAATGGACTGGAGGACTTGGAAATAAGAGGACGAGTGGAGACCATCCAAATTATAGCATTGCTGAGATCGGCCAGAATACTGAGAAGAGTCCTGGAGACTCGAGGAGACTTGCTGTCGCTAAACTGCCACTGAGGAACAATCAGCTAACACTGATGTGAAGAACTTTCAAAGAGTAGAAAAAATCAGAAAAATGATAATTATAATAATGATAATAATAATAATTATGTGTGTGGAAGTGTTTCTTATTTAAGCTTTAAACGACAAGATTCTTTCGTATGGTTATTTACAAAGCTTATCTTATTTGTGGCACAAGGCCAAAAGTATGGAGCCACCAGGGAGAAAATAAGTCAAAAATAATTGCCTGCTAATTTAAGTTGCTAACAGGTAACTAAAGAGTAAACTTTAAAAAAAAATAAAGCAACAAATGAGTCAAAAAGAAATTTAAGAACTTCTCCCGGGAGTTGAGGGTTGTTTTAGATGAGAGGATTGATGGCTGAACCGATCGTTATCGATTAGTTCTTCAAGAAAAGACTTGAACGCGGGAATTGAAATGTACAACAAATGTAACGTATTGCCCTTTGGTAGCCGGTTATAGTAGTTGTGCCTGCTGCGTAAACCAAGAGACAGCGGAATTAGATCACGTGGGTTGAGAACCGGAAGAAAAATGAATAGGGCTTTTGAATCTAATATAAAAAAAACAGTTTTGACCCCGATTGGAGAGGCGATCAGTGAAGAGAAACGGTCAGATATGGAGAGCAGTCAGCGAATGTCCAGACTCTGAGTGTGTTGGAGGGGTGCGAATAGCCTTCGGCGGCCCCGGCTGAGGACCTCCCGTCAAAGAAGAAAAGAAGTAAGGCTCTAAATATGTACCTATCACAACGTGGGTTAAGAACTAATTGGCGTAAATCCTAGCTGTCCTTCATCAGTCTCAGTCTCTCTTATACCTGCAACATTTCAGACCTTTCGAATGGTATAGTTCATATTTCTATACACAAGTACTCTCGTTTCTTCATTTTCCTATACAACACAAATAACATCTATTCTCACCAGATGTTCGTGCATTTAAATCCCGAGAATATTGGAAAAATAATTAAAACAAAATATAATATTAAAAATTTATGATTCTTATTGCACCTAACATTGTTGGTCGTTGGTTGGTTGGGTTTTATGGCATATCAACCTTTTGAGGTTATTTAACGCCAAATCCATTTTTATGAAAATAGTTCTATTTCAAACAATTCAGTTTAGCAAGAGAACACAGTTTAATTGTCAAAACAGTCTCTAATTCAGCTGATTCAGTCTAGTATCAGTGCAAATTTTGTTTACACACAGTTAAATGTAAAAACAGTTCTATATTAAATAATTCAGTTTAGCGTAAGTAGAGTTTCAATGTCAAAAACAGTTCCGTTTAAACAACTCAGTTTAGCATAAGCACGCAGTTTAAATGTAAGTACAGTTTAATTGTCAAAAACATTTATGTTTAAGCAATTCAGTTTAGTTAAACAGTTCTAAATCAAATAATTCAGCTTAGTATTAGTATGCAGTCAGTTCTATTTAACCCATAGATAGGGTTCTATCAGGTGCTACCACTCCGGGTCAGAGTAAACCTGGGAGCAATGGCAATGAATGGGTGCTCCGCATTCCCCAAAGCCCAAGCATCACTGGCACCTCACCATCAGATTGTTTCGTGTCATATCAGAACACTCGTTGGGCGGGGGTCTTACCCCTCTGCAGAGAAGCAGTCGATGTATTCTACAGTCCCAGCCAACTGGACAACGTAAAATTGTTTGTTTTGTTGTTTAATGGCATATCAACCTACTTGGGTAATATAATGCCAATTCCATCCTTCTAGAAGAACAGTAGTGGTACTATCTATTCCATAGCTGGAAGTATAAGTGGTTTCATGCCTTTCCCAAGCGTAATTGTCCGAAAGCGAACGTAATGGCGTGACTGGGGTTTGAACTTGTTTACTCTGATTCCACAGTCCGGTGCTTTAACCATTACGCCACCCCACGAGAAGAAAGACGGAGTACATGTTTCTGGTCAATTGTTCGTTCATCTTATGCCAGGTTTGATTGGGCTTCTTAGTTAAATGTCATGTTTAGTTTCTTTGTTTAATGGCACGTCAAGTTTCATGGCCAAAGTTTAATGGCATGTCAAGTTTCATGGCCAAAGTTTAATGGCACGTCAAGTTTCATGGTCAAAGTTTAATGGCATGTCAAGTTTCGTGGCCAAAGCCATCCTTTTAAAAACACAATCCTGTTTACAAAGTTTGGCAAAGATTAAACCTTATCTGTTATAAATGATAAAGGGGAACTTGATACTTCATATACTAAACATGCCAGTATCTCTATCGGCAATATAATAAAGATGTTGATTGTTCATATACGAACAATATACTTCCAGTAGGGGGTCTGGTATGTGTATAAGTAAAAAGAGTGTATATATAGAATATATTCACGGGATATTTTGAGGAAATGGCTTTAAAAATGACAGTTATGAAACGAAACATATGGCCGAGATTCATAGATGACAATCAGCAATAACTAACTTAACCAATTTCTGATGGTCCATATAAATAAAACTTTCAGAAATGATAGCGTCATGATATAAGATAACAGTTTCTTTTATCGCTTTCCTTGCTGTTCTGGACAGTATTTTTAGATTTGAGAGAAGAGATTTCAAAGGATTTACTTATTCATACACACATTAACACAAACACATGAGTACACACACACACACACACACACACACACACACACATAAAATATGTCAACTATGAATAAAAACAGTCTGGTTTATCTTGATACGGTTTCATGGCATATCAACCCTTGTAGGTAATTTATTCCAACTCTTTTTCATACCTGTATAATATTAATTTCTAAACACATTTTCTTGATAAAGTTTTTAAACGAGAGGAACCTCATTCTTTTGCACACAGTTAAATGGTTCCAAGTATTGCTATATATCACCAACAATTCAAATGAACATCAGTCATTTGCTTACATACAGGTAAATAATCAAACAGTTCTATTTCTAACAATTCATTTTAGCATAAGTAATTTGTTTACAAACAGTTTAAACGTCTAACAGTTCTACTTGACCCATAGATAGGACCTTATCAGGAGCTCACACACCAGGTCAGAGTGGACCGGGGAATAATGGCAATGAAGGGGTACTCAACATTCCGCAAAGGTCGGAGACTGGAGCCTCACTATCAGTTTGTTTTGTTGTCATATACAGGACACTCGTTAGGTAAGAGTTACCCCTCTGCAGAGATGAAGTCGGTGTAACAAATAAAGACGTAGTGATTGACGGGGCATTTCTCCGGGTAATACTTGCAAATTGCATTCAACTGTATAGTTGGGTGAAACAGATTCAGTTGTACCGTTGAAGACTCAACGGGGGATTGGTCAAGTGAATCTCGAAGCCATTAGTTTATTTCCTATTTTATTCCATTTTTTAGTTCAGATGTGGATCTACATTTTGCTGATATGAATCCAAATTTTGCGGAAATGGTTCCGCATTTTACAGAAATGGAACTGCATTTTGCGGATATGGAACCGGATTTTGTGCACTGAGTGCCCTACTTTACTGATTTAAAATGATTTTAATGATAAAGTGGCACGCATTGATAGCATTTGATAGGGTCTTATCAATGGGTCAAATAGACCTGTTTGACATTTAAACAGTCTATTATGTTAAACTGAACTGTTTGAAATTGAACTGTTTTGGCATTTAACTGTGTGTAAACAAACGACTGATGACCCAGTCGGCTAGAACACCTAAATAGATCGACAGAATCGTGGCAAGCGGGTAGGACCTCCCCAACAAGTGTCCTGCATAGGAATCTAAGCAATCTGATGGTGAAGCTCCAATAATGCAGCAGCTTTGGGGAATGTGGAGTACCCCTTAATCGAACTTAGGTTCACTCCCGCTCGGTGTGGTAGGACCTGATAGGATCCTATTTATGGGGGAAAAGAACTGTTTCCCATTTACTCTGTGTACTTATGCTGAGCTGATTTGTTTGAAATAAGCAGTTCGATCATTTATCTGTGGGTAAAAAAATGACTGATGTTTGATTGAACAGTTGGCAATACTTGGAACTTTGTTGATATATAAAACTAAATTGTTTGAAATAGAACTTTTTGATTATTTTACTATGAGTAAACCAACGAATTATGTTTGATTGATTTGTTAAAGTTTTGTTAAATAAAAACATTAAACTGTGTGCAAACAAATAATTCATATTAAAAAGAATTATTCCTATTGGATTGAAATAAGCGAAGACATTTATCTCTGTGCAGAAAAGGATTCTAGGATCGTGTAAAAATTCTATCTACGAAATGTGTTTAGAAATCATATATATTTGATATGTATGCATAAAAAGGATTTGGCAATAAATAACCAACAATGGTTGATATGCCATAAAACCCAACCAAACCAAATTCTATCTCTTTGATATATATGTATGAAGAGGATTTTGCATTAAATAACCTCCAATGGTTGATATTACATTTAACCTAACCAAACCAAATCTTATATATTCAATATATATGTATAAAGAGGAATTGGAATAAAATAACCCACAATGGTTAATATGCCATAAAATCCAACCAAAACAAATATATATTTAATATATATGTATAAAGAGTATGAAGCATTAAATGACCAACAAGGATTGATATGCCATAAAACACAACCAAATCAAATTATATATATTTGATATATACGTATAAAAAGGATTTGGAATTAAATAACCTACAATGATTGATATCCCATTAAAACAAGCAAAACCAAATCCTATATATTTAATATATATACAGAGGATTTGGCATTAAATAACCAGCAATGGTTGACATGCCATAAAACCAAACAAAATCAAATCCTATATATTCAATATATAGGGGCTGTCCTCGTGGTGTAATGATTAAAGCGATGAACTGCGGAATCGTAGTAAGCCAGTGGCGCTATTACGTTCACTTTCGGGCAAATACCCTTGAGAAAGGTATGAACCCCCTTATCCTTCCAGCTATGGATTAAATAGTACTACTACTGTTCTTCTAGGTGAATAGATTTGGCATTAAATAACCTACAAAGGTTGATATGCCATTAAACAAAAAAACAAACCAAACCAAACCTTCAATATATATCTATAAAGATTAGTTGGCATTAAATAGCCGATAATGGTTGACATGCCCAACCAAACCATACATATTTACTGTATATTTAAAAAAATGATTTGGCATTTAATAACCTACAATTGTTGATATGCCATAAAACCCAACCAAACTAATTCATAATATATTTGACATAAAATGTATTCGGCATTTGGTAATCTGCAATAAATATATAATATATTATATATAATATTTTATATATAATATGCTATAAAACCCAGCAAATCATATATATTTAATATATATGTATGAAGAGGATTTGACATTAAATAACCTACAATGGTTGATACGATATAAAATCCAACTAACCTAAATCTAATTTATCTAAGGCAGTGATATTGACAAATGCTATTTATTGTAATTAAAATTGCAATTATTAAGCCTCAGCTGTATTAATACAGAAAAAACTGCTTGATGCTCTAAAGATTAAGATAACAAACTTGAATTTACTGTTTTAACTAATTGGTGAATCTCTTTATTAAATATTTAGTTAACTGTTATCATTAACCTACTGAACTTTGTCGACATTTACACAACACTTAGTTTTAATCTGTATGTTTTTCCTCTATCTATTATCTAAAAAAATACATCTTAAGTTTTGTTTTAAAATTTAATGTTTTATTAATTTTTAGAAAAGATTTACATTATAAGCTAATGTACTTACATTTGTTATTTTAAGTATGCTTTAAGTAATTATTGTATTAAAGGTGACTAAATACTTATTAAATATCATAATTACACTTTACAGTTGTAATAATATTGTAACTCCCATACCCTTATAAGATGATGAATACAGAGAAATGTGATACTGAGGGGAAAAGTTAGTATTCAGAAATTAGTGAATAGTGATAATACCTCATCTAAAAAAATAATTTCAACTGAAAATAATGCAAAATTTGGCATTAAAGAGGATTTGGCATTAAATGACCAACAATAAAACCAGACTAGAGCAAATCCTATACATTTAATATATACGTATTAAGAGGATTTGGCATTAAATAATTTACAATGGTTGATATGCCATTAAACCAAATCAAATCCACTTTTTAAAGCTGGAAATATAAAAATCATTGCTGGAATAAACATACAGCACTTTTTAGCACGTCATATGTAAAGAAATTCATCATTACCTTTTTATCCGTTAATATTTTCAATCAGATATTTAAGTTTTTAATTTTGAACTCTGATTTTCATTGTACGATCCACAGATAACCGTTTTGGATGGATTCTTTAAAAAAAGTAATGTCAAATATCATCACATATTTGTATATGGAAAGATACAATGACGTGCGTAAACATTTTACATTAAACTTGGCGCAACTCAATCTTTAAACAGGGAACAATGTGTGACCTGGTTTCTATCTTTGATATAACATTCTTTCTTAACCTCTTTCATTCAATCTCTTCAGAAATTTAAATTGTCTAGTCGGCTGAGGTTGTTGAATACACCGACTGCTCCTCTGCAGAGGGGTAAGACATCCCCAACGAGAGTCCTGTGGTCCTGTCGGTTGGGGTTGTAGAATACACCGACTGCTTCTCTGCAGAGGGGTAAGGTTTCCACCAATGAGTGTCCTGTGGCCCTGTCGGCTGGGGCTGTAGAATACACTTACTGTTTCTCTGCAGGGGGATAAGACATCCCCAACAAGAGTCCTGTGGCTCAGTCAGCTAGGGTTGTAGAATACGCCGACCGCTTCTCTGCATAGGAGTAAGACTCCCAAAACGAGTGTCTTAGATATGATACTAAACAATCTAATGGTGAAACTTCAGTAATGCTAGAGCTTTGGGGAAAGCGGAGTACACTTTACTGTCATTGCTCTCAGGTCAACCCGGACCCAGAGTGGTAGCACACGATAAGCTTCTATCTATGGTTGAAATAGAACCAAACTGTGTACTTATGCTAAACTGATTGTTTGAAATAGAACTGTGTTAGACATTGAAATTGTGTATTTATGCTAAACTGAACTGCTTGAAATAGAGCAGTTTTGACATGTAATTGTTTGTAAACAAAAACTATACTTATGCTAAACTGAATTGTTTGAGATTAATTTCGGCGTTAAATGACCCAAAAAGAGTTGATACGCGCTAAAACAAAACAAACCAACCAACCATATATAATTTTTTTTCATTGTTAAAATGTCAGTTCATATTTTAAGACCTAGTTTCTTGTTTGGTCAGATGTTTTTCAGCATATCAACCCTTGTGGTTCATTTAATATCAAATCCTCACCTCATTATCTCTCTCTCCCCCCTCTCTCTCTCTCTCTCTTCCTCTATATATATATTAAAATTATCATGACTAGAAAATCCGGCAAACATCTACACACGGAACATTGAACAACTGTTTCTACATTATTGGTACTCATCAGCCGTGTACACTGTGATCTCCACCAAAGGAGATCGAACCAACATCCACAGTATGCAGAAGCCCGCACTCTACCACTGGGTCACCGGGTCATATCACATATAAGCGATCTCGAATTAAGTAGTCATGCTGACAATGCGCGACTACTTGACCTAATGTGTCTTGAAGGTACGTATTCCCTACAGAGAACACAGCCACTTCTGGGGCTACGTCTTCCCAAGTCGGTGTTATGAATCCGCATAACGTTAATCTCAGGGGCAGGAAATAGAATTATATTATATTTAATATAGATTAATGTTATATCAGAATTATCATGATTTGAAAATCCGGTAAACACCTACACACATATATATATATATATATATATATATGATTTGCAAGTAACATTTTATACTTAACTCTTTGTAAACTGCTTGTAAAAGCTCGTTTCTTTGCACAAAATTAAATGGTTTCAAGAATTGCAATCCACCGAAGAGATCTATTTAATATTTATCCTGTATTTAGACACAGTTAAATAGTTTCAAGTATTGCTATCTAACACAAATAATTCTACTTAATAGCAATTATTTATTTTATCCCAATATGAATGGTTTCAAGTATTGCAGATTTACACTATTATCTAATAAATTGTTTGTTTGCACACTGTTAAATGGTTACGAGTATTGTTAACTTACACTGTTAATCCTATTTACCATGTATTCTTATGTAATATGATTTATATATATACATATATAGATAGATATGCGTCAGTAAATAATGGAAAAGAATCCGACAATATGGAGAAAAAATTGAAAAACAAATTAATCCAAAGTGAAGAATTTTATATGAAAGAATATCGAAGTTATAATGTTTCGATTTAAATAGATTATCCTTAGAACATTGAAAAGATGCTATCGATTGTCGGTAAACATCCATCGGTGATCTAACGACACTCGATAACATCTTTCTTAAGTCCTGATGATGGTTTATTACAACCGAAACGTTATAACGTCAACTTACTTTCACGTTAAATTTTTCACTTTAAATTACTTTGTCTTTAAATTTTTTGTCTACACTAACACGCACACACACACACACACTCGTATATATATATATATATATATATATATATATATACATAGGAGTAGCGCCCTCTCCTACACTTTGATGTTGTAGCTAAAAAAAGGAACGTTCGGGTCGCCCTCGACTACGGTTGCTAAATTATATATATATATATATATATATATATATATATATATATATATATATATCAACTCTTACTTAAACTAAAACAAACCAAAAAACAAGTTTAGTTCATTTTGGCAAAAGGATAGAAGCATGAGTCATTTAAGGAGAATAGAACTCACTGACAATGGTCAGTAAGCCTTGCTCGGCAATCTCAGTACGAGGAAAGGTGTCCGTTTAAATTTCTTCGCAGTTGTCGAAATGCTCTGCGTAGTAATTTGTTAAATATTACCACCCTTTTTCTTTTACAACAGTGGATTCTGTATTAAATTACCCACATTGTTTGATATGCCATTAAGATAATAAAACAAAAAAAATTAGTTCAGTTTGGCAAAAGGATTGAACAATGTGACATTCAGGGAGAATAAAACTCACTAGCAATGGTCTGTAAGCCTTGCTCAGGAACAACTGTACCAGGCAAGGTGTCCGTTTAAATTTATTCGCAGTTGTCGAAATAAAACGAGAAGTTTCTGGAAAGATTACTTTAGGTTGCTTGTTTTTCTTCCGATAATTGCAATAACGGAGAGTTACTTCAAATGAAGCCATTGGTGATAGTCATGATCAACTATTAGAAGGGCTGTATAGATAATGCTGCCGATAACCCGACTGAATTTGGTGTCGACGGTGGGCATTGCAAAAGATGCTGGGGTCTGCATTTTTATTTATTTTATTTATTCATACATTGTTTTTTTATGGGTTTTTTTTCTGTATTTTTATTTTGTACAGTGTTGTTTCTGTAAAACAACCCTAGACATAAAATCGATGTCGAAGATGGAGGAGCAATAAGAGATTGTAATAGATACTTTCCGAAATCCTCAGGACTGTCACCGCTTGTTAGAAATGAAGCCGATAATGACGTATTCGGTAGCAGTACAGATCCGCTTCTGACAGAAGATGGAGGATGAGGAAGACAAAATTAAGGCTAGCCAGGATTGGGCGAGTGAACGCGTCCTGTCAGTGTGGTGTTCTGTCTATTATCATCGCTTTGTTCTCTTGTAGAATTTTAAAAATAATACAATAAGAAAAGCATTGCCACCACGAACAAAATTCGACTGTTTTGGATTGGTTGGCGGCTTTGACGATTACTATGTGGTCTCTGCGCGCTCTTTGTTGACACTGTCTTCACTGATCTTCTCTTTATTATTATATTAATTCAAGAAAGTCTTTCACACCAGCGTTAGCAGTTGATGTTTTGCTGGATTCTGAGCGACAGCAAGCATCCTAAACTTTCCAGGACTCTCCTCAGTATTCTGGCTGATCTTAACAATACTATTGTTTAGATGACCTTGGCTCGTACTCCAATTTCTAACTTCTCCAGAAACTTTATCTATGAGCACCGATTATAATTGGTATTATTGCCGCCATCATGTTCCATAGGTTTTTTTAGCCCTCTGACAAGGTCTAAGTACTTGTCTCTCATCTTTTTCTTTGCATTTCACTTTGAGGTCCGCCAGGACAGCAAAGCTGGTTTTAATTTTTGTTGTTACTGTTGCTGTTATTGGTGACTATTATCACTTGGTCTGATTTTCTGATCAAGATTAGGGGATTTGTCTGTATTTCAAAATCCCAGGGAATTTTATGAGTCTCGTTCTCCAGGATAAATTCTGGTTTGGGCACATACCATTTGGTTGTATGATCAAACTTCAATAACCTACACAATTCCCGGTCGATAACCCTCCCCACTCTGCTATATCTAGTCTTTTACTGTTTTTTTTTTTTTGCGCCAGTTGCGAGTCTTTCCCAACAGCTTAAATTCATGAACTTACACTGAAGTCTGAGTGACAGCAAGCCACTTCAGGTCTCCAAACATCTTCTCAGTATTGTGGCTGGTCTTAAAAATTATTATCATTATCTTTATTTTTGACATTTTTCCATGAACGCATAATGTTTTAGTATATAAATGCAATCAGAATAATTTGCCTGACCATGACAAGATTTTTAAAAGTATACTCCTCGTTCTTTTTGTTTTCTTGGAAAACAGAGCACACAGGTCATATCAGAGAAGAATGAAAGCTATTCTGGTAAAAAGGGAATATTCTGAAAGAGAAGATTGTGTTGTGTCAGAAAGCCAAGAATATTAAAGTGAACATGAGATATCTAGGTTACTAACATAACTAAACGTTGATAATGGCATGCAATATATTATATATATTATAAATTGAATTACAATAACCAGAAAATCTGGCAAGCTCTGTGAGTGACTCACAGAATCACTGGACAGCTGTTTCAACCTTATTAGGTCTCATAGAGCTCGAACCAGTGACCACAGAATTCAGAGCCGAAACTTTATGACGATGCCAGTGGTACACATTGCACCCAAGTGGTGTCAAATCAATTATTCATAGTAAATGCGTGACTACTTAAACTGTCGTATAGTTACATCCGTACTCTTATAAAGGACACAGTCACCTCCAAGTCTACGTCTTCCCAAGCTGGAGATACGCATCTGCGTGATCAGAACCTCGAGAGCAAGGAAATATATATATATATATATATATATATATATATATATATATATATATATATATATTAAATAGAGGAATTTAAAATATATATATATATATATATATATATATATTTAAATAGAGGAATTTAATTATAATATATAATTCATATATTTAATATATATATATACATATATATATATATATATATAAATGTGTGCAAGTGTGTGCATATAGTAGTACCGCCTTGAGCTACCGAAACTGTGTTATCACCCTGGTTGGCGGCTGATGAGGTTAGGGTATCGCACGTGCTTTCACACGTTGTATGATGAAAAAAAAATTCATCTATTTAAAATATATATATATATATATATATATATATATATATATATATATATATGTGTGTGTGTGTGTGAATGTGTGTGCATATATATATATTTATATATATTGATAGATTTAGATATATAGATTCCTTTGCCGTCTCATCTGTCTTTTTGTCAGTTCAATTAGGGATGCAGGCTTTCTATGAAGTCTATTAATAGGAATTGTAAAGGTTCGTATGCTGCCATATTTACTCATGTTATGTGGTTTGGATTTGTACAAGTTCATGTCTTACACAGATTATTTGAACAAGCCAAGGGAGACTAATCTCCCTGACTAATTTACAGAGGAGAGTCCCGGCGGCGTAGTGGCTAATGTGCTGACCTGCAACATCGAAGTAACAAAGTTCGATCTCATATCACTCTCTGACAGTTACATTCAGACTAATGCTTTTGGGTAAGTGAGGAATCCCATTATTCCTGATTCTACGAGAGTGGTTCTGGCGTTAAATAACCAAAAATAAGAAGAGAAAAATTATAATCCAAGTAAGTAAGTAAAGTTGGCGACCATAGTCGAGGGTGACCCGAAGGCTCTTTTTTCAATTGCAACAACACTGAGGTGTAAGGGAGAGCGCAACCCCATTCCTGGCTTGCTCAACTTTACAATTGATCTTTACCTTATAATGCTGAGTGTTAAGCAAGGTGGCATCAAGTACCATTTTTTGGAGTCTGTGGTATGACTCGACTTGGGATTGAACTCTGGTCTCAGGGACCATGAGAGAACACTCTACTCATTAGGCCAATGACCGGATATAAATGAGGAGATAAAATGGATTCACCCATTTCCCCCATTGCTGGGACGATTTTCTTTACTTAAAACCATTCCACTTTGAGTCTTTTCAAACACAAACACACACACACACACACACACACACACACACACACACATATATATTTATATGTATATTATAGTGGCCAAATGAGTAGAGCGTTCGCCAATTGTCTTGGAGACTGTGATTCAATCACAGGTCGAGTCTTACCAGAGACTCCAAAAATGGTACTTGATGCCGCCTTGCTTAGTACTCAGCACTATAAGGTGAAGATCAAGGATAAAGTGGAGCGATCCTCGGAATGGAGTAGCACCCTCCGCTATATCTCGGTGTTGTAGCCATTGAAAAGGAAGCCTTCGGGTCACTCTCGACAAAGGTCGCTAACTTTACTTACTTTATGAAAAGTGAGGGGGGGGAAGAGGTAAAGAAAAGCGTTGATTCCTGACGTGTACACACACGCACGAAAACACACACACAGACACAGCGGATGTTTCGGGTGTAATGGATATTGTCATAGGAAATGAACATAGCCCAGTCGGCTAGGGCAGTAGAATACACCGACTGCACCTCTGCCGAGGGATAAGACCCCCCCCACCCCAAAGAGCATCCTGATATATGACACAAAACAATCTGATGGTAATGCTCCAGGGATGCTGGAGCTTTGGGAAAATAGTCTACCTACCCCTTCATTGCTATTGCTCCTTGGTCCACTCAGGCCCGGAGTGGAAGCACCTGATGGGGTCCTATCTATGGGTAAAAAAAAAAAGTTGCATACCTATGCTAAACGGAATTGTTTGATTTAGAACTACTTGACTAAACTGAATAACTTGAAATAGAAATGTTTTTGACAATTAAACTGTGTACTTAAATTTTAACTGCGTACTTATGCTAAACTGAATTGTTTGAAATGGAACAGTTTTTGACATTGAGACTGTACCTACGTTGAACTGAATTGTTTAGTATAGAACTGTTTTGACATTTAACTGTGTGTAAAAAAAATCTATGCTTATACTAAACTGACTTGGCTGAATAAAAATTGTTTAAATCAACTGAATTTTTTTAAATAGAAATGTTTTTGGCAATTAAACTGTGTACACGTGCTAAACTGAATTGTTTGAAATAGAACTGATTATTTGTATAAAAATGGATTTGGTATTAAATAACCTACAAAGGTTGATATGCCATGAAACCCTAACAACAACCAACCATATATTTTTATGTATATTATAAGAAAAGAGAGAGAGAGAGAGAGAGAGAGAGAGGGAGAGAGAGAGAGAAGAAATGAAAAACGTTAGTTCCTTGCGCGTGCACACATGCACGAAAATATACACACAGACACTAGGGCCGTTTCGGGTGTAATGGCTAACGTCGTAAGAAATGAACATAGTCCTGTCGGCTAGAGCTGTAAAATACATCGACTGCATCTCTGCGGAGGGGTAGTTTTCCCCAACGAATATCCTGCATATTACACTAAACAATCTGATGGTGACGGTCCAATAATCCTGGAACTTTACGGAATGCGAAGTAACCCTTTATTGCCATCGCTCCCAGGTCCATTCTGGCCCGGAGTGATCACACCTGGTACTGTCCTATTTATGGATCAAATAGAACTGTTTGACATTTAAATTGTACTAATGCTAAAGAGAATTGCTCGCAATAGAAATGTTTAGAAATTTAAACTGTTTACTTACGGTAAACTGAGTTGTTTGAAATAGAACTGTTTTGACATTTAAACAGTGTACTTATGCTAAAGAAAATTGTTTGAAATAGAACTGCTTTTACTTTTAACTGTGTGTAAGCAAAAAATCTGTACTAATCCTAAACTGAATTGTTTGAAAAAGAACTGTTTATATCTATAAAAATGGATTTGCCATTAAATAACTTATAATTGTTGGTATAGAAACTAAACCAAAGCGACATGAGTAGGGGAGGGCGCTACTCCAATCCCTGGATATCTCCACTTTACCCTTGATCCTTACCTTATAATGCTGACTGTTAAACAAGGAGGCATCAAGTACCATTTTTGGAGTCTTTGGTATGACTTGACTTGGGATTGAACCCTGGTCTCATGGACCATGAGCAAACACTCAACTCATTAGGCGAGACTGTTTGCATTTCACATTGTGCCTTATCCATTGGGAAAGGTATGAATTAAATTATTCTTCCTCCATATATGGGTAAATAGTAGAGCAGACTGCGTTCTTTAACCTTGGTATGGCAACCAGTCTAGGACAAGGAATCTCAAACTTCAAAAATTGTTAAACTTCACTAAAAATTGACCTGGTGTTCTATCTTGGTTGTACTGAACGGTAGGTTAACAAATACACACACATATGTATGTGTGTATTTGTGTGCAAGTGTGTACGAGAGAGGGAATGAGAGAGGGGGAGAGAGAAACAAATAAAAACTAACGAACGGCAGTCATGGATACTTACCAAGGTACACAGATCTTTGTGTGTGTGTGTGTGTGTGTGTGTGTATGTGGGTTTATGTGTGCGCGTGTGTCTGCGTGCTTGTGAATGTGTTATCATCGTCATCATGTCATGCCGCTTGCACGGAAATCCTTTACCCTCTCTCGCCACTTCTCCCTATCGTTCATCGCCTCTGGCAGGTCTTCAAGGCTACATCCCGTATCCTCACATAGCTGCTGTATATATGTTCGTGCTGGTCGTCCTGCTTTTGCTCGGTCATATGTGAAGGTCCATAGGAGTTATGAGCTCGTCTCTGCTTCTCCAGCAGAGTCCTGCATGCCTGGTTCGTCTAACTTGGATAGTTTTCGAGATGGGAGGCAGGTGGCTGTAGAGTTGTTGCCTTGTGGAGTGTTGCCGCCAGGACTTGTTCAATATTGCTCACAACATTCTTGTGTAATTTCCGTCTAGCTTCTTCTCCAGCCGTTTTGTTAGCGTCCAAGTAGTGCATCCATACAGCAGTATCGACACGACTGCTGCCTGGAAGAAACTGCGTTTCATTTTATCGGTCAAGTAAGTTTTTTCTTGGGTGAGTATCTGTGTGAGTATCTGTGTTCGTGTATATGCTTGTGTTTCAGGCTACGTCCATATTCTGTGAGTGGTATAGCAAATAATGTGTTTCTGTAGTCGTGTGTGTGTGGATGTGTATCCGTTTCTTTCTATATATGTATGAGGTAGTCCACGATTATCACTGTATATAAGAAGTGTGTGTGCGTATGAGTGTCGATTATATATATATATATATATATACACTGGCACACACACACGCATGCGCGCGCACATACGCATGTATATACACACATAAATCTATCTCTGTCTCAATCTCCCTCTCTCTATGAAATTACATATATTGAGCACACACACACACACACACACATGAATATGCTTGTCAGTGTGTGTGTGTGTGTGTGTGTGTGCCAGTGCATGTATCTGAGTATGTGGGCGTTGTGTTTTTGTGTGTGTCTGTGTCTATATCTGCGTATGTGTGTATTTTTGCGAATTTATATGTCGGATATATATATATAGAGAGAGAGAGAGAGAGAGAAAACTTCCTTAAAGCGTATTTATCTGTTTATGGATGTATATCTCTCTCGTTCTTTCCTCTCGGCCTCTCTCTCTCACCCCCTCTCTCTCACCCCCCTCTCTCTCTCACCCTCTCTCTCTCTCTCTCTCACTCTCCGTATGTTTGAGTGTCTCTGTGTGTGCCTGTGTTAGTGGAAGATAAGCGTATATATGGTTGTACGTTTATGTGTGTTTACTTTTTTTAAGCGTGTATGACTGTGTGTGCATGTGAGTGTGCCTCTGTGTGTGTGTGTATGTGTGTGTGTGTGTGTGTGTGTGTGTGTATTCCTGTGTGGGCGTGTGTATATGTTCGTCTGTGCGCGCGTGTGTGTGTCTGACCCGATGTGTGTGTGTGTGCATGCGTTTGAATACGTGCGCTTGTGTGTGTATGTGTGTGTGTGTGTGTGTGTGTGTGTGTGTGTAAGTGTATCCACCTGTGAATGTGTGTGTTTGTACGCGTGTTTGTGGGTTTGCACGCACGCGTAAGTGTGCTTCTGGGTGTGCGCGTGTTTGCGCGCGTGTGTGGGTGTGTTGGGTGTGTGTGTGATTCTGTGTGTGTAAGGGAGTGCGTATGTGTGTGTGTGTGTGTGTGTGTGTGTGTGTGTGTGTGTGTGTATTTCGTGTTGAAATAAGAAGAAAAAATCATAAATAAAAAAAGGGCTTTTAATATAACTTTCTTTCTCGATTTACTGGAAAACAATTGAATTTAACACAAATTTTACCCTTTTTGAAAGGCACGTTTCATGAAATATGCAAAATAAATAAATAAATAAGAAATGACGGACACTTAACTGCATAGTTTTGTCGTGAAATAATAACTTTCTTAGCATAAAACGAAAACGTTTTCGGCGAAATACTCATAGGCTGAAAATGACGCATCTAAAATTCCTTTAACGCTTTTGAAAAAAAAAACAAACCTGATTCCAAACTTGAAACTTCCCCTTCAAGAAGCAATTGTCAAGATGGAAGATATTCTTGTGTCTCTCTTTGTCAAGATTGCGTTGCCGCTTGGTCGAATTTGATGCCACTTAATCATCAATTATTATAAATATGGTATGAATGTTTTTGGTTAGTGATGATATTGACACTCTCAAATAGAAACAGAAAAATAAGGAAGAGAGAGAGAGAGAGAGAGACGGGGTGGGAGAGAGAGGGAGAGAGGAACGAAGAAGGAAATTTAAGAAAGCAAAAAAGATTGTTCTTTGGTAAAAATGTGCTGAAAGTTTGACAGTGCAATTTTGGCGAGACAAGAATTGTTCAAATTTCAATCTCCTTTTTCTTGAATGTTTCCATCAATCCGTCTCAATCTGACCACTTTTCTCTTCAACCAATCTCTCTTTCTCTTCTTGTTTTTCTTGCACGCACGCACGCACACACGCGCGTGCACACACACACACACACACACACATATATGTGTGTGTGTGTGTGTGTGTGTGTCTAATTCTATTAAATATATATATTTCCATAAAATTAGATTCCATTTACATATATATATATATATATATATATATGCACACATACAGACATATATGTATATACATATACACGCACAGACATACACAAGCACACATTAGCATCACATACACAGACCCACTGACACAAACTCAGACAAACACACACACACACACACACATATATATATATATATATATATAATTCTAATCATTTTGTAGCGTTTCTGTCAACTTTGTTTTTTATATATATATGTATATATATTTGCGTAAATATATAATTCAGTATTATATATATATATATATATATATATATGGACACACACTCACACATATATATATATATATATATATATATATATATATATATAGTGACAAAAATTATTCCGTGAGTCAGGAACTAACCTACTACAGTTTATATATATATATATATATATATATATATATATTAATTTTGCTGCCAACACAATGAAAAAGTTTGTGGAACATGAAAAACTTTTTGAGAGTTTTTACGTCCAATATAAACACATATATAAATACTCAAAAACACCCACATATATATTCATTTTGAAGCCTTTCCGTATACTTCCTTTTTCTCATATTGCACACACACACACACACATATATATATATATATATATATATGTGTGTGTGTGTTTGTGTGTGTGTGTATATAATTAAAATTATATAAAAATATATAATTCAACTTTATATATATATATATATATATATATATATATATATATATATATATATATATATATATATATATATTCATTTTGCTGCCAACCTGATGGACTTAAGAATGTTTTTAAGAGTTTCAATATCGAATATATATTTTTTTTCATTTTGTTGTGTGACTGATATTTGTTGTTTTCCAAAAAAACTCCATGAAACCCATGGGTCGCTTTTTAAATTCCATGAATTAAATATATATATCTAATATATATTTATTTATTACGGTTATTATGTAATAGCTCTCTCCTAGATATTGAGCCATCTCCATATTATATTGCACTAGGTTCGACACAATCCCACAAAGTGATTTAGTGCCTACCAAAACTGTTATAATATATATATATATATATATATATACTACCAGTCAAAGGTTTTTGACAAACCTCAATTTTTTATTGCTCATTCCGATAGCGTTATTTTTCATGAAACAACTCAAGTACTTCAACGATTTTATTTATCATATTAAACATAAGTTATCCTGACTAACATCAAATTAAAAAAACAAAACAAAAAAAAAAAAATCACAAAAACATCTTAAACTTTGTCTTTACCAAAATGAAACCTTTTGCCGGCAATCACCGCTTTACAGATTCTCGGTATTCTTTCCACCAAAGACTGGAGGTTGACTGAAGATAGTTCTGTTTTGCTCTCCAGCAAGAGTTGCCATTGGAGAACCTGATTTGTGGATTGTTTTGCTCTGACTTTCAATGGGATTTAAATCCGTCGATTACACCGCCCAAGACGTCAGTTGAAGGATATGCTGTTCCACTTTGCTTTCAGTGAACCCTTGGCAGAATTTTCTAGTATGTTTTAGGTCATTATCTTGCATGAATACAAATACTTGAATTACAAGCCGCGTTCCAGATGGGGTCACGTGAAGCTACAGTATGTTTTGATAGTCGATCTGATTCAATTTGCCCTTTTCGCTAGTCAAATCCTCAACTTTGGCAACCCCCCCACACACACACACACCCTAACAGAGCCTCTTCTATGCTTTATGTTTGGTGTGAGTTAAGGTGTTGCAGCTTTTTCACCAACTCATTGCCGCTCATTGACCTTCCTAATTGACCGAAAGATTTTGAACTTTAATTTTTCAGTCCAAAGGGCTTTATTCAATTGCTCTATTGTCCAGTCTTTGTGCGCCTTGACCCACAGGAGCTATTGGATACAGTTTTACTTTCTCAACATTAGTCTCTTGCCAGTACTTCTACTATATACGCCAGCTTCACAGAGTGGATGTTGACATTTTTTCACGACATTTGTTCAGTCAGCCTTCCGTCACACAGGCTGGTGACTCTGAAGAAATTGTCTTCTGCATGGGTAAAACAGAGAGTATCTAGCAAGCACTAATTAAACACAATATAGTCTATATATATATATATATATATATAGCGTAGTATATATATATATAGAGAGAGAGAGCGAGAGAGGGAGAGAGAGATAAAGAAAGAAAGAAGCAATAAAAAGGCACTCAAAAAGAAACAGAAAGTGGAACTGAGAGGGAGACGAATAAAAGCACAGACACACACACGTATATATATATATATATATATATATAGTCAATGACGATATCTTAGTCTCTCACCTGAACAACGACGTTACTGTTATCCGAGTGTATATAGATACGAGTGACCTAAATAATTGATTTCAGTTTTGGTTGGGTTTTATGGCATATCAACCTTTTTAGGTTATTTAATGCCAAATCCATTTTTATACAAATAAACAGTTCTATTTCAAACCATTCAGTAAAGCATTAGTACACAGTTCAATTGTCAAAAACATTTCTATTTCAAGCTATTCAGTTTAGTCAGTTGTAAGTCAAACAATATAGTTTAGTATACGTATAGTTTTTGTTTACGTACAATTCAGTTTTGCGTAGTACAATAACAATCGCAAAAAACAGTTCTATTTCAAACAATTCAGTTTAGCGTAAGTAAGCAGTTTAAATGTCAAAACAGTTCTATTTCGAGCAATTCAATTTAGCATAAAGATTCAGTCTAAATAATAAATAGTAAACCCTCGAAATCATGGTTAAGTTCTATTTGACCCATAGATAGAGCCCTATCAGGTGCTACCACACTGAGTAAGAGTGGACCTGGGAGTTATAGCAATGAAAGAGTATTCCGCATTTCCCAAAGCTTGAGCAATACTGTAACCTCAACATCAGACCCTTTAGTGTCATATATCAGGACACCCCTTTTTTTTCGTGGGGGGGTCTTACCCCTCTGCACAGATGCATTCGATGTATTCTAAAGCCCCAGCCGTCTGGTGAACAAAATATGTGTGTGTGTGTGTGTGTGTGTGTGCATGCAATTCCAAATTTTAAGTAAGTGCCAATGTAAAAATATTCCAATGTGTTTGTGAAAAATAAGCTTTTCTTTGAAACAAAAAAATATCGAAATGACATTCCATTCATCTCGATCAAATTTCGTGAATTTCAATATCATTATTTGTTTGATAAAGTCAAATTTAGCGAAGAACCTTCTTCGATGGGAATCGAACTCGTTGTCAATTGTTTGTATGATAATAATATTAACAACTGCACTGTGTCCAACCGAGTTATATTTCAAGTCTTTAAATCTTATTTGGGACTCGAGCAAGATACAATTTCCAAATGATTTCATCTCTCTCTCTCTCTCAATATATATATATATATATACATGTGTGTGCGTGTGTGTGTTGTGTGTGTGTGTGTGTGTGTGTGTGTATAAATACATGTGTGTATATACATAGTATCAATAACTAGTGAGTCAGGAACTAACCTATAATAGTTCTGCCTAAGTGGCTTATCAGGGTACCTAATCCCGAGATTAGGTACCCTGATAAGCCACTTAGGCGAAACTATAGTAGGTTAGTTCCTGACTCACTAAGTAATTATCGTTACTATTTTACTCTACTTAGTATTGAGCACTTTTTGCATTGTAGCTTAGCAGCCCTAACGGTGTTTTTTTCTTTTGACCAACCAATTGCGTGTCTTTTGGTTTTTTTCATTTGGTATGAAAAGGTTGGCCTTTTGTTGTTTTTCGTTTTGTTTTTTTTCCAATATATATATTTTTTCCCTTTGACAGTGATTCGTTGTATATTTTCAGCTTCAAATCACTTGCTGGTTTTTTTATTACCGTAAGGGCTATTATTTAATATATATATATATATATATATATATATATATATATATATATATATATATATACAGTATGGGAGAGAGATAGAGATAGATAGATTGTTGATAGAGATGGAGAGAGAGAATGAAGAACTGACTGTGAGTGAAATATGGATAAATTGATAGATTCGAAAAACTGAGAGAGATAAAAACAGATTGGATAAAAAAATAGATAAAATGATAGAGAGAGGGAGAGTAGGAGAGGAAAGATATGGAGATTGAGAGAGAGGGGAGAGAGAGAGAGATGGAAAGAGTGAAGAATAGACTGTGATAGATAGATAGATAGATAGAAACAGAAGGTTATAACTGGAATATATATATATATATATATATATATATATATATTGTGACGGCAAATTCTTTAAAATCCCAAAACAGGATTTTATTTTCGCACGTGTGAAGACGGGGCAGGTTGGCACTTGATCCCTTGTAGGATAAGTCCTTGTTCAGAGTTTTTTCCTCGGGCACATAAAAACTGGCATATTATGTGAGGGATTAATTTAGGGCAAGACTGACCGCCGCTGGCAAGGGGTTCCAAATTTCACACTATACACACACCCACGAAGGCCACTAGTCTTCCTCCCCTAGACAATGGAAGATATGGACTTCTAGGTTAAGACGTAATAATATTAAATATAGTAGTCGGCAATTCCGGTTTCCCGTGTGATATTTTAAAGGAATTTATAGGACAATTTTAAGCAAGATAACATAAGGCGAACAGAAGCTGGAAAAGAAACATGAAGTAACAAATTCGTAGCAGACGCTACAAATAACAACTTAGACCACGTGGGAACCTTAAAATATACAAATCTTTTCCTACACATAGATATACACCTTCAACGTGTCAAATATATCATAAATGAACAGTCCATGAACATAAATGTCTTTCTTCTTTTTTTGTCTTTCGTTTTTCTTCAAATTGAGAGAGAGGGGGGGCATATAAAATTGGGTATAAGGAGAAATGGTCCCAAAGTTTACTTATCTTTTTTCATTGATGGAGTTCCTGTGGAGAATCTTTCTTCTTTTACGGGCTAATAGACTTTATGCTATTTTTAACACTGGCTTGAAGAAAGTGGCTCCTTCGTGTCCGAGATATTTTTTTGTCTTCTTCTACCCGGAGTACTTGGCTTTGGTTCTGTCCGCTACGAACCTTGTCCAACCACTAACTTTTCTTATTATCTATTTCCGCTGACGGGAAGGAGTCCCCACTTCCGTTTTAGAGTTCAAGCCAATCGTTTGGCTTCTACCTTCTTCCTTCCCGTATCAGGCGACCCGAGTGAGGTCACCAAGTATAAACATCTGTGGGTCTCCCCTCTGTGACCTACATTCTTTCTTAACGGTCATTCTCTGATGGCTTGCCACTGCTAATTCAAACAAGAGGATAGTAGTAATCATATTTCTATCTTCTCAATGGGACACCACGTGACAATATATATATATATATATATAAATGTATGTATAATTATATATATATGGTAGATGTAATTATTATTACAAAACTGATATCTACCAGATATATATCAACCAAGGTATTTGATCTCAGTGTCTTTCTGTCTCTGTCTCTCTTAGGCAGCCTCTTTTCTCTGTCTCTTTTTTAACTTATATCAGTTCGCACTTTCGCTTTCTTTCTCCCTCTCTCTCTTTCTTTCTCTCTCTCTCTTTCTTACAACTTCTATTTTCTTTTCTTTCAACAGCTCAGTCGGCAAGACTATAGAATACAACGACTGTATCTCTGCCAAAATCTTTGAACCCACTAACGTGTGTTATTGATGTTGCACTAAATAATCTAATGGCGAGGCTTTCGTTGTGAAGCTTTGGGTGATGTAGAAGTTTCTCTTCATTGCCATTATTCCCAGGTCTACTATGGCCCGTATTGGTCATCTCAATGGGTCGAATAGAACTATGCAACCCTTTAACTTTATACAAACAAATGACTGATCTTCAATTGAAATGTTACTGTTACAACTGATTGATATCAAATAGAAATATTTAGATTAGTTAGTAAAGAAAACTTTGCTTAAAGTTTATTCGATAATCAATCAAATCATTATGGTTAAACAGCAATGCTTGAAACCAATTGACTTTGGGGCATTTAAAGATTATCTACAAACTATTTGTTTACAAATATTATATATATATATATATATATATATATATATATATATATATATATATATTTAAAGATGGTTGTTCCAGGTTCAAAAAAGAATAAGGATATATTTTAAAATAGGAAAGTCCACGAAGAGATTTGTATTTTTTGAATTTATTTATTTTATTCTTACAAACGTGTTTTATATATGTATGTTTCAAGCTTGTTGCTTTCATCAGAGAACATGTATAGTACAAGGCCTTTTAATGGGTTACTCAATGAGACTTGAACTCATACTGGAAACAAGAGTGAGTTCAAGTCTCATTGAGTACCCCATTAACAAGGCCTTGTGCCACACATGTTCTCTGACGAACGTAACAAGTTGGAATCTTAGACATATATAACACGTATGTAAGAACAAAATAGATGAATTCAAAAAATACAAATCTCTTCGTAAATCTTCCTATTTAAGATATATATATATATATATATATATATATATATATTATAACTGGATTTGTCATTAAATAACCAACAAGGGATTATTATACCACAAATCTCCACCAATCAGCTTTTTCTTTCTACCTCTTCTTCTCTATTTTCATAATCTATCTATCTATCTATCTATCTATCTATCTTATTCATTTTATATGTATTTTATTCATTATGTTAAGATATTTCTTAATATTTTCAAATCTTTTCCCATCTATTTATCTATCTATCTCTTCTTGTTCATATCTATCTATCTATCTATCTATGTTCTCTTTATTTAATTGCTTTGAGTCAGTCACATTTTTGTCTATTTTGAACGAGACGGTTTTAAATGATTTCTGTGTTAGTCGCAGAGAAATATAATTTGTAAATGAAATAAACGCGTTCAGGTCTGAGCAATTGCCAAACGAGAACACGATGAAAATCAGAGGCAGTTAAAAAGGTAACTATAAAAAGAACTAAAATGAATCGGGATGATAAAGGAAGACGAGGAAACGTAAGAAGGTTTTATGAAGTGGATATGAAAGAAGAAAAAGTGTTGAAAATGAGATTTTGAAAAGGCGCAAAAAAAGAGGTTGAAAGAAAAGGAAAGAAAAATGATCAAATGAAAGAGAATAAGTAAACGAATAAACAAATAAATAAATAAAGAAAGAAATTCTAAATGAAGACTGCAAACTGATAAAGATTTTGAAAGAAAGAAAGAAAGAAAGAAAGAAAGAAAAAAAAATTCTGAATGAAGATGGCGAAAAAGAAGAGAGAAAGAAAGACATTCTGAATGAAGAAAGAAAGAAAGAAAGAAAGAAAGAAAGAAAGAAAGAAATTCTGAATGAAAATGGAAAAATGGAAGAAGAAAGAAAGAAAGAAAAAATAGAAATTCTAAATGAAGAAAGAAAGAAATTCTGTAGAAAGAAAGAAAGAAAGAAAGAAAGAAAATTCTGAAAGAAGATGGAAAAAAAAGAAGAAAGAAAGAAAGAAAGGAAGAAAGAAAAAGAAAGAAAGAAAAAGAAAGAAAAAGAAAGAAAATAGAATTTCTGTAGAAAGAAAGAAAGAAAGAAAGAAAGAAAGAAATTCTAAATGAATATGGAAAAAAAGAAAGAAAGAAAGAAAGAAAGAAATTCTGAATGAAAATGGAAAAATGGAAGAAGAAAGAAAGAAAGAAAAAATAGAAATTCTAAATGAAGAAAAAAAGAAATTCTGTAGAAAGAAAGAATGAAAGAAAGAGAGAAAATTCTGAAAGAAGATGGAAAAAAAGAAGAAAGAAAGAAAGAAAGAAGGAAAGAAAAAGAAAGAAAAAGAAGGAAAATAGAATTTCTGTAGAAAGAAAGAAAGAAAGAAATTCTAAATGAATATGGAAAAGAAGAAAGAAAGAAAGAAAGAAATTCTGTACGAAAAAGTAAAAAAGGAAGAAAAAAAGAAAATGATCAATATGAATGATGGTGCAAAAGAGGGAGACCTGAAGAAAAAAGATAAAAAGACTGAAAGAAAATTCTGAATGATTGTGGAAAAGAAAGAAAGAAAGAAAGAGTGACATGTAAAAGAAAGAAAGAAAGAAAGAAAGAAAGAAAGAAAGAAAGAAAGAAAGAAAAATTAAAGACAGGATTAAAAGAAATGAAAAGAAATAAACAGTAAACGAAAGAGAAAAAGGAAAAAGGGAAATTAAGATGAAAGCTAAAATGAATTAGTACAAACAACAAAACAAAACAAGACAAAATATTAGAAGAAGAAGAAGAAGAAGAAGAAGAAGAAGAAGAAGAAGAAGAAGAAGAAGAAGAAGAAGAAGAAAGCATAAACTAAAATGAAAGAAAATGCCCGAAAGAAAGAAAGCAGGAAGTAAAGAACTGCGCATGTGCAAAAACAATGTCAGACGTCAGTGATGCGCATGCGCCATAAATCTGAACAGTGACCAATAAATGGGGGACGTCAGAACAAGCTGTCCCCTAATATCTCGGCAGTGTTGATTGATGACCAATGCCAGCCAGGCGTGACCACCGCATCTACGCTAACCGCAATCGTCTACGTTTTCCTTTTCTTTCTTTTCTTTTCTTTTCTTTTCTTTTTTTTTTTTTCATTTCTTTCTTCATCATTCGCCTTCACTACTCTTATCCCCAAGCAGGAAGAAGAAACCTTTGTGACCAGGCTCAGTGATACTGAGGGGACAGACGTCTGGAGAAGGTACTGGGCGTTGAATTGAGAGGAAATTGACCCATGCCCTAACGAGTTTTTTTTTTTTTTTTAATTTTATCATTATTATTATTATAAAAGTCTCGAGCACCTTGCCTGGCGAAATATTCTCTGAATGAGGAAATAGATTGAAGGGTTTTTTTTTCAGAGTGGCTTAAGATGGGAGAATGGTCGATAGTGTTCTTTTACAAGGAAGGGGTTAGGATTTAGGGTATTTTAGAGTGAGCTGTACAGCGAAAAAAAAAAAAAGACGGGTGTGAATTTAAATAGTTGAGACAAGACGCAATCTGTCGAAGGCTTTATTTTGTTTTTCAATAAGAAGAAATAATTGTGCTTTCAGATTCGGACACAAAGGACATTATCTTATTTTAAAAAAATGATCATATGGTTCCCAACGTTTTTCTTGGGCTCCCATTTCGAAGCAACAAAATATTAACAACGCAACTGGGTAAAATACTTTATCTGATGTTGATGAACCAGTTTTAGAGATTTCAAGAGTGTGGAATATAGGTTCATTGCCAATACTCCCAGATCAACCCTGTCCTGGAATGGGAATGCCTGTTAAGGTCCCTTGTATCTTTATAATAGATCTACTTGAAAAAAATCGTATTCTATAGGATCGTCTGCAAAAAAAAAAAAATTCTTAAAAAATAACGCAAAAATGTAAATATTGACTTGCAATAAACCTCTCGGTATGAAATCCGAGACTATTTTTTGAGTACCTTTTCATTGCCATTACTTCCCGATCCTCTTTGATCCTAGGTGTGAGTACCTGTTAAGGTCCTATCTATGTTTTTCATAAATGTATTTAAAAATGACTCGTATTCTATAGAATCGTGCGTAAAAAGTCTTCAGAAATAACAGAAAAAAACGATAAATATCGACGAAAAATGAATACGATTCCCTAATCTCTCGGTTTAAAATAACACAAGAGGAGTTGAAATGCCATTAACATCATTCAATCGAATTCGATCCAATTAAAATGACGTCATTACATACAGCTCAAGCAAAGCTAATTCCCCCAAAATATATTTAGGTGATTTGAAAAATTATTTAACTCAAACATCGGTTTTTGCTCTATCAAACTCCTGTAATCTGCGATATTTTAAGACAAATTTCTCACTTCAAATACAAGAGTACGTCCATCTTACGAGATATGTTTTTGAAACGTCGAAGTTTACATTTTTCTAGGCCTTAACCTCGCGTAACATCCAAAGTGTCTCCGCATAAATCATACAAAACAAAGTCTCTTGGTTAAAGTAATCAAGATTTTTATTAAACAGTGATAACTATTTATAACACCTGAACATATATGTAGAAATATAAAAAATAAACAAAAATACCCCAAAGCGTCACATCAACCGAAAAGGACATCGACTCAAGGTTAACGAAGGCATGAACAGCTATCAATAGGCTATCGATTATATGGAAATCAGACCAGACCAATTTGATGAAACGCAGTTTCTTCCAGGCAGCTGTCGTATCGATACTGCTATATGGCTGCACTACATGGACTCTAACAAAACGGCTGGAGAAGAAGCTAGACGGCAATTACACAAGAATGCTGCGTGCAATCTTGAACAAGTCCTGGCGGCAACACCCCACAAGACACCAACTGTACGGCCACGTGCCTCCTATCACGAAAACTATTCAAGTTAGACGAACCAGACATACAGGACACTGCTGGAGAAGCAGGGACGAACTCATAAGTGATGTACTCTTATGGACCCCCACATATGGCCGAGCAAAAGCAGGACGACCAGCACGAACATACATTCAGCAACTATGTGAGGATACGGGATGTAGTCCAGAATACCTGCCAGAGGCGATGAACAATAGGGAAAAGTGGCGAGAGAGGGTCAGAGATATCCGTGCTACCAGCACGACATGATGATGATGATGATGATATTGCCCAATCGGCTCGGGCTGTAGAATACACCGACTGTACCTTTGCAGAGGGATAAGAAACCCCCTCCAAACAAGTGTCCTGGATATGATACTAAACAATCTGATCGTGAGGTTCCAGTAATGCTAGAGCTTTGGAGAATGCGGAGAACCCCTTTATTATTATCACTCCCAGGTCCACTCTGACCCGGAGTGGTAGCGCCTGATAGGGTTCTATCTATGGGTCAAATAGAACTAAACTGCGTACTTATACTAAACAAAATTACTTGAGATAGAACTGCTTTGATATTTTAAATTGCGTACTTATGCTAAACTGAATAGCTTGAAATAGAACTGCTTTGACATGTAAACTGCGAAGTTATGCTAAACTGAATTGTTTTAAATAGAACTGTTTTGTAACATTGAAACTGTACTTACGCTAAACTGAATTGTTCGAAATAGAACTGTTTTGACAACTGTCTATAAACACAAAACTTTACTTACACTAAACTAAATTGCTAAAATTAGAACTGTTTGACTTAACTGAATAGCTTGAAATGGATTTTTTTTGACAATGAAACTGTGTACTTATGCTAAACTGAATTATCTGAAGTAGAACAGTTTATTTGTATAAAGGTGGATTTAGCATTAAATAACTTGGGATATTTGGTATGCCATAAACACAAACAATCAGATAAACCTTATAGTTGAGATAATAATGTTTAGTTATCAACTAGGCTTCATCAAGGTCTAGACTATATTGTTTATAGACGGCACCATGTGCGACCGAAAAAAAAAATCAAAAAATTCCAAAGTAGCAGTTTCCCAGGAGACCTCTTACAGGAAGCGAAATCAGTGCATGCCTAAAAAGAGGAGCTTCCTGGTGCCATAAAAGTGATTCTTTCAGTAAGTTGTTATTACAGCTATTTGATGAACTTCTTTCTCTCGGCTCCTAGCCAGGTAGCACTCGTGCTTGCCAAGTCCCAGGCTTAGCGACTCGTTTTGTCTCCTGTTAATAGCCACCTTTGTTCGATATACTTCATTGAAAACACCCACTGAACACAAGATGAAATCAAACTTATAGCTCACCGAAAATGACTCTAATTTATATCAACGCTTTGTCTGGGTGACGTGACTATTTCAACAGGGATAGGAAAATATTCCACACCACAAAATCGTTTTTAAACCCTAAAAATAAAGTTTGAGTTAAAAGGTATCCTTGTCTCTTTCTGTCCGTCCGTCCGTCCGCCCGTCCTTTATTCTCTTGCAGCCTCCCACATTCATACGAATCTCAGAATCATCCTAACAGAAACTAACAATTCCTGAGACGATGCTTGACGATTTTTATCATTCAGGGTTTTCGGACAATTGTCTTTATCTTTATTGTTATTTCCACAACGTTTCGGCCGATATGTCCTCCGGCCTTCTTCAGATGTTTGTCAAACTCGGGATCCTACCTGGGACTTCGAACTACGTCCTTTATTGAATCCACGAGGGTGGGTCACCTGTTCTGATTCCGTTAACCATAACTGGGTACAAGCGTTAAGTATTCCCGTATTGTTAGTCACCTGCAGTTAAGATTGAACCCACAACCTCCACATGATTGGCTCCTTAGAAGCTTAGGGAACCAACGCCTATAACCGTTACGCTATGTGTTCTGCTGGATTTGGTTCCCAAAGCTTCTATGGAATAACTGTTTAGATATTTAAACTGCGTACTTATGATAAACTGAATGTTTTGAAGTAGAACTGTTTTTGACATTGAAACTGTACTTAAGCTGAACTGAATTTCTCGAAATAGAACTATTTTCGGCTATTAACTGTGTGTAAACAAAGACTGTTCTTTTGCTAAACTGAATTGTTTGAAATAGAACTGTTTGACTAAACTGAATAGCTTGTAATAGAAATATTTTTGACAATAAAATTCTGTACTTATGCTATCTCGAATATTTTGAAATAGAACTCTTTACTAGTATAAAAATGAATTTGGCATTAAATAACCTACAATCGCGGATATGCCATAAAACCCCAAACAAACAAACTATAACAAGGTTTTTGAATATTTTTTAATGCTACGAACGGAATCATCAATTTTGGGAAGTGAAATATTTACGATAGTTGACAATTCAAGTGTATTGCGTTGTTTTATCCAACTATGACAGTATGAACGATGGCGAGATTTCGGAAAATAAAGCTACAACGTTTGCTTAAATGTCTTGATGATATACGTCTGTCTTGAGTAATGCGAGATGCTACAAATAACGGCGTTAAAAATTTGTAAGAAATTTGGTTTGGTTTCTTCGTTTAATGGCGTATCAACCTTCGTAGTTTATATAACTATATATATGGTTGTCCTAAATATGATATGCCAAAGCCATCTTTCTAGAAAAATAGCAGGGATAATATCTAACCCATCTCTTGGAGGATAACGTGGTTCAAACGCTTCTCCAGGGGATTTGTCCGAAAGAGCATGTAGCAGTGCAACTGGAGATCGAACTCGCTTATACATCAGTCCAATGTGTTAACCATTACACCACGAGGACGTCCCTACTCTAAGATAGTTGTAGTTATAAAAAAAAAAAAAATTATTTCATTATGTATGAAATCAATGTCTCAGCACATATTTTTTATATTTTCATCACACAACATGCGATACTCTGTCCTCGTCAGCCGCCAACCAGGGTGATAACAGTTTCGGTGGCTCAAGGCGGTACTGCCACTCCAGGCGCTACCAAGCAGCTTTTGCCACCGAACAGGGTATTTAAAAGAAATATATATCTATATATACACCAGATCAACTAAAAGCAGACATTACATTGGACGTTCGTTCATCTTCATTTTAGTGCAGATTTAGATATATTCAACTGAAACAATCACTAATTATGTAATTCGAGCAGAGAAATTGGTTGTCTTGTTAAAAAAAAAGTCAAATTGCCATAAATTTCGAACTGGAGGTTTTCTTTTTATCCTTAGAGAATGATTTTTCAACCGAGGTTGATCTTTGCTCCCTTCCTCGAAGATGACTCTGATAGGAAAATCTTGAAAATTATAACCCTAAGAAGCAGGAATTGTTGTATATTGACCTCCGACCCGGCCAAGCTGTCAAAATAAGAAATGCACCTGTGTAAATAACTGGGCTAGCCCTCGGCTTTTAGCTTTGTGCGAGGCCCCGTAGCCTGTTCTGGACTTCGGTCCGGAGCGTGGCTCTGCAAAAGGAACAATGGCAGACTTGGGGCATTTAATTAGGCACCTAGTTTCGACTAGGCTACCTTCGGGTGGGCGAGCTGCATTTTTGTCTCCTTTGTCCCCCTTGTACGGCACTAGACCATGCGTCTAGTTTAAGCCGTAAACAGGCATACGTGCCCGGACCCACATTTGGGTTCGTGAAACTGCTTGCCTCATCAGGCTCACATTGCCCTAAGTGAGCCGATGAGCAGCACAGACAAGCAGGGTTCGAGTCTCGGCTCGTTCCCGCCCTTCCCCTCCCCTTTATCCCCACTTTAATCGGCCTTCGGGCTTTTGACCTTGTGTCAAGTCGTGTCTGGTGGGAGGCAGCGACAAATACTCGGTCGAGGAATATCAGGATATAACCTTGACCGTGGACGGGTTGAATTGAGTGCGAAATGACGCTTGCAGGAAGAGTGGGCATCAAATTATTATATAACCCCGGCGACAGGTAGTTCAAACCAGTTGGAGGGAAGATGCTGGAATGAGGAACATGTCCCGGTTGAGCAGCCCAGGAGAACAGGAAAGAAACGCTGTTATGGCCATAAGAGTGGGGGTCAATATGTTACAGTTCTTTTCGGTCTTCAACTCCCTCTCACACACAACCCTTTCAATAAAGTGAGAGGTATACTTTTTCTAATGACCTGTGTCGCTCGTCTTTATTGTGACGTCGTTATGATTCTGCATGCATATGTGTATGTCTAGAAGTTATGGCTATACAACAGAATGAAAATTAAAACCATAACAACCAAGAATGTGCATACCGTCTAAATAAGACGAACTAAAAAATGTTGAAAACTGCTGATGAAAAAAGAACGAACTCATAAGGGACGTTCTCAGATGGACTCCGACTTTCAAAGGGTACATTGGATGATTGAAATAACTCGTCGAGTCTCTCCTGAGTCACGTGAACTATTGGTTGGAAGAAGTTTGACAGGTTTCTATCCTCCAGGCTTCTAGTGACACACTCTCGCCGCCCGACACCTCCATCTCGTTTCACACTAATTTCTTTTAAAGTCAAAATTTACAGGGATGATAACACAGTTTCGGTAGCTCAAGGCTACCGAAACTGTGTTATCACCCCTGGTTGGCGGCTGATGAGGACATGGTATCGCACGTGCTTTCACACGTTGTATGATGAAAAAAAAAAAAAAAGAAGCTTTTTGCTTTGATGTAGCTCAAAGCCGTTATTGGAGCTTCCAATGAGACACGAACTCACTCGTAAAGGTTTGCTAGTCTAGCTTACTAACCATTACATCACCTGAAGCACTCTGATTTCCATTTAAAGTCCTGTTTGAAACAATTTAAATAAATAATGCATAAAAAAACATTTGGACTTTCACGAAATACTCGGAGAACAAACTAAACGGAAACGACACAAAGATGCTACGTGCATTTTTTAAAAAAATCCTGGAAGCAGTACCCAACAAAACATCAACTATGCGGCAAACAACCTCCCATCTAATAAATTTTCCAAGTAAGACAAGCAAGACATTCGTAAAGATGAACTTATAAGCAACATTCTCCGATGGACTGCTACACACGGACATACCAGTGTTGGCCCAACCTTAGAAATTTATATTCATCAGCTCTGTTCGGAGACTGGGTGCCGAGTAGAGGAATTACCAAAGGTGATGTCGGGTAGGAATGCATGATGAGAGAGAGAGAGAGAGAGAGAGAGAGAGAGTGTGTGTGTGTGTGTGTGTGTGTGTGTGTGTGTGTGTCAAGGGAATCCTACTGTCAGCAAGCCTTGATGATGATGAATTTTGTACTGAATGATTTTTATAGGGATTATTTTTATAGGGATGCAGTGAGCACCTAAGAAGTAACATGCCACAGTAGAAAATTCTAATTTACGACATTTTTATGATCATTGGCTTAGCATATATAGTTGCAATGAACTACCGCACAGAGATCAGCACCAGTGGAGATGACCCACTTTTTACACGGCTGAGACGACGGCCTTGTTTCAAGGTGAAGGTCATTCGTGTTGCCACTTCTTAACCATTCCGCCCAGTTGGCTCGGCTGCCAATTAAGTCGACTGCATCTCTGCTGAGAGGTAAGACCACCCACACATGGTTGTACTAAATATGATATGAAAAAGAATTTAATGGGAACTCTACAGCATTGGAGTTTCGAGAATGATTAGTATCCATTCATTAACATTACTTCCAGTTCCACTCTAGCCGGAGTGATAGCACCTGTTAGAGTCCTATCAATGGTTCAAGTAGAACTATTTAATCGTTTACGATATTAGAAAACATTCATCTGTGTGCAAACAAATAATTAATATTAAATTCAGTTATTAGAATTATATGGCAATGCCTGAAATCATTTAACTGTGTGCAAACAAATAATTTATATAAACAGGATTATTAGTCTTTGATAGCATCATCCTCATATCGTGCCACAGACACGGATATCCCTGACCCTCTCTTGCCACTTCTCCTTATCGTTCATCGCCTCTGGTAAGTCTTCAGGGCTACATCCCGTATCCTCACATAGCTGCTGTATGTATGTTCGAGCTTGTCGTCCTGCTTTTGCCAGGCCATATGTGGGGGTTCATAGGAGTACATCTCTTATGAGCTCGTCCCTGTTTCTCCAGCAGTGTCCTGCATGTCTGGTTCATCTGACTTGGATAGTTTTCGTGATAGGAAGCAAGTGGTCGTATAGTCGGTGCTTTGTGGGGTGTTGCCGCCAGGACTTGTTCAGAATTGCTCGCAACATTCTTGTGTAATTGCAGTCTAGCTTCTTCTCCAGATGTTTAGTTAGCGACCAAATTGTGCATCCATACAGCAGTATCAATAGGACCGCTGCCTGGAAGAAACTGCGTTTCATTTTATCGGTCAGGTCTGATTTCCAAAAGATCGATAGCTTACCGATAGCTGTACATGCCTTCGTTAGCCGCGTGTCGATGTCTTTTTCGGTGGATGAGACACTGATTCCTCGGTAGGTGCATTTGTCTACCAGTTTTCGAGAGGTTCCCTCTAGTGTGGAGATGTCGCTTGTTTGATTATAGCACATATATTCTTTTTTGTGTGCGTTGACATGGAGGCCAATGCCCGCGTTGGCTTATTCCAAACTATGCAGTTGTGTTTCGGCTTGGTTGGGTGTATTTGCCAGTATCGCTATGTCATCGCCGTTGTCGGCGTCGGTAATTGTTTTTGCGGGGTCCTTCTGCTTCTTTTTTTTGTCAGCTCGAAGCCGTTCTCTCTGATTTTATCAATCGATGTTCTAAGCACGAAGTCCAGACAGATGATAAAGAGGTATGGAGCTAGCGTGTTCCCTTGTAGTACTCCTGCTACAATGTCGAAGTATTTTGTGTCTCCATCCAGAGAACGTACTTTCACTTTGGTGTTTCTGTTGAGAATTGTTATTGCTGCAACGGTTTTTTTTCTTGGTAGGCTGTATGCTAGTAGGCTTTGTTCCATCTTCCCTCGGTGTATGGAATCAAAGGCCTTGGTAAAGTCGACAAATAGTAATGTCACCTGTAGGTTTTTTGCCCGTACGCCTTCAAGGATTCTACGGATGGTCAATATTTGTGAGGTCGTGGATCTATTTCTTCGGAAGCCATTTTGGTTTTTCCTAAGGATGTTGTCGATTTTGGGTTCTATGCGGTTTCGTAGTAGGACATTGTAAATTTTGGCTATTATGGATGTCAGTGTTATACCTCGGTAGTTCTTGGCTAATCGAGGTCACACTTTTTAGGGAAGGGAAGGATGCATCCCTTCATCCATCTGTCTATCGGATTTTGATTATAGACAGCGTTGCAGTGTCGGAGTAGTATGTCGTCAAATTGTCTGGTCTTCCATATTTCTGGGCGAATCTCGTCCAGCCCAGCAGCTTTCCTATTTTTAATTTTTCTAAGAACAGAGTCGAGTTCTTCTTGAGTGAATGGTCCTACTTGAGATCATATAACTGCAGGCAAATGAACCCTGGCTCGTTTAAAAATAACATTACCTGCTTTAATCGCATGGCAATTCGCGAGGGTTATTTAATACCAAATCCAAAATAATTTTTGCGTATCAGAGTGACTGATTTCTAAAGAACAAGACATAAAATAACCCTAAACTGTTTTACATGCCGTTAAAATTAATCAATCTCATCTACCCAAACGTCAAATATAACCTGATTTTTTATATTATCCAAGCTCAAACCAGGTAAGATTTAACTGAATGTCATTTTAAAGTGTTGTGCGATGCATGAAGAGACACTCGTGTGAGACCGTTACAAAAAATGTTTAATCCCGTCGGTAATCCCTTACTGTGGTGGTTCAGATGCTAAGCAACGAACTGAAAACTGCTTAGCAGGTATTTCCTAAAAGGGACTACCCTTAGGGACCAGGCGTTCAGTTTTCCAATCAAAAGGCCAAGAGGCCCGTAAAAAAGGGTTTATTAGTTTGAAAACATTCATAGGAAAATTTCAATTTGATAGATATTTTATTTCCTGATCACTAATATGAATCATAATTTCTCTAGCTATCCATGTGTGTTTATATCTATTTATCGTACAATCACAATTTTTTCATATTCATCTATCTCGATTAACAAATCTAAACGTGTGAATTTGAATCTCATCAGATGCCCCATGGCCTTATGACATACGAGGATAATTAAATAAGTTTCCAGACTTTTTTCGTATGGGCACTTTTATTGATAGTACACACATGAAACTCTAATCCCCTTTGAAGTAATCTCCTCCGGCTGCAATGTACTTGTACCGTTTCAACAACTTCTGGAAGGCTCCATAGAAGTCCTCTTGTGTGAGCGTATCAATGGCCTTTGTCACAGCCTCTTTCATCTCCTCAATTCTCTCATAACGACAGCCTCTGAGCTTAGAGAATAACCAGAAGTCACAGGGAGCAAGGTCTGAACTATAGGGAGACTGAAGAACTGTCTTGATGCCCATCTTGGTCAAATAGTTTGTGACAAGGATAGAGATCTGGACTGGAGTATTGTCCTGGTGGAAATGCCACTGACCCGATTTGAAGAGTGCTAGCTTCTTCCGACGGAATCGCTTCCCTGAACTCCCTTAAAACTTCAACATAGTATTCCTTGTTGACTGTCTGTCCAGTGGGAACCGAGTGCATGCAGATCATGCCAGTGCTGTCAAAAAAAGGGATCATCAAAGGTTTGTAGGTGGATTTGCTCCGTCTGGCTTTTTGGGTCTGGGAGAGCATGCATGCTTCCCCTGGGAACTCAGTCTCTTGGTCTTTGGGTCATAACAGTAGATCCAGCTTTCATTGCATGGCATTTTTTCCAAGTTTAAAACAGAATTTTATTGCATATCGTTCTTTTTTCACGTCCAGATTGCATTTTTGAAATTCACCAGCTGTGACAATCAGGGTTTAGTAGGGTATATTCCAATTCCTGCTGTAGCTGTTCATTTGAAGCTGAAATAATAAAAATTCATCATCTCATAAGATGTAGAGCAATAACATTCTGAATTTTCGAGAGTCTACGACAATTTTAAATACTAGTACCAAAAAAAGTGTGGAAACTTATTGAATGCACCACGTATATGTTCTCTGACGAAAGCAACAAGCTCGAAAAATACACATATGTATGAACGAAATGAATAATTATTAAGAAATAGAAACCTCTTTGTGGGCCTTGTCATTTTGAAATATATATATATATATATATATATATATATATATATATATATATATATATTATATTAGAATGTACATATATTTTAGAATATACATATATATTACATATATATATATATGTATATATTACATATCAGAATATACATACATAAATTACGGGAGAGACGGATGCGTAAAGCCTGAAACACAGGGTCAAAGATATCACTGTGTAATATATATATATATATATATATATATATATATATATATATATATATATATATATATAATTGGTCTATCATTCATATTGAGCTGTAATAACAGTGAAAAATTTCGTTTACACAAAACTCACCAAGTGAGCTCGTGATAACCATTATCCGTTACAATGATCGAATGAAAGATTACAGCCCAACTACACACACACACACACACACACATATATATATATATATATGTGTGTGTGTGTGTGTGTCTAGTTGGGCTGTAATCTTTCATTCGATCATATTTCATTAAATAATGACACATTTTGTGTATATAATTTTATTAAAATCCTTTCAAGTTTCCTGATTAGTGTCTTTATTTTTTTTAAGTTGAAATTGTTTGATGAATTTGCAAAAACTCTTAAAGAAACTTAAAAAACATACACACAGTTTACACATCCAAACAACCCTTGTTGATGGCCTATGAAAGGTCTGAAAGTGCTTAGGATAATTTAGGTAAAGTCATCTACCAATTTCAATAAAAAAAAACCAAGACAGTTATCAGGAAAAGTGTGTCTTTATTATTTAATCAAACATGCTTATATATATATATATATTGTCATCCACAGACAGACTGTTTCGTTCTATCAGAACTCTTCAGTGTGGCTAGACACGTAGAATGCTCGAAGCCGGGATCGAAACCCATATATATATATATAGTTAATCTTTTATAACTATTCAATAATTCTGATGGTATTGGTTGGTTGTTTGGTTGGTAGGTTGGGTTTTATGGTATATCAACCTTGAAGGTTTTGTTAAATTTTTATACAGCAGTCATTGGCATGATGGTTAGAGTGTTCACCAATAACCCGGGAGACCTGGGTTTAATCCAAGGTCGAGTCATACCAAAGACTCAAAAAAATGCTACTTGATGCCTCCTTGCTTAACACTCAGCAATATAATTAGGGATCAAGGGTAAAGTGGAGCAATCCAGGGAAATGAGTAGCGCCCTCCCCTATACCTCGGTGTAGTAGCTATTGAAAAGGGAGCCTTCAGGTCACCCTCGAGTAAATGAGTAAAGTTGGCGACCTTAGGGTCGCCAACTTTACTCATTTCAACCAATTCAGTTTAGCATGAGGACAGTTTAATTGTCTAAAACATTTCAATTTCAAGCTATTTGGTTTAGTCAAACAGTTCTCATTCAACTAATTCAGTTTAGTGTAAGGGTAGATCTTGTTTGCACACAGTTGAATGTCAAAACAGTTCTATATTAAACAATCCAATTTAGCGTAAGTGCAGTTTCATTGTTAAAAACAGTTCCATTTAAAACAATTCAGTTTTGCAAAGTACGCAGTTTCAATGTAAGTACGCAATTTAATTGTCAGAAAAATTTCTATTTTAATCAATTCACTTAAGTCAAACACTTGTAATTCAAACAATTCAGTTTAGCATAAGTATGCAGTTTATTCCTATTTAACCCATAGATAGGGCCCTATCAAGTGTTACCATTTAGGGCCACAGTGGACCTGGGACCAATGGCAGAGAATGGGTGCTCCGCATTCCCCAAAACTTTCTGGAGCGTTACAATATATATATATTTACAATATTACTGGAGCCTCAAAAACATATTGTTAAGTGTCATATCCAGAACAATCTTTGGGGTTATATGTTATATATATACATATACATAACCTTATCTAACCTACACACACATATATATATATATATATATAGTGGGTGCATGTGTATATATATCCATGTACAAAACCTAACCTAATCTAACCTAACCTATATATATATATATATATAAAGTTGGTGTGTGTGTGTATATATATATTTACATATAAATAACCTAACCTATATATATATATATATATATATATATATATATATATATATACAAATTAGTGTATTTGGTATAATGTCATATCAACCCTTAATGGTAACTTAATGACAAATCCTGCCTACACACACATGCACACACATAAACAGACACACACATACATATGATTTTTAAGAGAATGATTTGTTGATGTGTTTATTTTTTAATGCGTTAAAACTAATTTCTTAACACACTGTTGATATTTGTCAGACGTCCTGCCAACTAGACGAGTGCACTACAAGGCCTTTTTTAAGGTGAATCCGGTTGTAGCCCAAACACGTCTGGCATTCCAAAAAATGCCTTTGGCCCTTTCGGAATTCCCCTGAAAAGAGGAGCCTCAGGCGTCAGGCGATAAAACTAGCCGCACCCAAGAGGGTTAGTGTCTTGGGGTATGGCCTTCTGAGGCTCGAGGAATGTCGGTCTCAGTGCGCATGATATGGATGGCGGCTACTCGTTACCCATGTCCGGCGGCTTTAACCGACATAATGAACCAAGCGACCAAGCCACACGTTTCTTTTCGCACTGCTGAATAGTTTTAATATTACTATTTAACATTAGTTATTCTTTTTATCAAAATGAAACGCGATAACCGTTACACTATGTGTCCAGCACGAAAAATAGCGTAACGGAGACAATCATCTGGAGGTTGCTAGTTCAATCCTGACTGCAGGCGACTAAGAATATAGGAATACTTAACACTTGTACCCAGTTATGGTTAACGGAATCAGAAAAGGCGACCCCACCACTCGTCGATTCAGTAAAGGATGTAGTTCGAAGTTCCGTATTGGTTTCCGAGTTCGACAAACATCTCAAGAAGGCCAGAGGACATATCGGCCGGAACGTTGTGGAAAAAACAATGAAGGTGAACACAACAGTCGAAAACCCTTAATGATAAAAAAATCTTTTTATCAATTATTTCTATGTAATTTAATGTCACAACTCAGTTAACCGTAACCCTGCCACCTTCTCACACCTCGTGTCTCTCCGAACATCCTTCAAGCCCGATATGTATTTACCAAACCCTTTTCACGTACAGGATGCGACACAATGTCAATTTTTAGCAGTTGCCCAACCAAGGCTATAGAACCCAGTCTGCCCTACTATTTACCCATAGCTGAAGGGAGGATAATTGGTTTCATACCTTTCCCAAAGGTATTAATGCTATGTGAAATGCAATCGACCTCCTCCTGGATTTGAACTCGGCTCGTCGGGTCCATTTCCTACGACGATAACCATTACACCATGGGCACCTCCTTCTAGCCCGGTAGAGGTCGAAATTGAATGTTGCTAGTCACGTGACTTCTTTAGCATCCATTTCAAGGAAAGCTCGGCCTCCAGAGTCTCGTTCTCAAGTATTACGGAACACAACTCACAGGGAAGGTCTTACCCCTCTGCAAAGATATAATTTGCATATCCTACAATCCCAGCTGATAGGGCGAATGTATATATATATATATATATATATATATATATGGTGTCTCAATTTATGTGTGGTTCATTTGACTGCTAATAACTCTACTAATAATAATGAAGTTTTCTTTTTTGTTTCAGATATGAAAATAGTATACTTTACCAGTTGTTAATACTCTATCACAATACCTTGGTCAAGGGAGGAAGAACTATTGGAGACCAAATCACTGAAAACTCTCCCAAAATAGATACAACCTATTTATATGATAATGATTAATTACTGAGATAAAAAACTCAAAAAAAGATTGCATGTCCTGGAAGCTGATATAATACCAATAACAAAATGTTTGATTTAATGTCTCTATCTCAGGGGGTGCATTTTTTTACATGACATATTCCAAATGACTGCCATTGCGCTTGTTTCAGTAATAAATCATTATCATATTAATGGTGTGCATCTATTTTAAGACACATACTCTCTCTCTCTCTCTCTCTATATATATATATATATATATATATATATATATAAATGTAATCATACTCATCGATGAAACTAGCTCCACAGGTCTAGCTATCTCACAGGTGTGTCACTCTCTCAATCTCAAACTTTTTCTATCTATCTCTCGTTCTCTCTTCTCTTCTCTTAATATATATACATGCATTGAGGTGCTGGTTGATTATTTTTAAGCAATGTTATTAACGTTGTTTTTTTTTTGCGGGGGGTTGTATTTGATTTTTTCCCCAGATATCAGTTAGTGTAACATTTTTTATTTATAAATTGTTTCACCGGTGTCTGCGATTTTAATAAAAATGATTTGACTGATGTAAGAGTAAAAAAGAAATATATATATATATATATATATATATATATATATATATATATATATATATGGAGGAACAAAGTCGACACTATAGCGTTTCGGTTCTACTGAATCATCCTCAGGAATATGAGGGGTTATATTAGTGATATTAAGTTAACAATGAATGTGTAAAAAGTGTAAAGATATATAAAATTTTGGAAAATTTGTATAACAAGAAAAAGTAGGCTGTTTATGACAAGGAAAAGTTGGCTTTATTCCCTTATGCTTACAACAAGGAAGGCACAAGGCCTTGAAGTTTTGTTGGGGAGAGGAATGGAGCGGCCATGCTGTTTCTATATATACTAAGGGAACCTAGCTAGCCACATTTGCCGACCCATTCAACAGTATAATATTCTCAGGTGGGAAAGTTGGCCGTTTGATCAAGGAATCAGCGTTAGTTGCTTTAAACTACGTCTCCTGACCTATTAGAAACATTGTACAGAATCCACGTTCCGTTCGTTCATCGAGAAAGATTTCGAATCATTTCTTGTTTTCGACGAAGTTCACATCCTATAAGTCTGTTTTTTTTTCAAAATCTTAAATCCTAAAACCCGAATATAAGCCTCAAGGGACAGATTTATGTAATCCAGAAAAATGTTGGGATGGACGAAGAATGCTGGACATGCTGGTAGGTTTGATTACAATCCATTATTTGCTCCCATTCTGTCCCATTGACTAACAAGATCCAAACCCATTCTCCCTCTCCGATATCTCGTATGGATCACATCAAGATGGTTCGCAGATGCAAAGACCTACTCAAAAACAGGAAGACTTTTCTAACTAACCTTGGGATTTGATTGTGGGAAGGGACCCAAGTCCTACCCGGAAAAACGTTCTGTTTGCTGCAGATATTCCACAGACACATTGACAGAGCGACCCGAGGCAGCCGGTTGCTGGAACAGACACCTGGATTTAACAGGTTTGATTTCAGAGTTTTCCTTCTTCTAGACTAGTTGCCTCACCAAGGCTGAAGAACCCATTTTGGAGGTGCCTGACGATAACCATTACATCACGGGCGCTTCCACATACACAGAGCGTATGCAATGTGACTGAAAAAAAACTCAACCACGGTTAAATTGTCATTATAAATTTATTTCGACAAATAATATAATCTTCGTCTCTTCAGATGACATATATTAAGCGTGTATTTCATTTGAAGAGACGAAGATTATATTATTTGACGAAATAAATTTATAATGACAACTTAACTGTGGTTGAGTTTTCTTCTACTTATATATATAGAGAGAGAGTGAGAGAGAGAGAGAGAGAGAGAGAGAGAGAGAGAGAGAGAGAAAGAGAAAGCGAGAAAATATTCAAAAGTTCTGACAATTGCAACACCTCTATTAAGTGATAGCAACAAAGAGCTCCAGAACTCACTACTGAATTCAGCCTAGTGTCATATCAAGGACCCAACCCCCATGGAAACCTAAGTAAACTCACTTACGACATTAAAAGGCTAAAAATAAATCTACCGATATATTTTCTTGTTGTTCAATCGCTTCTATCCATTTCAGAGTGTTTTTTTCTGCCCTAACTAACAGCCAAATGATAATCTGTCATCCATCTTTCACTATTTCTTTTCACGTAACTCTTCCCTATCCCAAATTTGCCATCAGTAATAAACTGATTCCATCTGCGTCTTTTACTTAACCACACCCATAAGATTCCCGACCTCCCCTTACGCTCACACGGGACTTATTCTCTGCAAGGGGTTACCACAAATCATGCCCTTAAAGGACCTCCATCCAGCTACCACCAAACCCCTCATCACTAATAAACAGACCCAACTTCCCGCTGTTCTTCAGCGAAACCCTACCAGCGATACCGCGGTTTATAATTTAGACAGTTCCTTTTATTTCTTTCCTGAAAAAAGAAAAAAAAAAAGAAGGAAAAATAGAGACGAAATCAGAGATAGATAGACAGATAGTGAGAAAGGAAAGCGTGTAAAAAGCAAAAAAAACAAAACAACAGAGATGAAAAGGAAGGAAGGAAGGAAGGAAGGAAGGAAGGAAGGAAGGAAGGAAGACCGGAAAGAAGGAAAAATGAATGAATGAAAGAATGAATTAAAAAATGGGCAATGAAACAAAAAAGAGACTTTAAGAAAAAAAGAAAGAATGACTGAATGTAAAAAAAAAATGAAAGTAAGAAAGAAAGGTGACAAAAATTAAGAAAAAATGAAATAAATAAAAAAGAAAGAGAATGAAAATGTAATAGTGAAGAATTATTTAATATTGGGATGGATTGACGAATGAATAAAGGAATGAATGAAAGATTGAAATACACACAAAAAAGGAAAATGAAAATAAGAAA